>OY992880.1:97651159-97766944 GCA_963921405.1 Cepaea hortensis | reverse complement strand
AGGTTTCCCCAGTTCTTGGGTAACACCAGCTCAACCGCACTGGTTGCCCTGCTTGTGGACACAAGTGTGTACCGCTATAGCTATTTATAGCGTTGGTGTCTCTCTTGTCTGGTCTGCTGTCCTATTACGTCACCTGTCCCCTACAAGCTCTATGATAGCTCACTCAGAGCTTAGAGCTTCCTCTCAAGTCTTTGACAGGCTCTCGTTCCTCCCCTGTTGTGTTACAAACTTTTAAGTAGTGGGGGTAACACAAGTAATGTTACAAAAATTGGCTGTCTAATTTTGTCAGAGACTTGATTAGTTTTCTACTTCTCTTATGGGGATAGGACAAGATCTCTCGTTTCCTTAGTCACACTCTTGTATTTCTTCACTTGGCTAATTGAGATGCTCATTCCACTAGTACAGTTGGCTTTAAACTGTCATTATATTTACGAGAATTGTATGATCCGGAACCATGCCATATGGCCTGTCCTCCGATTGTCCAAAATTAACAACCCCAACAACTTGCCTCTATCAAGAGTGCAAAACATGGACAATAAAATGTTCATGCTCTCGTATAATAATTGCCCCAACTCGTATGCGTGTTCTATGTGCAACTCTTCACCTTTCAGCTTCCGCTTGTGAAAGAAGTGTGACACCCATCAAGGCATTACTATCATGCTATTATATTTTAAATATTCTCTAAGCAAACGTAATTGCACCAGCATTTGGGAGAGAGAGAGAGAGAGAGAGAGAGAGAGAGAGAGAGAGAGAGAGAGAGAGAGAGAGAGAGAGAGAGAGAGAGAACTACTTGTTCAAATTGAATGAAATTTACAAACATAAATGACATTTCTTCTAAACATATTTATCAACATAAACCCCATAGACTTCCAAGGTATTTCGCCGTTAATGTAAGTAAATTGTCTCTAAATTGTGGGTGGCCTTAAGAGGCCAGTAAAAAAATGTTGTTTCCCCACAGAGGGGAAGGAAACCTTCTGAAAACACTCAGGGATATCATTAAAAGTACAGTTTTAAGAATTAAACACAAACATAATATTGAAATAGTTAGTCATAAAATGTAAGTAAATAAAGAATAAACAAATGTTGTATAACCACATTTTAATAGCTTTCTTCTCACCATTGCAAATATTTGACTGCGGTACTGATTGTTTTATTTCTCAAGGAAAAATAAAATATTTTAATGTTAGTTATTGGTATTATACTAGGTATACCATTTTCATTTTCAAATTGTAGTAATTTCCCTTGTATCAATATTAGATGTTTATGTCCCCCTACCATGCGCAGACTGCTTATGCAACCATAGATTAATCTTAGGCAATTTACATATAAGGTAGACCAAGAGGACGGTGGAGAGATAATATATATACACACCTACAAGCACTTGGAATCAGCGACTGGCAAGAGAAGGTCAACAAGAGAGACGAATGGAGACGGATTGTATCTGCAGGAAAGAACCTCAATGGCTCGGAACGCTGAAGAAGAAGAAGAAGAAGAATGTACATATAAACTTAAAGAAAGTCAAATATACAAATAGAAACGCAAAATTTGATCTACAGGCACTGAAGAGTGAGGAGATAAAAGATAAATTCAACGTAGAGGTAAAGAACAGATTCGATGCATTGTCCGATATGGAAATATTATTTCAAGACGTCAGTGACCAATTGGAAATATAAAAGAAATCAGTCAAGAAGCTGCACTAACAACAATGATAATCCCAAAAAATAAAGATAATAGGACACAAGAAATGGATGATGGAAGACATCTTAAAACTCATGGAAATAAGAAGAAATAACAAAAATAACAAGGAAATATACGAAGAGATTCACAGGAAAATTATAAGCTATGCAAAGAGGCAAAAGAAACATGGCTTGCGGAAAATTGCAAGGGAATTGAAAACCAACACAACACCCAGAATACCAAATTAACGCAGACAAGAATTAATGACATCACTAACAAAAGAACACACACATCAACAGGTTGCCTAAAAACCAAAGATGGCAAAATCATAATAGAAAAAGATCAGATTTTACATGCGTGGTCAGATAATGTGAAAGACCTTTATGATGATACAAGAGAAGAACAATATGATCATCAGAATAATAATGAAGGACCATCAATTTTGTTTGTCGGGGTGTTTTTCTTTTAGATATCTAGCAATTCTGCAGAGCCGTCTCCCTGGCGAAGGTGTTAACGATTTTATCCGTAATCCCGTATATCGACGTGTGGGGAAACAGCTGCGCGAGATTCGGTAGGGAATCGGGTTGCGTTGGTTACTTACAGGGGTATCTGAGATTATCGCTCAGTAAGCAATGCAAACTACTCTGCGTAATCTTGCACAGACATGAACAACAGCGGTAAAATGCTGTTGTTGACAGCGATGTAAATAGGATATGCGAGAAAAAAAAAATTCCGCTGAATGCTTGAAAATAAGTGTAGTGATCAATCATTGGCATTACTATCATGTTATTATGATATTTGAAATATTCTCTAAGAAAATGTAATTGCACCAGAATTTAGCAGAAAGAGAGAGAGAGAGAGAGAGAGAGAGAGAGAGAGAGAGAGAGAGAGAGAGAGAGAGAGAGAGAGGAGAGGAGAGAGAGAGAAAGAATAGGGGGGGGGAGAACTATTTGTAATATTTGTCAACATAAGCCCCATAAGCTTGCACGGCCTTTCGCCAGTGCGAAAATAAGTGCACGCAGGCCCTAAATGTGCCAGACCAGGTTTTGTCCTACTCACTTCGCCTGTTAATCGTCATCTCTCTCATTCCTATCACCTAGGACAGGGGTGGGCAAACTACGGCAGGCGCGCCGCATGCGGCCCGCCACCTGGTTTTATGCGGACCGCGAGGGCATTTAGGAATAATAATTTTAACTTTGTTTGTAAGTTATTTTGTTGAATTTTAAAGAATTTCATGTACCGTTATGATTGTTTTTTATAAGATTTCTTTCTAATTATCAATTTTTGTAAACAGTCCTTGGCCTTCGTAATGTAATGCTTCTTCTTCTTCTTCTTCTTCTTCTTCTTCTTCTTCTTCTTCCTCTTCTTCTTCTTCTTCTTCTTCTTCTTCTTCTTCTTCTTCTTCTTCTTCTTCTTCTTCTTCTTCTTCTTCTTCTTCTTCTTCTTCTTCTTCTTCTTCTTCTTCTTTCGTTCGCCTTAAATACTATAAATGCAATGTTGCCTCTTGTGTGAATTTAACTGTCCTTTTTAGTTCACTCAGCAGTCCATAGAGTTTATCTTCCACTGCCGTCTCTCTTCGCCAGAAGGTTATCCTAGACACGTTGTAATTTGGGCAGTCTTTGAGTCTTTGCTGTCTGCGACGATAATCCACACGTGCACATGGCTGATTCACCAATCTTGAATCTTGTATACATGTGGTTGCGCAATCTATTGTGTCTTGTTCTGACGAGCAGAATAATGACTTGTTCTGGTCTGTCCATAACGTGGTAGTCGTCTTGAGCTGGTTTTGGTGGCTTTCTGACTGATTTGATCATTAATTTACTTTTGGTGGTAACGGGCACATCAGGCTGTTCTTCTTTTGATCCTTCCTTAGCCAATCGATCAGTTCTGTCGTTTCCGGGTACTCCACAGTGGGATGATATTCATTGTATGGTGACCTTATGCTGGCTGCTAAGTTCAGAAAGTAGTGTCCTTAATACTGGCAATTTCCAAGACATCATTTCGTTTTCGTTGAGGTGAGTTTCTTGCAAGCAACATACGCTTACCTTTTCTTGGTCCAAGATGTTTTCTAGTTCTATTGTTTTGTTGCTGAATCCCTCCGCATTCCAGTGCATTAGTTTTAGTCTTTGTTTGGTATGGCCAGACGCTCTATTCTCAGGTCCCCTGGCTCCACAGGACATCTGAGAAGGACCTCCAGTAGTTGTGGGCGGACTTTTTCGAGGCATATGGCCCGGCACTGCACCTGCCTGGGGGTGCAAAGTAGGGCGAGCACCGTAACATTTAGCCGTAGTCGACATATTTCTTTGCGCGTGATTGGTGGCATCCTGATTTCTGTGGTGCGCCTCCTCGCTGGTTGCCTCTTTATTCAGCACCTTTCCTTTGCTAGAGCAGACTGTGGTCTTACTCGAGTTTAGGTGTATAGGCACGCACACACATGTCTGCGCATGCACGTACGAGCATACACATCTAAAGCGTTCTGTATATTTCTCGGCGCCAGTGACTCGCCGCCGCCCCTTCTCCTGTTAGTTAAAACAGTTCCGCCACGAGAAAGCCAGAAGTTGGACTTCTGCTGCATAGGTGATGAATGCACGAGCCATTAGGGTATTTATGTAAGGTTGGGCGCTCACCCCAACCCGGCCCCTGGCTACATAGAGCAACATTTGGAACCATGTTATGGTAAAATGAAAATTTATCGATTTTTATATAGAGAAATATTTATCGACATGAAAAATTTAATAAGGATGATTTTATGAAAAACAGATATTTCTCCGGTGAATAAAATGATTTATTTTGCAAGAAAATGTCAAATTTAAATGTCTTTTGCTGTTTTAAATTATTTCCACATTTACGATATTCAAATTAATTTATTTGTTGTTGTAGTCTTGATATATTTCTGAAATTTATTCTGAGTTTACTACTTGTTTTCCGAATATTGTATTTTAACATACAGCCGGAAGTAGGTTTTGTTTCATTTCCTTTTTAAAGTTTTGTACAGTTCTAACTGTTCGAATTTTATTTAAAAAATGAGTGTCAATAACAAACGTAAGATTGAAGATGAATGCCGTGTTCTTAATTATGAATGGTCAACTAAGTACTGTTTTATAAAAGTTGGTAGCAAATCAATTTGCTTGCTGTGTCGTGAGTCTGTGGCTGTCTTCAAGGAGTACAATTTAAAAAGACATTACCAAACAAAACATTCCGATTTCGGATACAGTTTAACAACCGAAGGGAGGGAAACGATATGCCTTGAGTTGGTGAAAAGGTTTGGAGAAACAGCAAACTGTTTTCACTAAACAGTCTTGAATTCAAGATGCCGCAACTGAAGCTAGTCTTGTGCTGTCCCACATAATTGTAAAACAGAAGAAGCCATTTTCTGATGGCGAGTTCATCAAGGAATGTTTGCTAGATGCAGCAAACATTATGTGTCCAGAAGACAAAAAAAAAAAAAAAAAAAAAAAAAAAAAAAAAAAAAAAAAACATTAAAAAAAAAAAACACCGATCTGACAACATTACTTTATCCAGGAGAACTGTGGTCAGACGTGTTGATAAGATAAGTGACAATGTCATGCATACACTTCAAGATGCAAGTAAACAATTTTTGTGGTAGTCTCTTGCATTGGATGAGAGTACCGATGTACATGATACTGCCCAATTATTGATATTTACACGTGGAATAAACACTTCTTTTAAACTCACTGAAAAGTTATTGAGTGTTGAGTCACTCAAAGACACAACCACAGGCCATGATATATTCAATGCTTTTACTAACTGTATTGAAAGAACTGGGTTAGTTCGGAACAAGATGACAAGTGTTACAACTGACGGAGCTCGTGCTTTGACTGGAAAAAATGTAGGTCTGGTAAAGTTGATAAGTGATAAGATTAAAGCAGAATATCCAGACCACACATTATTACCACTTCACTGTGTGATTCATCAAGAAAGTCTGTGAAAAACTGTTTTGAATATCAAGCATGTTATTGACCCAGTTGTCAGTGTCATCAATCTCATCAGATCAAGAGGACTTAATCACATACAGTTCAAGGCATTACTTGACAATTTGGAAACTGAACAATCCGATGTCCTGTACCATACTAGCGTTCGATGGCTGAGTGTCGGCAAGGTGTTGAAGCGAGTGTGGGAACTCAGAGAAGAAATAGTGATGTTCCTAGAGATGAAAGGCGTTGAATGTGACTTTAATACTAATATCGTCAATAAAGAGTGGAATTTAGACTTTATAATTGCCATAGAAATTATGGAAAAGTTAAATGAACTGATTTGACAAACTTCTGGGCAATGGTGTGTTCGCACATTAGTTGTATGTACATATAGAATCATTACAGGAAAAACTATCACTGTACTAAATACAAGCAAGTGAAAAAGATTTTGTCACTTCCCTTTGCTGAAATAAGAAACCATTTCAGGTGAAATGACTGAAAAGTACAAAGCCCAATTAAATGCACTGATTGAAGAATTTGGATGGAGATTCCAAGATTTCAAGAACGTAGAGCTACAGTTCAATATTCTCAGTTCCCCTTTCAGTGCAGAAGCTGATACAGCCACAGAGGATATAAAGTTGGAACTGCTTGACTTAGAAGCAGATCATGACCTGAAAGAGAAATTCAAGTCAGATTGTTTGCTGGATTTCTATGGATCTTTATGACAAGAATCATTTCCCATCTTGAAAAACTTTGCAGCTAAACTTTTATCATTGTTTGGATCAACATACATTTGCGAACAAGCATTCTCTTCCTTGACGATCAACAAATCTAAGAATAGGTCTTTATTGTCGGACTGCAACTTGCATGCTGTCATGCGAATTTCAACAAGTAAACATTCTCCATATTTCAAGAATATTGTCAAAAAGTGCAAGCAGTTACATACATCTCATTAGAAATCAACAATTATAGTGACAGTGTAGTCGGTTTGTGTCTAAATTAAAGCCATTGATAGATAATAAAGAATATTTGTTATAATAAAATATTGTAAAATCTTGTTAACAAATTAGTAAAAGTTTTTGTCCATATTGTCAAATATAATATATAAGTATATAAGTAAAATAACACTGCAAACATTATTTATTTATACTGCTTAATAACCTATAAATAATTAATAATTACTTATTGTGATAGGTTGCTGTAAGTAAAATGGACATTTTATACCAAAAAAAAAACACACACACACACACACACACGCACGCACGCACGCACGCACGCACGCACGCATGCACGCACGCACACACACACACACACACACACACACACACACACACATGCGGCCCGCCAATAGCTTTACATTTGTCAATGCGGCCCTACGCACAAAACGTTTGCCCACCCCTGCCCTAGTCCATACTTGCCCAGTATGCATCCGTCCTGTTGATTTCCAGCTTTGGCATTCAAGTCACCCATTATGATAGCTACTTCATAATTTTTGCATTTCTTGAAGGCTTTCTCTAAATCATTATAAAATTCATCAATGCTGTCATCACTACTGTCTGCTGTTGGTGCATAAACTTGTCTGACGTTGACATCAAAAGGTCTTCCACTCAACTTCACCAGTAACACTCTGTCTGATACAGTCTAATATCCTTTGATCGATTTTGCTCTCTCTGTATCCATTATAATTGCTACTCCTCGCTGTTGTTTCTCTCCAGCAGAATAGATTATTCTATATTCCTCAGATGTCATAATGCCCATTCCTGTCCATCTGGTCTCACATAAACCTAACAGGTTAATATTTAATCTTCTCATTTCATTCTTAATGTTATCAAATTTCCCATCCCCACTCATAGTTCTTACATTCCAAGTTCCTACTTTCAATGTTGATATTATTTTGCACCCAGTCGCCTGATGACAGTCTGGAATCACCTGGTGCACATGACTACCCCTATAGGACGAGGCTGCTCCTACGGAGCACCCATTTACGTTGTTTCTCTGATTATCGATAAGACTGCAGTACATAATATTCTTGGTATCTGTAAAGAAGGTAGTTTGCCATTGCTTTCCTTCCTAGCAGTGACCATACCGATCGATGACCGTAGCCAATGTCTCCCCCCAAAAAAAGATCCTCTGCCTACCGTCGTGAAACTGGAGACCATAACCTACAACTATCTGTCGGCTGCTTCTTAACTTCATCCACCACCTGCACACATGGCTTCACGTAACCCTGATCGGGGGGCTAAACGTGTACTCCACCTTGCCCAAGGGTGTCCCGTAGGCTAGTGGAGGGAAGGAGGCACCCATCAAGGCATTACTATCATGCTATTATATGTTAAATATTCTCTAATCAAACGTAATTGCATCAGCATTTGGGGGAGAGAGAGAGAGAGAGAGAGAGAGAGAGAGAGAGAGAGAGAGAGAGAGAGAGAGAGAGAGAGAGAGAACTACTTGATCAAATTGAATGAAATTTACAAACATAAATGACATTTCTTCTAAACATATTTATCAACATAAACCCCATAGACTTCTAAGGTCTTTCGCCGTTAATGTAAGTAAATTGTCTCTAAATTGTGGGTGGCCTTAAGAGGCCAGTAAAAAAATGTTGTTTCCCCACAGAGGGGAACCTTTCTGGAAATAATGAAGGATATCATTAAAAGTACAGTTTTAAGAATTAAACATAAACATAAAATTGAAATAGTTAGTCATAAAATGTAAGTAAATAAAGATTAAACAATGTAGTATAAACACATTTTAATAGCTTTCTTCTCATCATTGTAAATATATGACTGCGGTATTAATTGTTTTATTTCTCAAGAAAAAATAAAATATTTTAATGTTAGTTATTGGTATTATACTTAGGTATACCATTTACATTTTCAAATTCTAGTAATTTCCCTTGTAAAAATATTAGATGTTTATGTCCCCCTAACATGCGCAGACTGCTAATGCAACCATAGAATAATCTTAGGCAATTTACATATAAGGTAGACCAAGAAGACGGCGGAGAGATAATATATATACAGACCTACAAGCACTTGGAATCAGCGACTGGCAAGAGAAGGTCAACAAGAGAGACGAACGGAGACGGATTGTATCTGCAGCAAAGAACCTCAATGGCTCGGAACGCTGAAGAAGAAGAAGAAGAATTTACATATAAACTTAAAGAACGTCAAATATACAAATAGAAACGCAAAATTTGATCTACAGGCACTGAAGAGTGAGGAGATAAAAGATAAATTCAACGTAGAGGTAAAGAACAGATTAGATGCATTGTCCGATATGGGAATATTATTTCAAGACGTCAGTGACCAATTGGAAATATAAAAGAAATCAGTCAAGAAGGTGCACTAACAACAATGATAATCCCAAAAATAAAGATAATAGGACGCAAGAAATGGATGATGGAAGACATCTTAAAACTCATGGAAATAAGAAGAAATAACAAGGAAATATACGAAGAGATTCACAGAAAAATTATAAGCTATGCAAAGAGGCAAAAGAAACATGGCTTGCGGAAAATTGCAAGGGAATTGAAAACCAACACAACACCCAGAATACCAAATTAATGCACACAAGAATTAATGACATCACTAACAAAAGAACACACACATCAACAGGTTGCCTAAAAACCAAAGATGGCAAAATCATAATAGAAAAAGATCGGATTTTACATGCGTGGTCAGATAATGTGAAAGACCTTTATGATGATACAAGAGAAGAACAATATGATCATCAGAATAATAATGAAGGACCATCAATTTTGTTTGCCGGGGTGTTTTTCTTTTAGATATCTAGCAATTCTGCAGAGCCGTCTCCCTGGCGAAGGTGTTAACGATTGTATCCGTAATCCCGTATATCGACGTGTGGGGAAACAGCTGCGCGAGATTCGGTAGGGAATCGGGTTGCGTTGGTTACTTACAGGGGTATCTGAGATTATCGCTCAGTAAGCAATGCAAACTACTCTGCGTAATCTTGCACAGACATCAACAACAGCGGTAAAATGCTGTTGTTGACAGCGATGTAAATAGGATATGCGAAAAAACAATTCCGCTGAATGCTTCAACATAAATGTAGTGATCAATCAAGGCATTACTATCATGTTATTATGATATTTGAAATATTCTCTAAGCAAATGTAATTGCACCAGCATTTAGCAGAGAGAGAGAGAGAGAGAGAGAGAGAGAGAGAGAGAGAGAGAGAGAGAGAGAGAGAGAGAGAATGGGGGGGGGGAGGGGGAAGAACTATTTGTAATATTTGTCAACATAAGCCCCATAAGCTTGCACGACCTTTCGCCAGTGCTAAAATAAGTGCACGCAGGCCCTGATTGTGCCAGACCAGGTTTTGTCCTACTCACTTCGCCTGTTAATCGTCATCTCTCTCATTCCTATCACCTAGGCCAGGGGTGAGCAAACTACGGCCCGCGGGCCGCATGCGGCCCGCCACCTGGCTTTATGCGGCCCGCGAGGGCATTTAGGAATAATAATTTTTACTTCGTTTGTAAGTTATTTTGTTGAATTTTAAAGAATTTCATGTACCGTTACGATTGTTTCAACATTTTTGATAAGATTTCTTTCTAATTATCAATTTTTGTAAACAGTCCTCGGCCTTCGTAATGTAATGCTTCTTCTTCTTCTTCTTCTTCTTCTTCTTCTTCTTCTTCTTCTTCTTCTTCTTCTTCTTCTTCTTCTTCTTCTTCTTCTTCTTTCGTTCGCCTTAAATACTATAAATGCAATGTGGCCTCTTGTGTGAATTTAACTGTCCTTTTTTAGTTCACTCAGCAGTCCATAGAGTTTATCTTCCACTGCCGTCTCTCTTCGCCAGAAGGTTATCCTAGACATGTTGTAATTTGGGCAGTCTTTGAGTATGTGTTCTGCTGTCTGCGACGATAATCCACACGTGCACATGGCTGATTCACCAATCTTGAATCTTGTATACATGTGGTTGCGCAATCTATTGTGTCTTGTTCTGACGAGCAGAATAATGACTTGTTCTGGTCTGTCCATAACGTGGTAGTCGTCTTGAGCTGGTTTTGGTGGCTTTCTGACTGATTTGATCATTAATTTACTTTTGGTGGTAACGGGCACATCAGGCTGTTCTTCTTTTGATCCTTCCTTAGCCAATCGATCAGTTCTGTCGTTTCCGGGTACTCCACAGTGGGATGATATTCATTGTTTGGTGACCTTATGCTGGCTGCTAAGTTCAGAAAATAGTGTCCTTAATACTGGCAATTTCCAAGACATCATTTCGTTTTCGTTGAGGTGAGTTTCTTGCAAGCAACATACGCTTGCCTTTTCTTGGTCCAAGATATTTTCTAGTTCTATTGTTTTGTTGCTGAATCCCTCCGCATTCCAGTGCATTAGTTTTAGTCTTTGTTTGGTATGGCCAGACGCTCTATTCTCAGGTCCCCTGGCTCCACAGGACATCTGAGAAAGACCTCCAGTAGTTGTGGGCGGACATTTTCGAGGCATATGGCCCGGCACTGCACCTGCCTGGGGTTCCAAAGTAGGGCGAGCACCGTAACATTTAGCCGTAGTCGACATATTTCTTTGCAGGTGATTGGTGGCATCCTGATTTCTGTGGTGCGCCTCCTAGCTGGTTGCCTCTTTATTCAGCACCTTTCCTTTGCTAGAGCAGACTGTGGTCTTACTCGAGTTTAGGTGTATAGGCACGCACACACATGTCTGCGCATGCACGTACGAGCATACACATCTAAAGCGTTCTGTATATTTCTCGGCGCCAGTGACTCGCCGCCGCCCCTTCTCCTGTTAGTTAAAACAGTTCCGCCACGAGAAAGCCAGAAGTTGGACTTCTGCTGCATAGGTGATGAATGCACGAGCCATTAGGGTATTTATGTAAGATTGGGTGCTCACCCCTACCCGGCCCCTGGCTACATAGAGCAACATTTGGAACCATGTTATGGTAAAATGCGAATTTATCGATTTTTATATAGAGAAATATTTATCGACATGAAAAATTTAATAAGGATGATTTTATGAAAAACAGATATTTCTCCGGTGAATAAAATGATTTATTTTGCAAGAAAATATTAAATTTAAATGTCTTTTGCTGTTTTAAATTATTTCCACATAATTACCAGCTCCGTGGCCGAGGGGTTAGCAGCTTTCTCCGCTAACCCCGAATACTCTCGTCACGTGACGCGACGAGAATTAGCAGTGGTTCGAATCGCAAAAGTGACTTATGAGAGTATGGAGCCGGTCGCTCAGAAAGTCGTGGCGTGCTGATGAGCGTAATCTAGCCTAGGAATCAACATACAGCTGAAAGATGCTGGTGTTGATCGCAATATCCTGAAACAGGATGGAAACGCGGAAAAAAAAACAAAAAAAAAAAACAATGTTCAAATTAATTTATTTGTTGTTGTAGTCTTGATATATTTCTGAAATTTATTCTGAGTTTACTACTTGTTTTCCGAATACTTTATTTTCACATACAGCCGGAAGTAGGTTATGTTTCATTTCCGTTTTAAAGTTTTGTACAGTTCTAACTGTTCGAATTTTATTTAAAAAATGAGTGTCAATAACAAACGTAAGATAGAAGATGAATGCCGTGTTCTTAATTATGAATGGACAAGTAAGTACTGTTTTATAAAAGTTGGTAGCAAATCAGTTTGCTTGCTGTGTCGTGAGTCAGTGGCTGTCTTCAAGGAGTACAATTTAAAAAGACATTACCAAACAAAACATTCCGATTTCGGATACAGTTTAACAACCGAAGGGAGGGAAACGAAATGCCTTGAGTTGGTGAAAAAGTTTGGAGAAACAGCAAACTGTTTTCACTAAACAGTCTTGAATTCAAGATGCTGCAACTGAAGCTAGTCTTGTGCTGTCCCACAGAATTGTAAAACAGAACAAGCCATTTTCTGATGGCGAGTTCATCAAGGAATTTTGCTAGATGCAGCAAACATTATGTGTCCAGAAGACAAAAAAAAAAAAACAAAAAAAAAAAAACAAACAACAAAACAGATCTGACAACATTACTTTATCCAGGAGAACTGTGGTCAGACATGTTGATAAGATAAGTGACAATGTTATGCATACACTTCAAGATGCAAGTAAACAATTTTTGTGGTAGTCTCTTGCATTGGATGAGAGTACCGATGTACATGATACTGCCCAATTATTGATATTTATACGTGGAATAAACACTTCTTTTAAACTCACTGAAGAGTTATTGAGTGTTGAGTCACTCAAAGACAACCACAGGCCATGATATATTCAATGCTTTTACTAACTGTATTGAAAGAACTGGGTTAGTTCGGAACAAGATGACAAGTGTTACAACTGACGGAGCTCGTGCTTTGACTGGAAAAAAATGTAGGTCTGGTAAAGTTGATAAGTGATAAGATTAAAGCAGAATATCCAGACCACACATTATTACCACTTCACTGTGTGATTCATCAAGAAAGTCTGTGAAAAACTGTTTTGAATATCAAGCATGTTATTGACCCAGTTGTCAGTGTCATCAATCTCATCAGATCAAGAGGACTTAATCACATACAGTTCAAGGTATTACTTGACGATTTGGAAACTGAACAATCCGATGTCCTGTACCACACCAGCGTTCGATGGCTGAGTGTCGGCAAGGTGAAGAAGCGAGTGTGGGAACTCAGAGAAGAAATAGTGATGTTCCTAGAGATGAAAGGCGTTGAATGTGACTTTAATACTAATATCGCCAATAAAGAGTGGAATTTAGACTTTATGTTTGCCATATAAATTATGGAAAAGTTAAATGAACTGATTTGACAAACTTCAGGGCAATGGTGTGACATATTGGGAGGTGGAAGCAGTACCCACTCTGACTTACCCCACAATGAAGTAAAGCTATGAGGATGGGACTGATTTCATTTGGAGGGGATGGGTTCTTGGAAGCCAAAGTGACCCATAATAGCTCTTGAAATCTAGGAGTTTCCCCAGGAAAATTAATTTCTTCCCTCCAAAATCTTCCTTCCCGAAAAGAGAAACTTAATTAGCTCGAGAGTCCCCCACCTATGATCATTTTCCCTTTTAAATGAAATGGTCACAGGAATTAATAAAATTTAAAGTTCCCTTTTCTGAGTAAACTGGAACCTGGGAGATTACAATAGAACAGAATTTAGCTGTCTATTAGTGTTTACCCAGTCACCTGTAGTTCCAGATACTACCTTTATGTGAAGTAGTTACATTAACTAAACACATAGATAATAATGAAAAGTTTTGTCACACCACAATGGACTGACAGAAAAATGCAGGAACAGTTAATTTTGGTTTATTAATCAAAATAAAAAACCTGTGGAAGGAACCAGTGATGCATTATGACATATATGAAATACATCAAGACATTGAGATAATGTTCATATTCAACATTAGAAATAAGAACTCTCATGTTCAGAGATGACTTCAGTCATCTGGCCACTAAGCCCTCCCATCAGTTAGCCTGCTATTGTTTCTGTAATAAATACCCCACATGGTACTGGAACATTTCTCAAGGATTTGTAAAACAAATAATCTAAACAGTCTCTACACACTGTATGAATCAGAGGAGTCCATGACTACTCTCTGTTCCTGAAAGTTATTGATTGTTCTCACAAATATAAAGTTACACTGAGTAAAATCAAAGTATAGCAGTGATGAAATGTTGCCAAACGTCTGCCATATTGTAAGTAATTTGCATTGAGATATAAACTTGATCCTAATGATCTTAGAACTGTTTCTACACTTCACCAGATCAATCATGAAACACAGATCCGGTTTGGGCACAGTTCAGTGGGGACTCATTTAATATTCTTGGCCCTGGCCACATATTCCTGTTGCACCTTTATATAACAGATCTGCTCTAGGTTGACAGCCATTGTACATTATTGGGCAATGTTCTGCACCTCTGCATCATGACAATCTGCGAACACCGTGATCCTCACCTGAGGTGGATAAACATGGTGAACACATTTATATCTAGCCAAAGGATGATAATTCTCCAGTGGACAAGAATGAAAAGGGTTTACAGACATGAGGTACAGAAGGTAGCAGATTCAGGAAGTACCTACAAGTTAAGAGCTACAATGGGTCTCCTTGTACTGGCATCAGACATCAGCAATTATATTAGGCAAGCTTTCTTTTACTGCACTTGTACATAGTGGCCTGTTGGCTGATGTTCTCACAGAGGACACAGACACAGTGACGGACAAGGCTAGAAAAGAATGATGGAGAGTAAATGATGAGATGTACCCAGCATATCTGATTCCTACATAGTAATGGAACAGAATAGGATGATTGTTCCTCTCATACATATTAACTCATGTTACCAATCAGTGCTGCCACCATTGTTTTAGTCTGCCTGGATACTTTCCTGTTTATACCCTCTCACCTCTTCTGTCATTTCCTTTACTTACTTCTTCTGACATTGGGGTGATATTTCCCCTTGACAGTTTAGAAGTGCTTATGCATGAAAGCATATTATGTCCTTTACTTACTCGGTCAAACAGGGTGATGGGTTCAGTAAACTACATTCCACATGTTGCATCAAAGTAATAATGTAAAGAAACATACATTAAATATTTCACTCTAAAGTTAATATAAGTAACATATAATTGGTATGAATGTGGAGGTCTATGTGAAATGTTCCTTATGAGGATTTACACTGCCTCTCATTCAATAACACATATATATACAGAGTGAAAGAAAGATGAGACACCACATTGTACTCATTCTCTCAATCTCACACCATTCTTCTTTTATTCGTTCACTTGAGTGCCGGTGTTGGTCTGTTAGCTGGACTGTTGTTCGTCAGAGTGCTAAATGCTTGTTCGAATAAATCACAACAGTATAAATGCTGGACCAGTCCTGGATGCTAAACAGTTACACTCACAATCTGTCTTCACGTCACGAACATATAAGATAAGAGGTAGAGTCTTTCATTCCTCCTTCTCCCATTCGCGTGTGTTGGCGGTTCGCTGTGGATTGCAACTAAGGCGACACCCAGCACCAGATCATAGTTTATCTTGTACTAAACCTGCTCTGTACGCAGTCAGCAAGCCAGTGGGATTTAGACTCAAGAATAGGAAACAGTCTGGGCATAATTGAGCCTCTTTTCACAGCTTCAGACATAGTGATTGTACAGCACTCTTCTGGAAACGAAAGATAGAGGGCGTCAGATATCCACATCAGCGCTGGCAGAGAGTAGCCATCTTGGGACTGGTTGAAAGTTGGTTTCTATCTTCTAATAGAAGAATAAATATATATATTCGTGCCGGAACTTACACACACACACACACTCTCATACTTAAAGCTTTACCTGCCTCAGAAATAAACAAACTCAGGCATAATTTCGTCTGAAGCTTTCCTTCTGAATCAGGATGAGGGACTTACAGAGACCTAAAACACATCTAGATGCTTGGCCGGTCGCTCTGCAAGTGTCGAAATTTAGCGTCGCTGGACCCAGAATAATTCGCGGGCGACGCGATTATTCTAGGTTAACCAATGGACAGAACGGGCTTAGACCACATGATCTGTC
Organism: Cepaea hortensis; assembly: GCA_963921405.1. Lineage (NCBI taxonomy): Eukaryota > Metazoa > Mollusca > Gastropoda > Stylommatophora > Helicidae > Cepaea > Cepaea hortensis. Next base: position 97,750,832 of record OY992880.1, on the reverse strand, counting down.
CATCATTGGGTGTCACAGCTATTAATACTGTTGACGCCGCATTCCTAGCGTCCCAATTCTCTCTAGTGCAAACCTTTAGTGAGAAGTGTGTTTTGAAATTGTGATGTGCAGCAGTGAACAAGACGGAGTGCGCATCATGCGACAGAGCCCCCTTCCAGATTGATCTCTGTGGAGAACTATCGTCTCAGTCGTTCACAGCTGACACGGTTCCTTTTGTGATCCCTCTTGTTGGTTTTCCACTTCATCCGAAGTTGATGGTTCATCAGGAACTGGACAACGACTCAAGAAGTCGGCGCCTACGTTCATTTTCCCAGGAACGTATTCGATTTGGAATGAGTATGGTTGCAACAGCAGCGACCATCGCATGAGTCTTGCGTTCAGATTCCGTGACGATGCCAGAAACATCAAGGGTTGGTGATCACATTGCACTGTAAAATGTTTACCATACAGGTATGCCTGAAACTTTTCCACAGCCCAGATTAGACCAAGGCACTCACGCTCAATCACTGAGTAGTTCCGTTCAGAAGCATTCAGTTTCCTGCTTGCATAAGCTACAGGGAATAGCTCTGAGTCATCATCTCCTTTCCTCTGGAGTAAGGTGGCCCCTATTCCAATATTACTCGCATCTGTGCGGAGCACGAATGAGCGGTCGAGGTTGGGTAGATGTAGGATCGGTTTGGCTGTTAAAGCTTGTTTGAGAGCTGTAAAAGCCTTCTCACAATCAGCTGACCATATGACTTTCTCTGGATTCCCCTTTTTGGTAAGATCCGTTAAGGGTGCAGCCAGTGTGTTGAAGTCTTTGATGTATCTTTGATAGAATCCACATAAGGAGACGAATGATCGGACATCCTTTTTGGTCCTTGGACGAGGTGCTCTCTGAAGTTTCTCCACATTTCCTTCTTGAGGTGTTATGAAGCCTTGAGATACCTTATGGCCTAGGAAGTCCAATTGTTGAAATCCTATTTGACACTTCTTGGGTCTTGCTGTCAACCCTGTTTCCTTAAGTCGCTTGAACAATAGATGCAATGTTTCGACATGCTCCTCAAATGTTTCAGTAGCAACTAAAATATCAACCATGAAGTGGCTGATGGCCGGATGATGTAATGGGTCAAGTAATCTTCTCATAATGCGTGTAAATACACTTGGAGTGTTACTTAATCCAAATGGAAGAACATTGAACTCGTAGTGTCCTCCAGGAGTACTGAAAGCTAACCATGGTCTGACTTCCGGTTTCACAGGAATTTGGTAATATCCCTTACTGAGATCAATCCTGGTGAAGTATTGTGCTGTGTTGAGACGAGTGAACAGCTGATTCTGGTCAGGTAGAGATTCTGCCTGGAATTCAGTAATCGCGTTGAGCTGTCGATAATCGATGCACATTCTGTGTTCACCATTAGGTTTTCTCAACAACACCACACTAGCACTGTATGGAGATTCAGATTGTGATATAATTCCTGATGAGAGCATCTGCTGTATCTCTTCCTGCAAAGTATTTTGCTTGGCATAAGGAACTGGGTACGTCTTGACTCGCACAGGTGTATCATCTGTTAGCTTCATATCAAATTCCACTAAATCAGTAAGACCTGGTTTGTCGGTAAGTATTTCTGCATACATTGCCATAAAATCTCGAATTTGCTTCTGTTGATCTGGAGATAGGTTGGGATTAATATCCACATCCTGAAATGTCTCTTTGGCTTGCAGTGTACATTCTGTTCCCATGGTAATTCCTTGTTCTACTTCAGTAGCAACAGCCATAGCCATCAGGTGTGCAGTTTCGGAAGTTGCGGATCTTTCGTTCCATTTCTTCAAAAGGTTTATGTGAAACACTTTGAACTTGCCTTTGACAGAAATTTTGTAGTGAGTACGAGATATTTTCTCTGTCACCTCAAATGGTCCGTTCCATCCAATTTGCAACTTGTTCTGACTGGTTGGAAGTAGTAGCAGCACCTTTTCACCCACTGTCAGCTCTCTATCTTTTGCTTTCTTGTTGAAATTGCGAGTCATTCTTCGTCGAGCTTGACGCAGATTCACATTCGCTTGTCTCCAACCATGTTGTAGACGTTTCTTCAACTCAGCAACATAAACAGATGCAGTAACAACTGTATCATCTGCATGATCATCAGTCCATGTTCTCAGTAATACTTCCAAGGGTCCCTTGATTGGCCTCCCAAACAACAGTGTTGCGGGCGCAATCCCAGTAGAGTGATGCGGCACTTCCCGGTATGCGAATAATGCAGCAGGAATATATGTGTCCCAATCCTCTGGTTTTTCATGAGCTAACTTTCTCAGAATACTGATGAGGGTACCGTTCCACCGTTCTACACTCCCGTTCGTTTGAGGCAAATGGGGAGATGAATAGATATGGCGAGCATGAAATAGCCGAAAGACTTCTTCCATGAGTTTACTGCGAAACAGTGATGCATTGTCGGTTAGGATTTTGAGGGGAAATCCAATCCGAGTAAATATCTCAAGTAAGGCTTCAGCAATGTGCTTGGAGTCACTTGATGGCATTGGAATACTTTCTGCCCACATTGAACAGACGTCCACCAATGTTAATATGTATCGATTCTTCCTCCTCGTCCTGGGGAGTGGTCCGATAATGTCTACGGCAACTCTCTCGAAAGGAGATCCAGTTAGGGGCATCTCACCAAGCGGGACAGGGGGTGTCCTATGTCTTGGGGTCACTCTTTGGCATTCAGGGCATGACTTGACATATCTGGTGATGTCCGAATTCATTCCGGGCCAAAAATAGTGCATGGAAATTCTTTGCTTAGTAGCATTTATTCCCATATGCCCACTGAAAGATAAGTTGTGGCCCATATCCAATAGTTGAGCACGATACGTAGACGGGACAATTAATTGAGAATATTCTTGTCCACTTTTACCTGCCTTGCGATATAGAAGTCCAACTTTCATATACATGTCGTCTCTACGTGGAGATGAATGTGCTTTAGGCAGTTTGTTGAAGCATGGCAACAAGGTGCTGTCAGCACTCTGTGCTTTCTTCAGATCCTCTGGTCGAGGGTTGGTCGGAGTCGACGATGCTGGAGTCTTTTCTGTCTGCGAATTAGTCGTCAAAGCAGCGACTATCACAGGCTGTATAGGTTCTCCTAGAAAGACGTAACGACAACCGAGGAGGACTGGGTACACGGGATTTTCCATCACCGCTGCCTTGATTGTTCCAGTAACATAACGCGAAGCTATATGTACTCGAGCCACAGGTAGTGACATCTTGGCTGAACTTTTCAAGGGTCCCTGTATCATCACCATTTCCTCAGTCAACTGTTCTGGCTGAACTAAGGATGTTGCTACGAGGCAGTCATAATTTAGACCTGTATCATATAAGCAAATGGCGGGGTATCCATTTAGCAAGATGGATTCCACTACCGGAATTTTGGAGTGGGTGTCTTCATGAGTTGTCACACTGGACGTTTCACTAGTGCTCACCTTACGTTCCTTCCGGCGAGTCAGACATGCAACTGTGTGAGGGGTAGGAGGTTTCTTCCGACAATCTTTAGTATGATGTCCTACCTTCCGGCAATTTGTACAGTAGTCCTTCCCACTCTTCTTGGCCGCCTGAATATAAGTTAGACTGGTGTTCGCAGATTTCTTCAACTTCTTATTGGGGTTGGTGTGTTCTTTTTCTTTGGTCTTGAGTGATTGGTCTGGGGGAGAAGCTTTGGTCATCCGACTCTTACTTCCCACCTCCTTCTGAGATTTCTCCCATCTCTCTGCCAAAAGAATAATTTCCTCAAGTCTATCAGCTCCATTCTGTGTTAAGAACGCCCGAAGTTCTGATGACATTTTATCCCTTAATTGGTCAATCAATATCATCTCTCGGAGTCCTTCAAATGTTTCTTCAAACTTTCCCATCTCTGCCCATTTGTGCAGGTAGGATTTTAATCGTTCAACCCATTGGCCGTAACTTTCCCCAGGCTCCTTCTTAGCTGATCTGAATTTCCTTTTATAGTTATCAGAATCGACTTCGAAGCGAGTTAGTAAAGCTCTTTTGAGAACACCGTAATCCTCTCGTTCCTCAGGACTAAGTCTAGAGAAAATTTCAAAAGCAGTAGTTCTCAGGCCCTGGGATAGTTTCACCGACCATTTAGATTTATCAAGCCCACATGTAGAACACATAAGTTCGAACCTGGAAAGATAGTGATCAATCCCTTCAGCATTCTCATTATATGGTTCCAAAGGAAATGCCATCGCTCCAGTGTGATGGTAGTTTTCCTCTGTCTGTATATCTGTAGTTGGCCTGCGTGTGGAAATGGAGGGGGTGGTAGGAACACCACTCTCCAGTCTCCTCCTCTCCAACTCATTATCCATGCGCCTAATCTCCAACTGATGTTGTCTTTCCTTTTCTCTATTATCCATCTCAGCCTGCAGCTTCCTATCCCCCAACTCTAAAGCTATCCGGCTTTCTCTCTCTCTTTCTGAATCATTTCAGCCTCTCTGTCTTTTTCCTTCTGAATTATTTCAGCCTCTCTGTCTTTTTCCTTCTGGGTTATCTCAGCCTGTAAACGCTCATGTCTATCGAATTCGTCAGAGACGTACTTCGCGAGCTCAGGACCCTTTAACCCACATGATTTGCCTCCATCAACATACTGTTTCCGTAGTAAAGCTGTTTCCACCATGCTAAATTTTAGATCTTTCCCAAATATTTGAAAAAAATACTAAGTGTCGCCTCTGTCTGATTCAGATAGGAAAACCCCTGTATCTGAAACGGTACAAAGCATGCAATGGCGAAATACAAACAACAAATCAAACAACGTAATGTTGCAGGAAAATCTAGAGCGAAATCTGGAGTTTTCGACTATTGAGAGAAAAACACCAAACACCCGAAGTCAACCTCACTAGACAATAAAGATTCTGATTTACCCCTCTGATCTACACCTGGTAACATAAGACCTAAAGTGATTTCTAATCAGTGGTTCTGAATCTAGAATTACACAAAGTCCACCTAGTGGCCTTGCAAATGCGGTCCTTAAAATTGTAAATAAAGTTCCGCAAAAAATGTAGAGTTCTGTTTCACTTCAAAAACCTGAAAGAAAATATTCACATATTTCAAGCAATTGTGGTGTGAACAAAATTAACCCACTATGTGGTACCAACAATAAATGTTGTATGGTTACGAGAAAGCACGAGTTCTACCCCGAGACGAGCCTAACAGTAAATGTGACATATTGGGAGGTGGAAGCAGTACCCACTCTGACTTACCCCACAATGAAGTAAAGCTATGAGGATGGGACTGATTTCATTTGGAGGGGATGGGTTCTTGGAAGCCAAAGTGACCCATAATAGCTCTTGAAATCTAGGGGTTTCCCCAGAAAAATTAATTTCTTCCCTCCAAAATCTTCCTTCCCGAAAAGAGAAACTTAATTAGCTCGAGAGTCCCCCACCTATGATCATTTTCCCTTTTAAATGAAATGGTCACAGGAATTAATAAAATTTAAAGTTCCCTTTTCTGAGTAAACTGGAACCTGGGAGATTACAATAGAACAGAATTTAGCTGTCTATTAGTGTTTACCCAGTCACCTGTAGTTCCAGATACTACCTTTATGTGAAGTAGTTACATTAACTAAACACATAGATAATAATGAAAAGTTTTGTCACACCACAATGGACTGACAGAAAAATGCAGGAACAGTTAATTTTGGTTTATTAATCAAAATAAAAAACCTGTGGAAGGAACCAGTGATGCATTATGACATATATGAAATACATCAAGACATTGAGATAATGTTCATATTCAACATTAGAAATAAGAACTCTCATGTTCAGAGATGACTTCAGTCATCTGGCCACTAAGCCCTCCCATCAGTTAGCCTGCTATTGTTTCTGTAATAAATACCCCACATGGTACTGGAACATTTCTCAAGGATTTGTAAAACAAATAATCTAAACAGTCTCTACACACTGTATGAATCAGAGGAGTCCATGACTACTCTCTGTTCCTGAAAGTTATTGATTGTTCTCACAAGTATAAAGTTACACTGAGTAAAATCAAAGTATAGCAGTGATGAAATGTTGCCAAACTTCTGCCATATTGTAAGTAATTTGCATTGAGATATAAACTTGATCCTAATGATCTTAGAACTGTTTCTACACTTCACCAGATCAATCATGAAACACAGATCCGGTTTGGGCACAGTTCAGTGGGGACTCATTTAATATTCTTGGCCCTGGCCACATATTCCTGTTGCACCTTTATATAACAGATCTGCTCTAGGTTGACAGCCATTGTACATTATTGGGCAATGTTCTGCACCTCTGGATCATGACAATCTGCGAACACCGTGATCCTCACCTGAGGTGGATAAACATGGTGAACACATTTATATCTAGCCAAAGGATGATAATTCTCCAGTGGACAAGAATGAAAAGGGTTTACAGACATGAGGTACAGAAGGTAGCAGATTCAGGAAGTACCTACAAGTTAAGAGCTACAATGGGTCTCCTTGTACTGGCATCAGACATCAGCAATTATATTAGGCAAGCTTTCTTTTACTGCACTTGTACATAGTGGCCTGTTGGCTGATGTTCTCACAGAGGACACAGACACAGTGACGGACAAGGCTAGAAAAGAATGATGGAGAGTAAATGATGAGATGTACCCAGCATATCTGATTCCTACATAGTAATGGAACAGAATAGGATGATTGTTCCTCTCATACATATTAACTCATGTTACCAATCAGTGCTGCCACCATTGTTTTAGTCTGCCTGGATACTTTCCTGTTTATACCCTCTCACCTCTTCTGTCATTTCCTTTACTTACTTCTTCTGACATTGGGGTGATATTTCCCCTTGACAGTTTAGAAGTGCTTATGCATGAAAGCATATTATGTCCTTTACTTACTCGGTCAAACAGGGTGATGGGTTCAGTAAACTACATTCCACATGTTGCATCAAAGTAATAATGTAAAGAAACATACATTAAATATTTCACTCTAAAGTTAATATAAGTAACATATAATTGGTATGAATGTGGAGGTCTATGTGAAATGTTCCTTATGAGGATTTACACTGCCTCTCATTCAATAACACATATATATACAGAGTGAAAGAAAGATGAGACACCACATTGTACTCATTCTCTCAATCTAACACCATTCTTCTTTTATTCGTTCACTTGAGTGCCGGTGTTGGTCTGTTAGCTGGACTGTTGTTCGTCAGAGTGCTAAATGCTTGTTCGAATAAATCACAACAGTATAAATGCTGGACCAGTCCTGGATGCTAAACAGGTACACTCACAATCTGTCTTCACGCCACGAACATATAAGATAAGAGGTAGAGTCTTTCATTCCTCCTCCCATTCGCGTGTGTTGGCGGTTCGCTGTGGATTGCAACTAAGGCAACACCCAGCACCAGATCATAGTTTATCTTGTACTAAACCTGCTCTGTGCGCAGTCAGCAAGCCAGTGGCATTTAGACTCAAGAATAGGAAACAGTCTGGGCATAATTGAGCCTCTTTTCACAGCTTCAGACATAGTGATTGTACAGCACTCTTCTGGAAACGAAAGATAGAGGGCGTCAGATATCCACATCAGCGCTGGCAGAGAGTAGCCATCTTGGGACTGGTTGAAAGTTGGTTTCTATCTTCTAATAGAAGAATAAATATATATATTCGTGCCGGAACTTACACACACACACACACTCTCATACTTAAAGCTTTACCTGACTCAGAAATAAACAAACTCAGGCATAATTTCGTCTGAAGCTTTCCTTCTGAATCAGGATGAGGGACTTACAGAGACCTAAAACACATCTAGATGCTTGGCCGGTCGCTCTGCAAGTGCCGAAATTTAGCGTCGCTGGACCCAGAATAATTCGCGGGCGACGCGATTATTCTAGGTTAACCAATGGACAGAACGGGCTTAGACCACATGATCTGTCCATCATTGGGTGTCACAGCTATTAATACTGTTGACGCCGCATTCCTAGCGTCCCAATTCTCTCTAGTGCAAACCTTTAGTGAGAAGTGTGTTTTGAAATTGTGATGTGCAGCAGTGAACAAGACGGAGTGCGCATCATGCGACAAATAGTGTGTTCGCACATGAGTTGTATGTACATATAAAATCATTACAGGCAAAACTCTCACTGTACTAAAGTCAAGCAAGTGAAACAGATTTTGTCACTTCCCTTTGCTGAAACAAGAAACCATTTAGGTGAAATGACTGAAAAGTACAAAGCCCAATTAGATACACTGATTGAAGAATTTGGATGGAGATTCCAAGATTTCAAGAACGTAGAGCTACAGTTCAATATTCTCAGTTCCCCTTTCAGTGCAGAAGCTGATACAGCCACAGAGAATATACAATTGGAACTGCTTGACATAGAAGCAGATCATGACCTGAAAGAGAAATTCATGTCAGATGGTTTGCTGGATTTCTATGGATCTTTATCACAAGAATCATTTCCAAACTTGAAAAACTTTGCAGCTAAACTTTTATCATTGTTTGGATGAACATACATTTGCGAACAAGCATTCTCTTGCTTGAATATCATCAAATCTAAGAGTAGATCTTTATTGTCGGACTGCAACTTGCATGCTGTCATGCGAATTTCAACAAGTAAACTTGCTCCAGAATTCAAGAATATTGTCAAAAAGTGCAAGCAGTTACATACATCTCATTAGAAATCAACAGTTATAGTGACAGTGTAGTCGGTTTGTGTCTAAATTAAAGCCATTGATAGATAATAAAGAATATTTGTTATAATAACATGTTGCCCCGGGAAGGTTAACCCGGTCAACAAATGCCCGCAGAAGTCGGATGTGTCGGCCTAACGGCGCAAGAACGCAGCTCTGCTGTAAACAGGCACAACGCAATCACGTCCGAAAAAAAAACTCCGGATGAACGAAGAAGAAGAAGAAGATAACATGTTGTAAAATCTTGTTAACAAATTAGTAAAAGTTTTTGTCCATATTGTCAAATATAATGTATAAGTATATAAGTAAAATAACATTGCAATCATTATCTATTTATACTGCTTAATAACCAATAAATAATTAATAATTACTTATTGTGATAGGTTGCTGTAAGTAAAATGGACATTTTATACTATATATACATACATGCGGCCCGCCAATAGCTTTACATTTGTCAATGCGGCCCTATGCAAAAAAAAGTTTGCCCACCCCTGCTCTTGAAGAAGTATATCTCCACAGTTCTTTTTATATTGTTCGATATATATATAGTACTTATCGATGCTGGTGATAACGAATATATATATATATATATATATATATATATATATATATATATATATATATATATATATATATATATATATATATATATATATACATACATACAGTTCTTATTTACAATGTTCGACACCAATGTCAATTATCGATGCTGGTGATAAAGAATATCTACACTGTTCTATTAACACTGACTAGTCTGTCTGACAACAACTCTGCTGTTGTTGTCGATGTCGATGACTGTGTTGTGTCCTCTTGCACTTCGAAGTTCGAGGGTCAAGTCAGCAAATCTGCCAACGTGTTTCTGCTACCGTTAATGTGCCTTACAGCAAATGAGTAATTCTGAAGTATAAGAGCCCAACGATATATTCTGTTGTTCTTGTTTCCATGACTGTCAGCGGGGAGTCGTCAGTTTCGACGACAAAATGTGTTCCTGCTAGGAATCTATTTAATTTACGGACACAGTATACAATAGCTTTTGCCTCCAGTTGAGAGACATCATACCTTGCTTCAGTTGGAGTGAGCTTGCGGCTTACATACATTATTGGATGAAGAATTCCCTCATATTCCTTTAGCAGTACGCCCGCCACAGTTACTGCACTGGCGGTTGTTCTAAGAATATATTATAAATTTGGGTTAGGTAACCGAAGGATAGGGATATTACTAAAAAGATGCTTAAGTTTTGACATTGCACGAATTAAAATAGCATCTTGTACATCAATTTTCACATTAGATTTCAATAGATTAGAAAAAACACTGGTAATTTCCGCCAAATTGGGGATAAATTTGTTGTAATAATTTACTAACCCAAGTAAACTTCTCACTTGCTTCTTGGTGGTTGGCATAGTGAGGTTCAAAATTTTGGTTATAATTTTGTCATCAGTTTTCAGGTGGCCTTTAGATATAGTATGGCCTAAGAAATCTATTTCTTCCAATGCCAACTCAACTTTGGTTGGCTTGACTGTAAGTCCAAACAACTTAATTCTTTTGAACACCTGTCTTAACATGTGTACGTGTGTTGTCCAGTCTGTTGTATGTACACAAATGTCGTCTATGTAAGTTTGGGTATTTGTTACTCCATGCAAAAGATCCCTTGTAAGACGGACAAAAGTTGCAGGCGCATTGTGTAGGCCGAAAGGAAGAAAGCGCCACTCGTATAGACCTAACGGTGTTGCAAAGGCAGTGAGATGGATTTAATCTTTATGCATAGGGATTTGCTAGTAGCCTTTAGTTAGGTCAAGTTTTAAAAAGATGGTAGATGCTGACATGTTTAAGATTAGATCGACACAGGAAGGAATAGGTTCTGCGTCTGTCTTTGTGATAGAATTTAGCTTTTTGTATTCGACGCAGAGTCTAATAGTCGAATCATTCTTATTTACTAAAACTATAGGAAAGGAGTACTCTGATTGGGATTTCTGGATTATCCCACAAGACTCAAGACTAAGAATTTCCTTGTCGAGATTGTCCCTATAATTCAGAGGGATAGAGTACGGTCGACATTTGATAGGAATATAGTCGGAGAGAACAATGGAGTGTTGTATCCTATCTGTCCTACCTGGAATGTCTGAGAAGATTTGTTTGTATTCTGTCAATAACGCCATTGTCTGTTGTTTTTGTTTGTCTGTCATTTTCCGTCCCAGATGTATACTGTCGATTGTCGTAGTAGTGTCTACTGTCGGTACTGGTAGTTCGATGTCATCGTCCTCTGTCTGATTGATTATTGTGGTTGCACTGAGTACGGCTTCTGTCTGATTGATTGCTGTGGTTGCACTGTGTTCGTCTTCTGTCTTCTGTTCTTGTCTTGAGTAATAAGGTTTGAGCATGTTGATATGGAATATCTTGAGTTTGTTGTTTATTGATATTTCATAGTCAACATTTGATACTTTTCTCACTATTTTGAATGGCCGTTGCCATGACGTTAAAAGTAAGTCACTTTTATCAGGTAATAAGAGTAACACCTCTTGTTCCGGTTCAAGGTGTAAGGTCATAGCACCTTTATTGGCATATCGCCGGTATGTCAACAACTCAACTGACAGGCCTCAACGGGTACTTCTCACACACCCATACAAGACAACTTGCAAGTCGTGTGGGAGGCAAAATGTATGGTCCATTTTATTGCCGTTGGCTCGCTTACAAGCGGTAAACAGTCGCTAATGCAATACACAATATACAGCCACAGAATTATCTAACACAAACTGCTAACCCCATGCTAGTTCTATCTATTAGTGAACACAAAACTCCTAACGCTATTCTAAACGATGTGAACGCCTCAAGTCCAGTCTCCCGTCTACCTAACCTCTCTCCCGTGGTTACACACCACGCGGGGTGACCTTCACCTTCGTGCGTGTTACCTCACATCGCACTCTGCTGGCAAACGTGGCCTGTTGAGTGTCTACTCAACTGTGCTATGGCTTCACGAGGTGTGGTACTATCGAGTCTTTGACACACACCCACCCCTCTTGTGTTGCGTCATCAACTTTCACTCATTGGTTGTGACGCAAGAGGTTCCTAAACAAAAAATTAGTGTCTCTAATTTTTGTCAAAGACTCTAGATAACCTGGCTTTGGGCATTCCAATGAACTATTAATAACTATTGTCACAATGTAGCAAAGCCTTACTTGGCTACTGGCAATCGCCACAAACTTGACTGGTTGGCGTGAGCCCCTTCTCACATGCTATATTATATTTATCAGAGGTATGTCTGAACCGGACCGTTGTCTTATAAGACCTGCCCTCACATAGTAAATTAACTTACTACCCATACAAAGTTGACTTTCTTAGGGTCAACACATGAATTATTTCATGTCCCCCATATAATATTTAACAACCATTCTACAAGAGTGTGTGCGACAGGCTTTACCTCCTTCGCTTCCGCGCGTAAGACTTTATTTCACTGTTAATTTAGTTCTTCGTTGTCCATTATGTCCCCTGGCCCCATAGTTATCTGTCTTTGATTTACAAATAGTGTATGCAATTTATATGTTTGTTTTTCTGTTTGTTTGTGTGTTTGGATGTAATAAATCTACTAATCTAATTTCTATCCTCTATTTATAAATTCTATGTGTATGTATGTTAGTTTTTTGAGTGTCATAATTTGGTTCAATGTGGCCACAAACAGGTGTATAACACTAATTCGTGACTACATTCACTTGTCATGAAACCCAAAATACTGTAATCTAAGTTCTAAACTATATTACAGACAACACATTCACACTAACACAATTTCACTAACGAAAACTTTACATTCTAACATACCATTCTAATTCTATAACTAAGTATTTAATGTGTTACCTAAATTTATTAAATTTGTTATGTTAATTATATGATATGATTATATTACTTCTTATTTTTTTCTAATCTAAGTGATGTAATCTAACTATTTAAATGCAATTGTTGTGATGTGAGTTATGTACCTTAATTAAATGGATTATGTGACCACAATTTATGTACTTTTCTAAATACTATGCTAAATAATGTTTTTAAATGCACAAAGGAATTATATGAGTGATGTTCTTAATCTAACTGGTGTAAATGCTGTATGTTACCTTATCTACTCTTTTTAATCTATTATGATGTCAAATGATGATACTAATAAATGGTAATATTTGAAAGATGGTATGGTTTCATTAAGATGGAATAAACTAACTACAATGAAACTAAGTGAAATATAACAATCTAAATGGTACTATTCATATCATAAATTTAATTTAACTTGTAATAAACTATTCTTATGTCTAAACTAATATTCTAATCTAATTTTAATGGGTTAATTACTGTACTAACTACATTATTAAAATAAATGAGAACTGTTATAGTTCCTAACCTACATCTAATTTATCACTATCTTAAAATATTATATTACATATCACAATAAGTTTATATACATAGTATTTGGTTTACACAGGTTAGTAGTTGCCTTCATGTATGTGCAATGGTTGTATAGGCATAATATAACCACACACTTTGCCTGGGTATCTGAAATACATTACACAGTCATCTTAATGTTCTCTCGGTAGTGCACGTGTAGAGTTCGCTGGTGTTGTAGCTCTGTCTTTTCGTGTCTGTAATTAAGCACTGTTCTGACACTGTTTTCTGCGGTTCATATATATGATACACCGGAATGGAGCTTAGTTGGAAATGAGCTGTCCTAGTTCACACGGTGGTATCTAAGTATAGCAGCACAGTTCTTAATCTGATGTCCACGGACACATGATAGTTCAGTGTTTTGGTACATGATTACGCCAATAATGTGGATATGTATGTAAGCTATTTTACATCTTATATTATCAGATACCCATGTACCAACCATCACTCTACATTTAAGATTGGATTTCAGGTATTTCTACCCCAGATGGTCTACTAAGGGTATCAGCTAGGGTGTTGTCTTTCCCCTTAATATGCTCTATACTGAATGTATAGTTTTGAAGGATAAGAGACCACCTGTATATCCTGTCGTTTCGGTGCACACCAGTCTGAATGACCGTAATGGGAGAATTGTCGGTCTGGATAATGAAGTGCACACCCGCCAGAAAGCGGTGGAGCTTTCTCACTGAGTAGATGACGCTCAGGGCCTCCAGTTCTGCTATCGAATATCTGGACTCGGTAGGTGTGATCTTACGGCTCACGTAGCAAATCGGATGGAAGATGCCCTCATAAAATTGGCCTAGGACTGCAGCGATGGAGATCCTGCTGGCATCTGTCCTAAGATAATAAACGAGCCCAGGGTTAGGCAAGCGGAGGATGGGAACATTACTAAAAAGAATTTTCAATTTTGACAATGCAGAAATTAATAATGCATCTTTCACATCCAATTTTACTGATGCTTTTAGCACATTAGAAAATACACTTGTAATTTCAGCTAGGTTTGGAATAAATTTACTGTAGTAATTAACTAATCCTAAAAGACTTCTAACCTGCTTTTTCGTAGTAGGCATGGTTAGATTCATAATTTTTGTAATAATCCTATTGTCAGTCTTCAGTTGACCTTGAGAGATGACATGACCCAAAAATTCAATTTCTTTTAGGCCTAATTCGACTTTGCTCGGTTTGACAGTGAGACCGAAGAGTCGCAACCTATCAAAGACATGTCTCAGTTTCAGTAAGTGTGTAGTCCAGTCTTCAGTATGGACACATATATCATCTATATAGGTCACAGTATTCGTCACTCCATGTAACAGATCTCTAGTTAAGCGTACGAAAGTGGCAGGAGCATTTCGAAGTCCGAAAGGAAGAAATCGCCACTCGTATAGTCCTAAAGGTGTTGAAAACGCAGTAAGATGCATAGATTGAGCTTGCATCGGGACCTGCCAGTATCCTTTAGTAAGATCTAGTTTTGAAAAGATTTTAGAAGTAGACATGTCCAAGATAAGATCTTCGCAGGAAGGAATAGGTTCTGCGTCGATCTTAGTGATGTTATTGAGTTTCCGATAGTCCACGCACAGACGAATTGTGGAATCCTTCTTCTTAATTAGGACGATTGGAAAAGAGTACTCTGATGTAGACTTTTGGATAATCCCGCTAGCTTCTAAATTAAGAATTTCCTTATTTAGATTTTCCCTATAGCTGAGTGGGATAGAGTACGGCCTACATTTAATAGGCTTAGAATCCGAAAGAAGAATGGAGTGTTCGATTCTGTCCGTCCTACCTGGGATGTCAGAGAATAAGTCTTTGTATTCAGTAACTAACTCCACTAATTGTCGTCGTTGAATGTCTGTTAGTCCCTGATCTATATGTATGCTGTCCACTGTCGCAGTTTTGTCTACAATGGGAACAGGTAGTTCCATTCCGTCGTCGTCTACCTGATTCAGTACCGTGGTGGTGCTAAGTGTGTATTCTGTTAACTCACTGGGTGTATTGCCATTGTCGGAACTGCCAGTCTCGCTAACTAGTGTAGTTGCGTTGTGTATGTCTGTCGTCTGATCACTGGGTGTTGGTGCACTCTGTTCGTCTGTCACTACTTCTGTTTCTTGTCTTGTATAGTAAGGTTTCAACATGTTGACATGGAATATCTTTAAGTGTCCGTTTATCGATATTTCATAGTCAACATCTGAAATTCTGCGTACCACCTTGAATGGCCCTTGCCATGAGGTTAATAGTAAATTTCTTTTGTCTGGAAGTAGCAAGAGTATGTCTTGATCTGGTTCAAGTTCAATTGTTCTTGTCCCTTTGTTGGCATATTGGCGGTAGATTTGACCCTTCCTCTCCAAAGCTGCCTTAGCTATAACACACGATTTCATGATCTTGTCTCGTGTCTCTGTCACCATTTCATAAGGTGTTTTTGGGGTAGGAATTTCTATCGAATTTGTTAGTACCTGATGGTAAATAGTTAGGGGTCCACGTGGGTTAGCCCCGTAAACTAATTCAAAGGGTGAGAAACCCGTGCTAGAATGGGGAATCTCCCGATAGGCGAACAGCACTGTTGGTAACAGTGTATCCCAATCAGCTGGGTTTTCTGCTGTAACCTTAGCCAGCATGTACTTTAGGTCCCCATTAATTTTCTCTACTATTCCATTGCTGGCTGGATGGTAAGCTGTCGTAAAATGTTGCTTAATGCCTAACATTTTTGTAAGGGCTTGCGTTGCAGCCGATATGAACTGAGTTCCACGATCGGATAAAATGGTCCGTGGGAATCCGAATCGTGAGAACAGGTGTAGAAATACATTGGCAACGTCTTTGGAGGTGATGTATTTCAAAGCTACTGCCTCAACCCACCTTGTACATAGGTCGACCATTGTCAATATGAAGCGATTTCCTTTGCTGGACACCTGGTTTAGGGGTCCAACAATATCTACCGCCACACTTTCAAATGGCCTAGAAGCCAGTGTAGAAGGCTGTACTTCAGCTGTAGGATGTTTACCTTTACGTACCAATTGTTGACAGACATTACACGAACGACAAAATAATTTTATGTCATTGCAAAAACCTGGCCAATAGAAATGAGCCTGAATTCTGGCCCTGGTCTTATCATATGCAAGATGACCAGCAAACGGTGACTCATGTGCAATCTTTAGCACAGTTAGACGATGTTGTTCAGGTAACACCGTTTGCTGAATCTCATGGTTACCAGTAGTATAATATCTAGTTAAAATACCATTGTTAAGTCTAAAAACCCAAGATGCATTTTTGGTCACTTTGGCTTTATCTTTTAACAATTTTAAGTATGGAGACACAGTAGTATCAGCTTTTTGCTGTTCTATAAATTTCTGTCTGCTGGTGTCATCTGTGCCAGTTGGGGAAAGCAACAGTAGTCTCTCATCTTGTAGTGTGTCTTGATGTTTCACACTGTCTGCTCTTGTTGTTGCATTAGCTGCATTTAATTTCTCCCATGCAACTATTTCCTCATTAGTACATTGTTTCAGTTGAGGTAAACACCCCAAAATTAAATCAGTACAAGGGTTGTTAAGTATTGCACAAGTAAAGGTACCAGAAAGAAACGGAGAATCAATACGGGCTTTTGCCAAAGGGTAAGTCTCAATGTTACCCGAAAAGGTTCGGCATCTGACAGTGTCACCTGTGTAATCACCCGGACTCACTAGTTCCTTTCGAAGACCAATAAGGGTGCTGCCGCTATCCAGCAAACATTGGCATGGTACATCATTGACCATTGCATTGTGGAACACTAACTTGCCTCTGGAGGCTAATGCTGCATTCACACTCTCAGATGAGCATGGTACTGTATGTCCACATTCTAGTCTTCCGTCTGCATGGAATTGGTGACATCGTTCACAGCCGTCAAAGCTTAACATATCGTTAGCAGCACACACATCCTCTGCTTGGTTAGTTGGTAAGTCACTTTCAATCTCACACTCATTCTCACTACCACCATCTGAAGAGGTGTCAATCAACATAGCGTTGTTAGCTTTCAAACGTTGGCGGCCAAGGCACTTATTAGAATAATGGCCATAAGAGGAACAAAAAAAAACATTTGATTGCACGCCTGTATGCAGACCGTTTGCTTTGCTGCTTCTTGATCACATTTTCAAGATGCGCCGGATAATTCGGCGATTTGTCGCACATAGCATAAGTGTCGTGCATTAGTTGACAGTACATGCATATGGAAACTTTTCTGTCTTTCTTATCATACTTCTGAAAAGGTTTTCTGTTACCCTGATAGTTTTTTGATTGGTCTTTGACAAAGGAAACTATCTCAGAGTCACTTGAGGTCTTAAAAATCTCTCTGTTAGAAGAAAAATATGCTGAGCCTTTTTTTTTGAACTGCTCGATGTTTTCAATGTCTGACTGCTGCAAAAACTTAGCAAAAGGAGAAGGTATAGTAGATATACACTTGTCCATAGCTATTAGGTTTTTTAATCTATCAAAGTCTTTTCCTATGTTAGCTGCTTTAAGCCACCTGTTTAGTACACTCTGCACATTTGAAAAATAATCTATAAAAGTTTCACTAGGTTTAGGTTTTAAATTTGAGAACTGAACCTGATACCCAGGGGCATCAAGTAAAAAGTGCTGCATAATCCTATCATGGATGTATTGATAGCTAGATCTAAGTTCAATAGGAATAGACTCTATTACTTTAAGGGGCTCACCACTTAGATTCTTCATGTAAATCGGAGCCCACATATCTAAAGGAACTTGGTGATATTTAAATTGATACTCTACATTCTCTGTCCAGGCAGATATGGAGTCCTCTTTACAATATGGTTTGATAATATTTTTGTATTTGTTGAACTTATTTTCCTCTTGTTGACTTCTTAGTTTAGTGGCAGAGATCTCTGCGTGTGAGTCTACATCCATGCTTTTCATCTTTAATTGTGTCTCTGATTCTACCTGAATTTGTTTTTCTTTAACTCTTGCCATTTCATCTATCTCTTTTTGCTTTAGATCTAATTCCTTTTGTTTTAATTCTTTCTCTTGATCTAATTGTTTTTGTTTCATCTCCTTATCATGTTCTCTTTCTCGTGCGCGTTCGTCCCTCTCCGCATTCTCTTTTCGTGTTTGTTCCTCTTTTGTTTCTTTAAATTTCTGATCAGCATATTGTTGTAGTTCTTTTCCTGTTAATTCCAGTTCTTTGCCTGCTTTTATGAAATCTGATAAAGTTGCCATCTTACTTTGGTACTTGGCTAACAGTGATAGGCAATGATGACTTTAATCAGTTATTTATCTTTGATATGTTATGTTTGTTCTTATCTGATCACTATCAGTTGTGCTTTCTGTTTATACCCTGCCCAGATTTATCTTGCAGAAAAACAGAGTATACAAATATGTCAACGCGTTACAAGCTGAACAAGAGATGCACTATTAATCAAATTGCATGACAAAATATATAAGTGTACTCAGCTTAATGTGGGAAAGAAGCTCCTTTGACACAGGTCACCTTGTTTGGTACACTGGGGTGGCGACACGTTTCGTACGTAGCACACGGTATTTGGCCCACAGGTGTATGTGCACAGCTGTTGTTTGCCCTCTGATATATAGGGCAGCAGTAAACACGCCTACTAAACGATATGATTTACTCGACAACTAAGGACAATGACTTAGACAATGACAGACTTACGAACACCTAGAATATGTATTAATTAATTTTAATGTCAATGTCCTGTCTTTGTTTTAAACAATAATTGCCTTTCGTTACTAACCTAGTTAATTTCTGTAAACGTTGTGCAGCTAAGTATCAGATGCCTAGCCCGAAAATAGTTCCATCGTGACGATAAGCAAAGAGAAAATAGACCCAAAAATGAATAAATGCTTGTAAAGAAATCAAAATAACATAATAATGTGTCAATAAATAAATATATTCATTTAGTAACTTAAATAAGTAAATAATAAACAATATACAGCACAGATTCAGGCGGGCCGCCGCTAAGCGATTTTGTAAACACTCGACTGCTTTATGCTAATGACGCAGAACAACTGTCTGTCAATCAATCTACGTCATCGCGCAGCGCTATTTTTAGATCTCAAAAATCAATATTGTCGGCTGCCTGTGTATTCCTGCGCCGTGAATCATGTTTGGTGCTTATTCAAGAATAAATTGGTAAATATATGAATAAATATAAGAAAATAAGAATATTAATACTTACAGCTTCGAAGAATACATGATTTCATTCAATAAATATATCATAAACACAATTAAACACTATTTTGTCACGATAGGCATATTTCTAGCTCGCAAATTCTCCTGTCTGCACAAATTATCGTTACTACAAAAATTAATCCCTAGTCTGGAGCCCGTGGATGAGTGGATTAGCTTGAACTTTTCGTTCAAGCTTCACTTCTTGACACCACAATTACCCTTTTACTGTGGGTATTAGCTTGGCGCTTTCGTCCAAGCACCACTTTCTGACACCACAGTTACCCTGGCCTGTCAACAACTCAACTGACAGGCCTCAACGGGTACTTCTCACACACCCATACAAGACAACTTGCAAGTCGTGTGGGAGGCAAAATGTATGGTCCATTTTATTGCCGTTGGCTCGCTTACAAGCGGTAAACAGTCGCTAATGCAATACACAATATACAGCCACAGAATTATCTAACACAAACTGCTAACCCCATGCTAGTTCTATCTATTAGTGAACACAAAACTCCTAACGCTATTCTAAACGATGTGAACGCCTCAAGTCCAGTCTCCCGTCTACCTAACCTCTCTCCCGTGGTTACACACCACGCGGGGTGACCTTCACCTTCGTGCGTGTTACCTCACATCGCACTCTGCTGGCAAACGTGGCCTGTTGAGTGTCTACTCAACTGTGCTATGGCTTCACGAGGTGTGGTACTATCGAGTCTTTGACACGGTACATCTGTCCTTTTTGTTCCAAAGATGTTTTCGCTACGGTACACGCTTTCATGATCTTATCGCGTGTCTCAGTGACTACCTCATATGGTGATACTGGTTGTGGGGTATCTGAGGTATTGTCTATTGTACCACTAGGTGAGATTAGATGGAGCATTTCTTTTTGTAGGTCGTCTTGTTGTTTACTTGTTTCAGACCTAGTTACAGCATTAGCCTTATCTGAATAGGTTTCTCTCCAGGCTTTTATTTCTTTAGCGGTACAATTCTTCAATTCTGGCAGACACCAAATTATCAGATCAGTACACGGGTTATGCAAGATGGCGCACGTAAATGTGCCGGACAAGAAAGGAGTGTTTATACGGGCCGTTGCTAACGGGTACTTTTCTATATTACCCGAAAAAGTTCGGCATTTTACGAACCCGCCTGTATAGTCGTCTGGCTTAGCCAGTTCCTTCCTTAGACCGATAATGGTACTCCCGCTATCGATTAACAGTTGGCACGGCTTATCATTCACCATTCCGTAGTGGAATTCTAGTTTGCCTCTGGAGGCAACTGCTGCGTTTGCGTTTTCACTTGAAAACGGCACTGTATGCCCGCATTTCAGCACTCCGTCTTCATGGAACTGATGACATGTAACACATCTATCGAAGTTAAGTACATCACTCGCAGCTACCACATTCTCTGCAAATTGTAACATTTCTTCAGTCTCACTTTCATGCTCACTTTTCTAATCTGTCTCCACTAAATCCTAGGTCTTTACCAGCTTCTATGCATTCTTTCAATGTCGACATTTTTGTTATTTGACTTACACCCGACACAAAAGAACCTTTCCTTACAATATTCCTAAATATTTACAGCATTCAAAAAAAAAAAAAAAATAAAAAAAAAAAAAATAAAACAACAACAACAACAACAGATGGTATTTTAACAGGAAACAATCAAAGCTACTAGGGTACTTATCTGAATCGAATACTTTCAGCTTTTCAGGCATTTACGGGAGTTGTCATCTACTTCTCTCCGCTTACTTTCTGAGGATGTTATGAACGCTTCTACTCTGCACTCTGTTGTATAGAGCAGCAACAATTAACATTCAGAAAAAAAAACACGTCTTAATATTATACTAAACACTCAGTCTGTCTCGTCGTTTCTTCCGACAGGTCGTTGAAATGCGAAATAAATTTGTTAACTTTGTCTGTCGTCGTGTCTGTTGTCATATAGTCTGTGTCACGTAGTCTTCACCGGTTTGGGGCATCAACTGAAACGTTCCTGTGAAAACATATTAACTTTCATTGATATCACACTTTAATCCCTTTCATTATTTTACACACTTTCTTCTACGCCGTACACTCGTTCGAGCTTTCTGTTGTAACTTTTTCTCACAACCTTGTCGGTTCTGAATTCATTCACTTTCTGACCACACTCTTATTTAATGGGTCTTAATCGTAGGTAATGGATTCTTTCACACGTTTTGACACCCTCTTAATCAATAATTCATAGATTCGTTCACACGCTCTGCTATTACTTTTACTGTCGACCCGATGTTGAACATCCACACAGTAGGTCATAGGTTCATTTAAATCTTCTGACACCAATCTTGGCCACCTGTCAACAACCTAGATTATACACAGGCACGCTGGCTACTTCATCCATACCTCACAGACAAAAGTTGTATGGATGGAAATCATTCTACGTTTATTACAGGCGAATCCGCTCGTACATATACAATCAGGCGGTAATGGCCTATTCACTTATACACTGCTTGCCTCTCAAAACCCACACATAAACCAATACAGTCTTCACTCTCGCTATTATTAACATGCGTCCTCATAAACTACACAATGGCTAGGGAGATCACACAAGTCCTGTCTGGCTAACTGTCGAGTCCCGTCTCCCCCAAGTTTACACGGCTCGCTGGCTTGCTCGCCCAAAACTCCCGTGCGGTCAGCAGAACTACGTGCTGTGTCACCTGTCACGTAGTCCAGTCGTCCAGTACTCGCTAACCTGGGGTTGTACTACTGTTCAGTCTGTTTACGGGAGTTCTATCCTCGGGGTTGGTCCCTGCTGTGTCCTAGATATGACACGTCCGTGTCCTAGTCTAAGTCCTGTCCTATACCAGTTCTAAGTTGTACCTTCTTGTACTGTCTCTCTCTATCTATTCCCTTGTAAAGGTCCTTATCTACGTCCTGTCTCTGTCCTCACCTTACTTCTGTCTCTTGTCATATTATGCCCTGTTCCACACTTTGACAACTCTGGTGCTTTCACTGAGACAAGTAGCCTGACTATGGAAGTCATGACAGTAAGTAAAGCAATAACATGGCTCGAGACACAGACATTCACTAGGGCATGTTTCCTTAGCGACTCAATTAGCATGATCAAGAGGATAGAGGTGGAGTGGATCCGAAGAGAATGGTTGCTGTTGAGCGGGCTGACAAGCTCGCAGGTGGAGGGCGGACGCGACATGGACCAGGCTGACATTCTGAATGCTCTACGAGAAGTAAGACTTTTGCGTGAACCAAGTGATGACTGTGAATCTAAAACCATGGCCAGACTGCGAGAACAACAAATTAAAAGAGGGGTGGCCAAAAAAGAACACTACGCAGGAAGCCAAAGAAGATTGATAAACCAACACAGAACTGGTGTCGTTAGCCGCTACACGCTGCGGGATTTGCTGAGGAGGGGATCCGAGCACTTATGGACTGAATGGTTCGATGTGCGATGAGGATGATCTGTCGACTAACTAACTAACTAACTGTATGTAACAAAATTGTGTCTTAATCATTGTAATTAAATAGGCCATACTTTCACGAAGAGTCATAAATCATCAGAACTATGCCACACACGTATCTGATTCCTGGGTAGTGATACGAACAAGGGTGAAAACATAAGTTGCACGGGGTAAAAATTCAGTCTGTTTTGAGAATCGTAAAAGGCAGACCACACGGACCATGGTCAGTGAGTTAGTTAGTTAGTGAGTGAGTTAGTTCTTCTTCAGCGTTCAATCGGAGAGATTTTTCGGACGTGATTGCGGTGTACCTGTTTACAGCAGAGCTGCGTTCTTGCGCCATTATGCTGATACATCCGACTTCTGTGGGCATTTATTGACCGATTTAACCGTCCCGGGGAGTTAGTTAATTAATTAGTTAGTTAGTTAATTAGTTGGTTGGTTGGTTAGTTAGTAGTGGTGTCAACTTCACGGCAAAGGGTCGCCCCATTATGCTCCGTTCCTGTGCCAGTGAACATCACACAAAGTACTCGTCACTGCCCATCACTACCTGGATAGGAAGCAGAAGAACCTGTCTCAAACCAGGAACCTACTGTAGGTATGTGAAGAGTGAACAGTGTATGGTTCTGTATGTTCTGAGGAATAGTTGACCAGTCGTTTCCTCCCATAGCGAACGTCAAGAGCTAGTATTGAACCCTCATTCGGCCTCGCTCATGCCCTTGTCAGCAAAACTTCCTAACCGTTCCACCAACGCTCTAGCTCACTCCGATAGATGCAGGCTTGTTTAAGACTCGGACAATATCAACACCAGTACACCTGTTATAAGTCTTAAAACTGAGTTCTCTAGAATATTTACCATTTGTTTTCTTTACCTCGCTAGAACTCGAGGTGTCCTGCTACTAGTTGATACTACAAGCAAGTGCACTGGACTGATTTTGCGGGAGGGTTAGCTTTCCCTGTTACCAGTGTTTCTCGGAGTCAGACGAACCCATAATGAGGTATTTGTAAACTATATATGTAATACGTGTGCTTCTGGTGTGCACACTTTGGGACCTCTGCCAGAATTGCAGGGCGTAGCACACTGAGCTGAGAACCTCCTAATGTGATCCAAAATACTGGGATAGGTAAAATGAAAGTTACACACACGCACACACACACACACACACACACACACACACACACACACACACACATATATATATATATATATATATATATATATATATATATATATATATATATATATATATATATATATATGCATGCAGTAATAGTTATGTCAAACTCGTAGTTAACGTAACATATATCTGTTACATAAACCGATAAAATATTATTATTGTCCAGATTTTACGAGATCGTTACAGTTTCGCTCGTAAACATTATTGGTTTATATGGAAACTGGTTCGAAGTTCAAAGATCAATGAACATCTGCATAGTAGTTTAGAGTTTAGAGCATACCTGGTGTTCAATTCATTCTATCTTGCGGTAAAAATACAACCCTCACCTGTCGATGCATCAAGCAAGAGTATATCTGATAGAAGGGTAGTGCTTTTTGTAACACAAGCATTCACGAAACGGGTGTGTTCATGCCAGTTTATGCACTGAAGTAGTTGTAAGTAAGCATGTAGTTTACCTGCAACAATGTTACCACATGTTGCCGCGGGTATAACAGCTAGAACTGGTTGATTGTCTTGTTGCATACCCCATTCATCTTTGTATCAGTGCCAAGAACAATGTGGTCGACACTTACCTTCACGTCTCTCTCTCTCTCTCTCTCTCTCTCTCTCTCTTTCTTTCTTTCTTTCTTTCTTTCTTTCTTTCTTTCTTTCTTTCTTTCTTTCTTTCTTTCTTTCTTTCTTTCTTTCTTTCCCTTCCTTCCTTCCTTTCCCTTCCTTCCTTCCTTCCTTCCTTCCTCCTTCCTTCCTTCCTTCTCTCTTTTCCGTCTTCCTCTCTCCTCCCTGCCTCTCGCCCCCTCTCAATTTCTCACTCGCTCTTGTGTGTACTCCCCCTTCCAAATCCCTGTTTCATTTCATCAACATCACGTGTCTTGCCGATAAGTTTTACTATTGTAACGATTTACTCTAACTTTCTCCCTGTGATGACATTCTCAAAGAATGTGAATTATCCTCTTCTTATGCGAGTAAGCAATTCTCTTTATGAGTTAACTTCGTTCAAGATATCTTCATTGCTCTTTTCACCCGCCAGAGGTGCTCTTATCAATCTTCTGTAAAACCACATCGTTACAACAATACATAATTCTAGAAACGATTGGCAGTCCACGCAACAGAAGGCATGATCACTAACACCACACGGCATGGAATACAAAAAGACGATAACAAACAGACAAGCAAATAATTATATATAAAAATATATGAACAAAGAGGGATAGACAGGCCATGGAACAGGCGGATTAGGAGATAGGCAGACACGACATTTAAGCAATAGGATTTCACTTGAGAAGTAATTAGAATTTAAATTGATTTTAAAACCTTGTAAAACTCAGCCGATCCACATATCTGGAAATCACCATATCTCTCGTAAGTAATGGTTTGGGTGCCCGTCGTTCAGAATGCAATGGCAAACTACTGAACGTAAACTTGCCAGGAGATCACAACAGCACAAAATGCTGATGTTGACTGCGACGTCCTGCAAAGGATATGCAACTAACTTTTAACTAGATAATGTTCAGAACTTTAAAGGAATAGTCAGTGGAAGAAGGGCAACGAGGGATGGAACTTCCCAACCCCCAGATTATATCCGTTAATCACAATTCCTCTTCTTCCCCGTTAGCACTCCGGCATACACATTCGTATCTCTAAATAAAAAGCAGTAGTTATTTTAGCAGTAGTTTCTGACAGGCTCATGTTGACAGCCGCCTCCGTTGGATATTTTCATGTTGACGTGTGAAGAACAGGGAGAAGAAGGTTCATGACCAGTTTTTGGTGGAATTAAGTTCAAAACTGTGTATTCCTTTAGTGCGTTTAAATACACACGCCACAAATAAAATACTGTACGATTTCTTGGCTGGCATATTTCGCCGCATCTCGTTAGATGCATACTGCAGAGGTAGGCCTATAAGGGGCGTTCATTTGAAATCCGTTCGTGCCGCACTGCGCGTAATTGCCTACGTTGAACATGATCATGTCTTAGTCATGTGATAAGTACTGACCAATGAATAAAAGAGCACGTGCTTATCGTCTCATGATGCATAGGTTCTGTTTCTGACCGTTGAGAAAATGGCCGGGTTGATCCAAAATCCGTCCAAAGAAGCCCAAAAGAGCGGTAATTCAGTTTCTTTCATTTGAAGGATGTCGACCAGTGGACATTCACCGAAGAATGCAAGCAGCGTACGGTAACAAATGTGCGTCTAAGACAACAGTGACAGATTGGGCACCAATGTTTCAGAAAGGACGTCAGTTCACGACAGATCTTCAACGGGCGGGTCAAACGCATATTGTTGCAACAGAAAAAACCATCGCCAAAATTGATGCAACAGTACAGATGACCCGTTGTTGAAGCATACGTTCGCTAGCGAAAGAATTTGATGTCAATTCAAAAGATCTTTCGTAAGAAATTGCAATATCGGAAGGTGTGTTCACAATGGGTACCACTGATGTTGACCAACCACCAAAAAGAGGAACGCATGTGATGGTGATTGAACCATTTGCTGCGTTACAGAGTGGAGGGTGATGCATTTCTCTTCCACATAGTGGCAGGCGATGAATCATGGTGTCACCACTTTGAGCCGAGCAGCAAAAGAGAGAGCATGCAATGGAAGCATGCTGGATCACCAAAAGCCAAAATATTCAAGTTACAGGTTTCCGCTGGTAAGGTTATGCTGAGCGGATTTTTTGACCATGAAACGCTATTGTTGGCCGACTTTAAAGAGTCTGGTGTCAACATCAACTCTACCCACTACTTGCAAACACTAGACAAGCTGCAAAAAGCTATCAAGAAAGCTTTTTCGCGGTGTGATTTTGTTGCACGATAATGCTCGTCCGCATGTCGCAAAGATTGTGCAGGAAGCATTAGTAAGGAAGAAGTGTGAAATTCTGTAACATCCAGCCTACAGTCCTGATTTGTCACCATGTGATTTTCATTTGTTCGGACCTCTAAAAAAAAAGCTCTCAATGGGCAACGTTTTCACACAGATGCAGACGTAATGAACGCGGTAAACACTTGGTTCAGTGAGCAACCACAATCTTTTTTTGCGGACGGCATTCTCCGTCTACCTGAGCAATGGGATGCTTGCCTGAATGCCTACGGCGACTTCTTCTGACCAACCCATGGTGCATAATTCATTCAAAACGAATGCTTTGTTTAATTCTACCACACCTGTTAATGTCTCTTTCATTCTTTTGTAATAAAGCCATTGGAACGGGTTTCAAATGAACGTCTCTAATACATATCATTTATGCTTTTCTGCTGAAACAATTACCAGATACAAAGACACATCGATACCTTAGCCATCTGTGAAAGAATCATTGTCTCCGTACACCAAATCAAACTGCATCTATCAATTCCAGTGTGAGTGTCAAGCGACTTACATAGGTAGAACGGAAAGGCAGTTAGCAAATCGAGTGATCGAACATATACCAGTGCGGATGGAAAAGAGAGTTATAATCTTGCTTCATGAATACCTACGCAGTCGACAGATCATAAAACGTTGAATTCGGCCATCACAGAACATTTGCTGATTAGCAATCGGACAGTCAATAAACAATCTGAATTTCTTATACTGTTTTCTGCGAACAATAATCAACTGCTCATATATATCGAAGCACTATATATTAGGCCATTCCAGCCGTTACTATGCAAACAGAAAGACTTCCTGCTAAGTGTTACCGTGGATATAACGTTCTACACGATCGCGACGACGTACATCATATTTCAGCCGAAGCAGCATTCAATGTTCCACATAAATGATATATCAATCAATCAATCATGTACCA
Source organism: Cepaea hortensis (assembly GCA_963921405.1). Classification (NCBI taxonomy): domain Eukaryota; kingdom Metazoa; phylum Mollusca; class Gastropoda; order Stylommatophora; family Helicidae; genus Cepaea; species Cepaea hortensis. Next base: position 97,723,203 of record OY992880.1, on the reverse strand, counting down.
TGCCGGAAAGCGTGGGCGGTCATGATTCGCAATTTCACTCGATCATCAGCGTCGTGGATCAGCTCAGTGTTCCTGTCTCGTCCATGCCATGTGGCCAAGCCATCCAGGTATTTTCCTCTCGGTCTTCCCCTTGGTCTGTTCCCTTCGATTTTGCCAGTTGTCACTAAGTTCTCCAATCCATTTCTTCTCATAACATGTCCAAAAAATTTTGACTGTCTACGTCTAATTTCTCTAATCAGTTTACGATTTTCATTTGTCTCCTGTAGTACTTGGTCATTGGTTTTTCTGTCTGTCCATGGTATTCTTTGCATTTTCCTCAGAAACCACATTTCTGCAGACATCAGATGTTTTTCAGCTTGACTGCACATTGTCCAAGTTTCACATCCATACAAAAGAACAGGCTGTATGTATCCCCTCAACACTCTTTTTCTCGTTTCAATTGACATCTTTTTATTGGTCAGAATGTTTTTCATCTTGCTAAAGGCTACTTTCGCCATGGCGATTCTTGTTCTAATCTCTTCAAGGCATCTCCCATCAGATGTTATGACAAATGATATATAACTCTGCAGTATTCACCCGACCAGGTGCAGCGAAATATGACTGGCAAGAATTCTTGCAATATTTTATTTATGGAATTAATTTCATTGATGCCATAGTTGTTTACGTACAATAGTCTACGTTCTTTGAGACAGATATGATCCCAAACACCACACAGCATGGACTATAAGAACAAGATACACAAACAGACTTACAGACAAACAAATGACTATATCTTATATATAAAAGGCAATCTCCGTCCATCTGTATGTATGTATGTATGTATGTATGTATGTATGTATGTATGTATGTATGTATGTATGTATGTCCTTTATACGTTCGCGAACGGCCCATCCGATTGAGATGAAATTTTCTACACGCCTTCCTTTCATTCCAGAGCTGCCAACTGTGATATTTTGTTAGTGTGAAATCGCCTGCTTACTCAGTATTATTTCATTTTTCATTTTTCATCATAATTTCATATATCTCAGGGGACCTAACTCTGTAAAAGTTATTTCAAGGGGCATAACTTTTCTGTATAACTTATAGTCATATTGTGGCATCGTTTTCAAAGATTTATAAACTCTTTGTCCATAATTATATACCGGCATATGAGTTATAATAAATAATGATACAATCTGTAAGGCATTTTCAAAGTTTTCATAAAAATAATGCGCAATGCATAACATTGTAACTCATCTTTTTTTGCTTAAGAAGTTACTGTAGTCATGCAGGTGATTAGAAAGAGTTTTCATTAAAAATAATGGATGGTGTGTGGAAGGACATTCTTTTAAGTTACTTTTTTTTGTTGTATGAATTTAATGAGAACTTATATGACTACTTATATGAATTAAATGAGATGCTCCCCACCAGGGACTGGGCGAAGCCGGACAGGGTCAGTGTCACGAGCTCGCCATGAGTTAACCAGATAATAATACCGACGTTTGCTTGGCGTATATTTTCTAGGCCACAACAGTCGTACTACCAGAGTAAACACAGCTGCACGGGATACATCAGGTCAGCCCATATACACATTTGGTGGTGAGTGAGGAGGAAGTGAGTGCGCTGAATCATATATCACTTTGACAAGTCATAAACATATCGGATGGAAAACGGAAGTACTCAGCACGGAAGTAACAGTCCATATGTCATATAGTTTCCGGACATCACTCAGAGGGGCAGATTGCTACTGACAGCTTGTTGAGGAGAACTCTTTGTTGGAACTCGACAGCAACTCGCTGGCTTGTTTTGAGAATCTAAACCTGTGATGAAAAATCTAACATGGAGGGAGCCAGAGGGAGGATGGATCCCTGACAGGGGATGATCTGCACCTGTGTGGGGGCATAAAGGATAACGTCACGTGGCCAACTTTGGTAGTTTGCCATATAAACCCGAGTTCGGACCAACTAGGGGGACTTGAAAAATGCTTTAGTCGGAGTGCCAGGGCACTGCAGTGCTTAGTGGAAATAATATCTACCGTGTGTTAATTAGTGACTTAATTTTACACGTGCCTATAATGGCAGATGTAGATATGATTGATAGGACTGCAGTAGTGCCATTTAAGGTATAACCTATTATAATATTAGTTCTACTTAATATAGACTGTGGCCTTGTTAAACTATAGTGTGATGATTAGCACTGTTAGTGGAAACTAGTTAGAGTAAGAATAGTGATATTAACTCTGCTAGTTAAGAATAGATTAGTGAAGTGTTGATAAGCTTTACTAGTTGAGAATTGAGTAATGAGGGATAATTGGGATCTTCCCGTAGGTGTCCCTGGTGGGCGGGGTTCCGCATTCTGTTTGCTGATTTTTCCTTTGTCATAGCCTGATTCGGCTCTAGGTGGGTAGCTAATCTGCTCTATGACTAAGTCTAGTTAGCTAAAGATCATTAAGCAAGGTGATAGGCTTACACTCAGCCGAAAGGATCAGTGACTAGTACTATCACCAGATGTGTTGTTTCTATCCTAGGTTCCCTACCAGATCCAAGGAAACTCAACAAGTTTTTGGGAAAGAATCCAATCCCATTCGGAAGAACACCAGTTCAACAATCAATAAAGTTGCATACAGAACGTAACTAAAGCTAGAAGGAAGTTGATTCACCAAAGAGAGTGATGCGTACTGATGCACCACACGGCATCAGACAGAAGTAACTAAATGAGAACAGTCTAATAGTTACCTAGTGTTATATAATCTCGTGTAATAGAACACAAGACTTGCTACTTGAGGCTAGATAGACACGAGGGAGGATCCAGTACAGTAACAATTAACATTAATCTGTGTACACACTACAAAGGACTTGTGCATTTTTTTTATGAACGATAGGAACGGACATTGTGTAGAGTGCAACCGGTCCATGATTAACTGTTTATACCACCGGTGTCTATTTCGGATGTTCATGAAATGGGATTACCAGAGGTCTACAGAGGCAAATCAGTATCCGGCAAGATGGTTTCGGCACTGGGTGAGAAGTACATGTTCTGACGTAACGTGCTGTGGTCTAACCTTGCTGGGATCAGCTGACTGGGTTGTTGTCTGAGAGTCCGATTCTACACACTTTATAGAACACGTCACACATTTTCTTAACATACACGTCTCATATACGTTACACTTTTCTTTTAATAAATTAATCTTTATTAATTTTTAGAAGCAAGAGTTGTTGAGTATGTTGCGTTGGGGAAGTATGAGAAGGGGGCATAGTACGACAGTGAGAGAGTGATAGGAAAAGGTGTCCATAGGCTGATGGAGTCTGTTGGACGGAAGCTGGTGGATTCTCCAGAATATTGAGAGGAAAAAAATATTATAATGTGGGTGTCGACTCTCTTCACTCCAGGGACGACACTGTAAAGGAGGACACGACAGTCAGGCAGACAGATAGACAGACAGACAGACAGATAGACAGTCGGGAACAAGAACTTATATGACTACTTATATAAATTAAATGAGATGCTTCACACCAGGAGCTGGGCGATGCCGGGCCGGGTCAGACAGACAGACAGACAGACAGACAGACAGACAGACAGACAGACAGACAGACAGATAGTCGGTAACGGGAACGGGAACTTATATGACTACTAATATGAATTAAATGAGATGCTCCCCACCAGGGACTGGGCGAAGCCGGGCAGGGTCAGGCAGACAGATAGACAGACAGATAGACAGACAGATAGACAGTCGGGAACGGGAACTTATATGACTACTTATATGAATTAAATGAGATGCTCCACACCAGGAGCTGGGCAATGCCGGGCCGGGTCAGACAGACAGACAGACAGACAGACAGACAGACAGACAGACAGACAGACTCCTCCTCCTCTTCCACCTCCCTTTCATTCCTCCCCTCCTCATTCTCCCTCCTCCTCCCTCCTTCCTCCTCCTCCTTCCTTCTTCTCCCTCCGCTTCCTCCCTCCTCCTCTCCCCTCCTCCCCCTTCCTTCTCCTCCTCCCCTCCTCCTCCTCCCTCTACCTCCTCCCTACTCCTTTTCCTCCTCCCTCTACCTCCTCCCCTCCCTCCTCCTTCTCCCTCTTCCTTCTCCCTCTTCCTCTCCCCTCCTCCTCCATCCTCCTCCCTCCTACTCCCTCCGCCTCCTCCCCCTCCTCCCTCCTCTTCCCTCCTCCTCCCTCTCTCCTCCTCCCTCCTCCTCCTGCCTCCCTCCTCCTCCTCCTGCCTCTTCTCCCTCAGCATCCTCCCTCCTCCACCCTCCTCCTTCTCCCTTCTTCTCCCTCTTCCTCCTCCTACCTCCTCCCTCCTCCCTCTACCTCCTCCTCCTCCTCCTCCCTTCTCCTCCTCTTCCTCCTCCCTTTCCTTCCTCCTCCTCCCTCTACCTCCCCCTCCCCCTACCTCCTTCCCCCACCCTCCTCCTCCTCCTCTTCCACCTCCCTTTCATTCCTCCCCTCCTCATTCTCCCTCCTCCTCCCTCCTTCCTCCTCCTCCTTCCTTCTTCTCCCTCCGCTTCCTCCCTCCTCCTCTCCCCTCCTCCTCCTTCCTTCTCTTCCTCCCTCCTCCTCCCTCCTTCTCCCTTCTTTTCCTCCTCTCCCCTCCTCCTCCTCCTACCCTCTTCCTCTTCCCCTACTCCCTCTCCCTCCTTCTTCCTCCTCCTTCCTCCTCCTTCCTTCTCCTCCTCCTACCTCCTCCTCCTCTCTCCTATTCCCTCCTCCCTTTTCCTCCTCCCTCCTCCTCCCTCTCCCTCCTCCACCTACCGCCATCCTCCTAATCCCTCCTCTTCCTTCCTCCCTCTTCTTCCTCCCTCTTCCTCTTCCCTCCTCCTCCCTCCTCCTCCCTCCTCCCCCTCCCTTCTCCCCCCTCCTCCCTCTCCTCCTCCTTTCTCCTCATTCCTCCTCTTCCCTTCTCCTCCTCCTTCCTCCTCCTCCTCTCTCCTCCTCCCTTTTCCTCCCTCTACCTCCTCCCTCTACCTCCTCCCTCCTCCTCCTTCCTCCACATCCCTCTTCCTTCCTCCTCCTTCTCCCTCCACCTCCTCCCTCCTCCTCCCCCTCCTCCTCCTGCGTTCTCCTCCTCCCTCCTCCTCCTTCTCCCTCTTCCTCCTCCCCCTTCTCCCTCCTCCTCCCCCTTCCTCCTCCTCCTCCTTCACCCTCCTCCTCCCTCCTCATCCCTGTTCCTCCTCCTTCTCCCTCCTCCTTCTCCTCTTCCCCCCCCCCCCCCTCCTCATCTTAATCCCTCCCCCTCCCTCCTATTCCTCCCTACTCCTCCTCCTCTCTCCGCCTATATCTTCCTCCCTCCTCCTCCTCTCTCCTCCACTCTCTTCCTCCTCCCTCCTCCTCCCTCTTCCTCCTCCTCCCTCCTCCTACCTCATCGCCCTCCTCTTCCTTCCTCCTTCGCCCTCCTCCTCCCTTCTCCTCCTCCCCCTCCTCCCTCTCCCGCCTCTTCCTCCTCCATCCTCCTCCTCCTCCTCCTGCTTCCTCCCTCCTCCCCCTCCTCATTCCTCCTCCTCCCTCTCCTCCTCATCCCTCCTCCTCCCTTCACATTCCTCCTCCTCCTTCTTCCTACTCCTCCCTCCTCCTCCCTCCTCCTCCTCTCTCCTCCTCCTCCCTATACCTCTTCCCTCCTCCCTCCTCCTCACTTCACATTCCTCCTCCTCCCTCTTCCTCCTCCTCCCTCCTCCTCCTCCCCTTCCTTCTCCTCCCTCCTCCTTCTCCCTCTTCCTCCTCCCTCCGCCTCCTCCCTCCTCCTACTCTCTCCTCCTCCTCCCTCTCCCTCCTCCTCCCTCTCCCTCCTCCTCCCTCTCCTCCTCCTTCTCCCTCCTCCTCCCTCTTCCTCCTCCCTCCTCCTCCACCCTACTCCTCCTAATCCCTCCTCCTTCCTCCTATTCCTCCCTACTCCTCCTGTCTCCTCCTCCTCCCTCCTCTTCCCTACTCCACCTCCCTCTTCCTCCTCCCTCCTCCATTTACCCAAGACAGACAGACAGACAGATAGTCGGGAACGGGATCTTATATGGCTACTTATATGAATTAAATGAGATGCTCCCCACCAGGAGTTGGGCGATGCCGGGCCGGGTCAGACAGACAGACAGATAGATAGTCGGGAACGGGAACTTATATGACTACTTATATGAATTAAATTAGATGCTCCCCACCAGGTTCTGGGCGAAGCCGGGCCGGGTCAGCTAGTTTACTTATAACATTGACAGACAGACAGATCATGAAATGACAGACACACAGACATAACATTCAAGCAATATAAATCCTCATGTAAACTAATTAGAAGCTAAATTGATTTTTGAAATCCTGCTTCGTGATCGTATAAATCTCGACTGATCCACATTTACGGGAATTACAATACTTCTAGCAAGTAATGGCGCAGTCACGTGACTTTAAAAAAAAACATCAGGATCTCTCTCTCTCTCTCTCTCTCTCTCTCTCTCTCTCTCTCTCTCTCTCAATCTATCTTTCGGCCACTGTCTCCATCTCTCTGTTTATTTCTCTACTTCTCTCTTTCTCTTTCTGTCTCTCTGTATCCATCTTTCTCTGTCCCTATCTGTCTCTATCACTCTCTGTCACTCTCTGTCTATCTCTATCTGGCTATCACACATGTAATCTGTTTCCGGCTACCAGCGGACGTGATTTCACAAGCTCTCCCAATTTTTATATAATTTATCAAAGTTTTGCCTATTTCAATCGAGATGCTGTGTATATCATTGTGTTTTTTTCTAAAACTGGATCTAATACTAATTAATATGTTAAGTTTATGTGACTATTATTTAGTGAAATGCTGATTTCTTTGTGAAATGTAAGGTAAGAACGTTCAGTTTTGAAACCTACCAATTATCGATTAACGTCAACGTGTGATTTAACCATGTGGGACTAGCACGTGGTTAGTTGCCAAGCACGCGTTACCGAAAGGCGGCGAACTTGTGTGTACTCCCGGCCTGTTGGAGCCTCATACATTACTAATATGGCTTCCAACTTACGGAACTCTACTTTATCCAAGCGCAATGAAAATACAAACAAAGACAAGACGGGGAAAAGTTTGACGAGCACGCCACCCAAACGTCGGATTTCATCAACGGCAACTTCACACGTGTGGTATAATGAATCTGCAGACACTGATCCCAAGCTCAAGCTGGACGAACATCACAGTTCAGTAGCCCAATCTGATGAGACTAACACATCATCTTTAGTCACTCTTTCCTCAGCCGAACCACACAACCACAACGCCTGTCGTGAACTCATCCAGGCTTTGGAGGACAGGCTAAAAGACTTTATTTTCAACAACACAACTAATATCATTGCCGTGTTTAAAGAAGAAAACGCTCGCCTTCAAAAAGAAATCCGCCTCCTTAAAGAAGAGAAGGACACCTTTAAAACAACAATCGATGCCTTAAAACTAAAGAGTGCACAGTCATTTGACAAAAGTGCACAAACAGGAAGTATTCATAGTGCTACAGAGGTGTGTATGACCAGTGGATGTTCGTCGCAAAATGACATACAGTTAGTTTCCACAGGCTGCAACACTACTAAACCTGTAGAACGCGCACCATCCATCTACCCCATTGAATGTGCGTATCAGCAATAGGTCCCAGGCCTCAAGTGTAGACTCTCCAGCAGCAGATGAGAAGTTAAAGAGCTCAGCCACTACCACTACTGAGCATCAACAACCAGCCCAAACAAGCAACGACTATAATAAACAAGAACGCATGAAAGATGACAGCGATCAGTGGCAAGAAATCAAACGGGCGCGTCAACAGCGTGAAATAACAATGGATGACAGTGCAACTCATGTCGTCATTGGAGACTCTCTGCTCAAGGGAATCTATAGTGACCGCATGTCATCTTCTGACAGCGAAACTACCTCGATCTACCCGCTACCAGGAGCTGACATTGACAGACTGACCTCTACACTGCGGAAATTCAAGGTGAATGATAGAATTAGAAGAACAACAGTCCATATCGGTGTCAACAATATTATGAACAATCACATCATAAGCACCTCACAACTCGCTACATTGGAGGTGTTGTTGCGCAAGAAATTTCCTAAAGCATCTATTTTCTTTTCATCAATCATCCCGCCATGTTATGGATTCCAGCGCCGCACTGCCGATGCTGGCAATCTGACTCTACATAAATTTTGTCAAGAAACTAACAATGCTTTCATTAATAATACCCAGTATTTCACATCGCCGTCCGGGGCTCCCAATAAAAAAACTATATAAGGATCAACTACATTGTTCAACTAGGAACTAGCATACTAGCGAAGAACATAAAATATCCTGAACGTACACAACAACTAGAACCAGTTTCAGTTACAGAAGTAAACCGATCTTCACCTCCGGCTGTAGCCACCTCTCAGTGTTAAGAAAACACTCAACCTCTGCCCACACCACCTTGCCTATTCCCCAGGAATACAAGGCTGTAAATAGCGACCCAGGCTCCAATCCCAATGTTGCTAACTATGGTGCATTGTTTCCTCCCTTGCCCATAAAACAGTCTCCACCTAGCATGTCAAAGGGGACACCGATAAACAATGTTGCGGTGCCCCCGATGCCTGCTTCCAATGTAGGCACTTCCAGTAGCTCTCATAGCAGTGGTCCCTCGTTGGACGGTAATCCACACTCTTATCAGTGGAATTGTCAACTTCAACAGCTAATGTAATACAATCCTGCAGCCCTGCACCAAGCTTTAATGATGTCACTCCATCACATACATTTTCCTATCCCCTCTAATAGTCGTAACTACCACTAAATAAAGTTTCAAAACCTCTGAAATTTTTCTACCACAAGCGACATAATCTTTTCATTGTGTAATGTTCGCCAATCACGATCAGTGGCTCAACAAAAATTGTCTACATATAGGCCATCTCAACATCTATCATTTGCTCAATAAATTACATGAGCTTTCAGTAATACTGTGCAAACAGTTCCATGTGTTTGGAATCACAGAAAGTCGTCTCAACGACAAAATAACCGACTCTGAAATCTCTCTTAAGGGGTTTAAAGTAATTCGAAGAGACGGAAATCAAAAATTAGAGACAGGTATTGCTGTATACATTTCAAATTCTCTCAACTGTTCCCGTAGAAGTGATCTCGAGATAGAAGAGATAGAATGTGTTTGGTTAGAGGTGAAGCCAGTCAGCCAGCAACCGTTTCTCATTGGATACCTATATTGAAATCCCTGTGCTGGGTATAGTTGGTATGACTGTTTCACTACAATGATGGATAGAGTGTTTACAGCAGGTAGAGAAGTCATGATATTAGGTGACTTTAACATAGATATTACTAAATCCAACCAGACATGGGAAGATATCATTCTATCTTACAATTTCAAACAACTAATAAATCATCCCACAAGAGTTACAGACATCTCCTCAACTATAATTGATCATATATATGTTACTTGTCCAGTTAATATTACCGAATATTCTGTTCCTGTTAGTGCAGTTAGTGACCATTACCCAATATGTTGTACATGGTCGAAAATTGGGTTCAAAACTCCTAAAAATAAACATTTAAGCATCAAATTTAGAAACTTTAAAGCTCTCAACCAAAATTTATTTTTAGACGACTTAAAAAATGCAGCCCTTGAACATGTTTACCAACTTCCTGATCCGGATGATGCACTAGCTTACTGGACAAAGACAGTCTACAATGTATTTGATAAACATGTGCCAGTCAAAGAAGTTCGAGTCAAGAATCAACATAAGTCCCCGTGGGTCACTAGCGAAGTTCTCGAAATCATGAGAGAACGAGATACAGCACACAAAAATAAAGATTTTATCAATTACCGCAGACTAAGAAATAAAGTTAAATATGAAATTCGTAGGATAAAGAAAGATCATTTAAAAAATGTGATTGTAGATAAATCAAATAACACAAATATATGGAAGGCTATTAACTCGCTAACCAACAAGAAACACGCTTCAGAGTCAGCAATACCAAACTCTATAACATGCGAGGATTTCAGTTACTTCTTTCAATCAAAAATAGAAAATCTAAAGTCCTCAATACCAGACTCAGTATGTAATTTAAGTTCACTGTCATCATTCTGTGAAGGGAAGTGCTCTAGAAATATTCCCCCTGAGATTCCCTTGATGTCTGTTGCAGAAGTATATAAATATCTCTCGAATCTCAAAGCAACAAATTCAGAAGGCCTAGATGGTATCAGTAATAGAATTCTTCGGTGTGCTGCACCACCTATTATTAGTGATTCCTTAACGTTCATATATAACCAGTGCCTATCCAAAAACTACTTTCCATCTGCCTTTAAAGTTGCTAAAGTGTATCCTCTACTTAAAAATGGCTCAAGTGATATTAGCGTCTTGGGTAATTATAGACCTAATTCCTTACTATCGTCGCTATCAAAGCCATTAGAAAAACACATGCATAAAATAACACTGCATCATTTAATTAACAACGATCTAATAATTGACAGTCAATCTGGGTTGCGACCTAAATATTCTTGCCATAGTGCCCTTACAAAAATGACCGATATCTGGCATCTTTGTATCAACAATGGCAACATTTGTGGAGCAGTATTTGTAGACTTTAAAAAGGCCTTTGATATGGTAGATCATGATATTTTAATTAGAAATAAAAACACATGAAGACTAGCACCAATATGGTGAACCTAATTACGTCATTTTTATCAGACAGACAACAAGTAGTGTCCTTCAATAACTGTCTATCAAGACCCACACAACTTAATTTTGGGGTGCCTCAGGACTCAATACTAGGTCCGCTGCTTTTTGCAGTGTATATTAACGATCTTCCTTTATACCTCAATACTTCGTGTGATCTATTTGCGGACGACTGCACTATTTACACAAGTCAAGAGAGCCTTTGTGACTTAGAGAGCTCTTTACAAAACGAACTTGACAACCTTAGTAGATGGAGCAATGAAAATCGCATGTTAATTAACATCGACAAAACAAAATCCATGCTAATAACGACCAGACAAAAACTACAGACCCTAGCCATAAATGGGACACCGCTCGAGCTCCACGTGGACACGTTACCTATAATTAATGTAAATTAACATAAAACATTAGGTCTTTTAATTGACAGACATTTAAACTGGAGCCCTCATGTTCACGTCCTTACCAAGAGAATAGCACAAAAAGTTTACCAACTTGCTAAAATTCAGCACTTTTTGGATGAAAGCACACGTAAAATATTCTATTCATCCTATATCCAATCACCTCTCGATTATTGTTCCACAGTCTGGGATGGCTGCCCTAAATCTAATATGAAACGATTGTGTTCGCTTCAAAACCGCGCTATACGTCTAGTTTCTAGCATAAGGCACGTTGAAAGTAATAAATTATACAGCCATCTAAGACTTCTACCACTTCAAAAGCGCTTCCTTTTTAACAAAGCCAAATTAGTGAATAAAATTATATCTGAAAATACCCCAGAGTATCTTCTACCGTTAATTCAATCTAATGCAATTAACAGTAAGCGCTTAAATTTATTACAGCTTCCTAAGCCTAGATTGAACTTATACAAAACTTGTTTCGCATATTCTGGTGCTCACTTGTGGAATAGCCTTCCACCAGAACTGAAAACACCAATGAGTCCCTACACATTCAACCGAAAACTCATTCAATACTTACTTCATACCGACTATATGCCTCCATAAGTCACCTACTAGTATCATTTTCCCACTATCATTCTTCACTGTATGTGTGTGAGCGAGACAGTGGATGAGAGAGTGAGTGAGAAAGTGTGTGAGTGGAAGAATTAGTATGAGTGAGAGTGAGAGAGTATGCATGCGCGTGTGCCTGAGTGAGTGTAAAAGTGAGTGAGTGTGTGGACATATGTGTGAGAGATTTAGTTAGAGAATGAGTGAATCTGAGAGAGTGGGTGTGTTGTGTGTCTGCCTGTCTGTGTGATAGAATGTGAAAGTTAGTGAGTGAGTGTGAGTTAGATGGTCATCGAGTAAAAGAGTGAGTAAGGGAGCGTGAGTGAGTGAGAGAGAATTTGTGGGTATGCGTGTATGTGCGCGAATGAGTGAGTGTGAGAGCGAGTGAGTGTGTAAAAGAGAGAGCGTGGGTGAATGAGAGAGTGCATGAGAAAGTGTGATGTATGTGTGTGCATGTCTGGATGTATGTATGGGTGTATATGTGTGTACATGTGTGTATCTGTGTGTGCCTCTGTGTGTATGTCTGTAAGTGTGTTAAGGTGTGCGTTCATGTGTTTATATGCGTTTATGTGCATGTGCATGGGTGTATGTGTGTATGGATGAGTGTGTGTGTGTGTATGTGTGTGTGTGTGTGCGCGCTCGTGTATGTATTGTATATCTTTGTATGTGTAAGCAGTGTATGCGAGGGAGTGTATATTCGGGTGTTATGTGAGTACGTGTGAGTAAGTATATGGATGTGTGCAGGTGTGTGTATTGCGTGGGTATGATGTGTGTGGGCGTGTATATTACATGTGTGTGAGAGAGAGAGAGAGAGAGAGAGAGAGAGAGAGAGAGAGAGAGAGAGAGAGAGAGTTGAGCGCACGCATGTCATCTAACATGCTGATCCATATGTTTTGTGTATTCTCATTTTTTTTTATATTATCATTTCGATGCACTTGATTTTAACATGCATAACATGAATTCATGTAAATTACTGTAAAGCAAGTGAGAGAGTTAGTGAGTGTAAGTGAGAGAGAGAGAGAGAGAGAGAGAGAGAGAGAGAGAGAGAGAATGAGTGTGAGAGAGTGTGTATGTAAAGAGAGAGAGAGAGAGAGAGAGAGAGAGAGAGAGAGAGAGAGAGTTGAGCCCACGCATGTCATGTAACATGCTATTCCATATTTTTTATGTACTCTCATCTTTCATATTACGAGGTATCGTTTAATGCCACCTGATTGTCCTGTAACATGCCATTCCATATTTATTTTTTTTTAAATTCTCATCTTATCATTTTGTATGCCACTTGATTTTATCATGTATAATATAACATTACTGTGATGTGAGTGAGAGAGTTGGTGAGAGAGAGAGAGAGAGAGAGAGAGAGAGAGAGAGAGCGCAAGAGAGAGCGCAAGAGAGAGAGAGAGAGAGCAAGAGAGAGAGGGAGAGAGAGAAACAAGAGAGAGTTGAATTGCATCACTAATTTTTACGCTACATAATGTATATGTACAATTTTTTCTCCACTTCTTGCAATTGCTAGAATTCTCACGACAATCGTCAGTGTCTCAATTGTGTGTAAAGTGTGGGAGTTTGTTCTTATTAGTTTCAGTGATCATGTGAGGCATCATGTATTTGTCTAGATGTGAGGATGTATGTATGGGTGTGTATGTGAGGGATATGTGTGTGTGTGGGGGGAATGTGTGTGTGCCTGTGTAATATATATATATATATATATATATATATATATATATATATATATATATATATATATATATATATATATATAGAGAGAGAGAGAGAGAGAGAGAGAATTGAGTGCTCGCATGTCCTGTAACATGCCATTCCATATTTTTTTTTGTATTTTCATCTTTCACATTATCATTTTGTATGTATGACACTTGATTTTATCATGTATAATATAACATTACTGTAATGTGAGTGAGAGCGTTAGTGAGAGAGAGAGAGAGAGAGAGAGAGAGAGAGAGAGAGAGAGAGAGAGAGAGAGAGAGAGAGAGAGAGAGAGAGAGAGAGAGAGAGAGTTGAATTGCATCACTAATTTTTAAGTTACAAAATGTGTATGTACAATTTTTCTCCATTTTCTTTACATTTTGCGACAATGCTCACGACAATCGTCACTGTATGTGTGTGTAAAGTGTGGGAGTTTGATCATAATAGTAGGTTGGGGGATGGGGGGATGTGTGTGTGTGTGTGGGTGGATTCGTGATTGTGGGATGTGGATTTTAATTCCTGAGAATGATTCGTTAAAATGTCTAGGGGGTATTATTGATTCTCTGTCACTGGTAAGAATGCAGGGTGATCAGGGATATTTACCACAAATCCCAGGAGGAAAGAGTTCCATCCTTGAAACAATGGCATCTGTGTGTAGGTTTCCCTTCCCACTTCATCACCCTTTAAATTAACTATAGATGCTAGAAGGATATTGATTGCTCACAACATATAAACAACCACTTGTTGGACACCACATTTACTTGATGTACACAACACTTTTGGACACACAGTTCAGGTATTAACTCAAGATCTGCAGTTACATATATATATATATATATATATATAGGTGTAATAAACACTATGCATTTTCAGACAGGCATGGGAATGATATGCAGTATTACAACATAGTACCCAGTGACCCCAGAAAAAAACAAGGTTATTACAAACAACACAACAACCACAAATTGGTTCTGCTAACTTGACTCATTGTACCTAGATAAAATCACATTGGTCTAGGTGCAGAAACCCAACATACATACATTTATTTCTGACACCATGTACAATTCTCACATTTAAAAATAATGAGTGGGTGTCAAAATATTATACATATATGTCATAACATAACCCTTTAGGTGTACACCATTACCATGTAAAACAATCTTTACCCTTTTCCTGTCATTGAAGAAAACCACACTCATGAAACAGTTGATACTAATAATTAAATTAATTAATTATAGTGTTCATTTAGGCGTTGCGGATGGGCATTCTTCTCCAGTGCAAAGCAGTTAATGTCCATAATTATCCGTGCAGAATTATACTCACAGTCATTTGCTACTCACAGTATGTCCACCGAAGTTGGCTGGCGAATGTTTCTAATCCATAATCCAAGAATAGAATTATACATAAGCACATATTCTCTCCATGAGACTGAATTTAAGAATACTCGGTTGCCATTTGGGTTGTGTTCCAATTGAAATTGATGCCTAGGTCTGTCATACTTTCAGGAGATGCAACTTAAGCTCTGCAGAAGGTTCTTCCCTATATCATCTTATCGATGAAAAGATGACGACTGTCCAACAGCTCGGTTTATGTTAACCGTTTCCCAATTTAGTTCAAAAGGCTTTGTCACACACCCGGTTCATGTTGATAGGCCATCCCACACTTGATGATGGGCAGTTAGGCTGACATGGGACCAGCATAGAGTTCTGATTCATTCCATTTCTGTGTAGAACATACCGTGGTGAGTCATTCATTTGGTTTCATCTGAAGATTCTGCTGCAGGCATGTAACTGAAGAATATTATTCCACCACATATCCAGGTTTGCAAGCCATCAGGTGATTCCTTTGGTTGCAGGCGTAAAGGCATTTACTCATCTAGCTGCTTTCATATGGTTCTTTTGATGGTGTTCAGGTTTTGGACCTTGAGGTAATCTGGTGTAGTTATGGTTCAGATGTTCTGAAGTTGGTACATTTGTTTGTATTGGCTATAATGTTGTTTCAGTGTCTCTTCCCATTTGTTTGAGTTGGTGTTCATAGCTAGAACTTGGTGTTGCATGGCTGGAACCTTATGTTTGACTTTTGCAGCTGTGAGATGTTCTTTCGAAGACTTATCCATTGTGGATATTAACTTGGTAATCCAACCAACAGTTGAAGGTTACTCACTGTTGTTAGTTTTAGTAACTTGAAGAAGGATTGTCCCAGTTTCACTGACTTGGTTGAATGATGAGGCCATTGGTGATACTTCTCAGAAGTAACGCAAACGATACACTGTTGTCAGTACTCTGATGATCTTCATCTTTGTAGATTATTAGATCTTGAAGTCCATCCTGGATATTCCTACTAAAATAGGACTTAATCACTCACCCAGTCAGTTGTCTTCTAATTTATCTGTTGCTCGCTATGGAGCTATTGAGTGCCGCAGTAAACATTGAGGTATTGCTAGATCCAGACTATGGTTTGGACATTCACTTTATGGCTGTTTACCCAGGATCCAGTGTTAGTGATATAGTCCCACCAAATTCAACCACCACCTGCTTCTCTTCTATAGAAAAGGGATGACAAAGAATACAACACTAGCATTAACCTACTGTGTTATGATAAAAGGTTTACAACACAATTACAAACACAAATACAAAACAACAAGGGGAGAAGGGGAAATGAGTGGGTGTCCATGTTCCACTGTCCCTCATTGCTGAGTTGAGCCATTCTGACTCTTCATAGTGAGTAAGATATTTTCTCACTTATATTTTGTTCTGTTGTTACTGGGACTATTAGATGGGTGAAGTCATTCTGTCCATCCAACATGTTGATATTGTCTCTCTCATTACTTGAAGAGAATAGCCTATACAGAATCCCTGTGGTTTCTAATGCCGCGTCTTCCTTTCGGCACTATAATCATCATTAGGTCAAGACTATTCAACCTTGGCTTCTTAAAGTACTGACAAACACATGAATTCTTACATCAACATCCTCTAATCCCAAGGTGCAACATTAAAATGTATCTTCCCACAGTAAAAAGTAACAATCAGAACAGAGAAAATTCTCATACCAAAAAAAAACATACATGTACATTTCTCTGATATTAAGTACATGATAATCATACATAATAATCATAATGATGATGCAGGGAGCCTAGGTTTTTGAATTATCTTCATGAACTAAAACATCCATTGTTTCCCCCCCCCCCCCCACTGCGTACAGCACATGAGGATAGTAATCGCTGTGATATGTTTTGCCAATGACTGCTATTATTCGGAGGGTATTTATAAGAATAACTTATGCCGCATGGTCCAGTCTTCTGAATATTGCAAGCAATTTATTCACATCAATCTTCGCTTCTGTTTCTACTACGGTGAGGCGATGCGGAGTGAATCCTATCCGAACATGCATTTACATCACGCGTTTACTTTAATTCTTCATGAATTTATATTCAACCATGGCCTGTCCCTAACACTATTTTATGAAATGATTATATGTTCAACCTCATATGGAGTGGTTACTAATCTGTTAACAAAAGAATGGTACTAAAATTTAGCACTATATTTCCAAGTTACAGATTATAATGTGGCAAAATATTTTATCCCCTGACTAAGTAAGAGTCAGGAATATGCGTAATCATTTGTATGTCCCCGCATGGATAAAACAAGTTCAGAGACATCCTTACCAGTGCATTTACACTACATAGGATATTTGAAGGTGGCAGACACCAGTTCTCTACTTGTGCAGTATGAAATCAAGAGTCTGCTCCTACATTGAGAAAATGTCTAGAATGTGTTTCAGACATGAGAGTTGATACTTTACAGTACACATAATATTCATAGATTATAGCACTACTAGTGAGATATAAGTTCATAATGCCTATACAAGATATTAACATATGGATTTGAAATTGTAAGACATAGGAAAAATTACAGCGTGGCGCCCACCTGTGTTTCCTTAGTAAACATCATCCAGCCTGGTTTAAGAGAATTGTAACTAATTCTTAATTAAACATACTGGTCTAGGTAATACATAAATATATCTTAATATATGTAGATAACATACCAATAGCTTGAAGAGAATCATGGTTTTAAAACAAACTACCTTCTCCCCGAAGGGAAAGGTCGACTTTCTTGTCTGTTCTCTTGACTAGAAATGGCCGCTTCAGTCTTTGTTTTCCCCCTCGCCAGGATTGGCCAGATAAGGGAGAGAAAACAAGCCAAACTAATTTTAGCTGTGCCACGGTCAGTCTATCGCTGTTTTATTTTCTCCTACATTAAGTAAGTTACTTAAACAGTAATTGTAAGGGTTTGTTTATTTTTAAGGGAGTCCATAAATAGGAAAGGGTAGAGACGTTTTTATTATATTACACGCCTCCCCCATTTAAGACATTTATTTCTTTCAGAAATTAAATGGTCAAGAAGTACTCTACAATTTCCGTCTTTACATTGACTCACCTAGTATCCATTCCTTATTAATTTCTTGCATTACTTCCCTATGTTATATAATCAGAGCCACGTCCATTTTCTTTTAGTCACGACAACTGGCATAACCTTAAAGGATTATTTCTCTTTTAGTGAAAGAGTGTAGCACCCTCTCCACTGTTGTCAGCTATTGTTTGAAATATGAGTGTTTATCTGATAATTTGTTACTTTCAAGTACTGGTTTGTCTGCATCAAACCGACTTTTTGAAGCAATTGAGATATCATCATTAAGCTTGATTTCTCTCTCATTAGATTATCAATCTTGAGATTATGTTAAAACCGACGGTTAATTCTGCGTCTACTGATAGCATATTAAACTCGCCCGTCTCCCTGTAAGTTAGACGTTTGTTTTAACTATAGATCTGATATTTAAAGGAAGCTAAATATGGTTCCTGTTGAATACATTTTCATCCAATACATCATGTGTTTGGGTTATTAGGCGAGTTATGGGATTTTCCGATCAGTTTTAATAACTACTGATTAGAGTGGTGTCCCTTTCTCTTGCGGGTTTTTCCCGAGAATCTCGTCTAACATGTAAACAAGGTCCAACTTTTCTAGATTTCCGTTCTGAACCGACTATTCCGGGGAACATGAATCTATCAGAAACGAAGTAATTCTTAGCTTACTCTCTCTCTCTGCTTTTCCTTCTAACCTAGATCTATTTTACGCTAGAATCCTTATTAGTAATTCTAACTTGATGTGTTTGAGTTTCACTCTGTATTTGTTGCTTTGGTGTTGAATTACGAGCAATTTTGCGTCGCTTGGCGTACATTGATCGTCGTCTACCTCCCTCCAGGTTTTAGGACTGTTTTCAACTTAGCAACATACATTGTTATGTCGGTTCAGACGTATTGTCTCCTACCATATATAATCAGTTCAGTGAGAAGTTAAAAGCCCCTTTTTGTGATTCCTGTGATAGTCTTCCAGACAATCAAGTTGCTGGTTCACTTTCCAGTTATGGATGTGGGTTACTAGTTTTTGTAAAATTACTATTACATCTGTATATCCCTCTCATACTGGCGTCTCCTGAGTTGTGTCCTCAAGATAACAGGTAAGGTACTCTTAATGTTTCTCTCCATTTTTGTTTTCGTCCGTTTAATACGTGGAAACTCTGGATTTATTTAGATTGACGAAGGTCTATCTTTGAACTGTTATATAATTTACTAGCTGGATTCCTGATTGAAATTCCTACTCTAGTAAATATCAAGCAATTCTTCAGCTATCTGCTCCAATTTGCTTGGTTTTTACACAGCTATATTCCATTTTTCTAGCATGGGTTCACTGTATAAGTTTTAGGCGTTTCCCCTGTCTTCACGTCAAGGAGTTCGTCCTATTTATAAACAGCATCTATTTCAAGAGTTGTTTATTTAATTGTTGCTTTTACTGATTCGTATCAGTTATTTAAGCTAATCTCTGTTAGTCTGGATCTGCTTTCACATATTTAATGCTGGCATATAATCCTAGTCAGAACTGAGATGTAGAAATCTGTTTCGCCTTGCGACTGATTTCTGATTAATCTACCTTTTAGTAGGCTTCGAGCATTATCTAGACTTTAGTTACTCGGTTAGTTTTAAAGAAAATACAATTGAGTCGCGCGCCTCTATTGTACCCCTTATTTTTGCCCTTCTTAATTCTTCCCTTATGAGAATATTAATGTTAGTTAGGCAATTATTGAAATAACTTTACGTAAGCTAATCGCTAACTAAAAGCTGTTTCACTCCTCTTTTTGATGAGGACTACTCATAGTGAACATTTCACTTAATGATGTTAAACTGTAAATTTCAAAGTTAAGGAGCCAATATCTGAAATGTTCAGTCTCTGACTAGAGACTGGCACAGATTTTTTCCGGTATCTCCTGAAGTTTATTTGAAATTCCAATTTCTTATGTTAATTCTTTAATTATACCTTTTACATACCTATACGGTCTGTTTCCGCTACCATTAATAATGGAATCGGGGTGGATAATTTAAAGAAATACCTTATATTCTGTTGGGTCAGTAAGTGAGTTGATCAGTTTCACTTACATCACCAGGTGAATATTTTGGTTGACCCTATTTATTAACATATGGGCCATCTGAGTTTGTTATTAATAACTACTCATATCACCGGTGGAGTAGAATAAGTGTCAGTATGGCTTTTCTTCCTAAGTATCCATCATTTATTCACTTTACTTTACTACCGGTGTTGTAGAACATGTTATGTCATATGAAAAAAAAGGATTAAATTAGGGTGCCCCTAAATACTGCAAATTCTTACAATATTCCTTCCCTTCCATTAACTATGTCTACATTTTTGCAAGTGGTGGTTTTGGCCTTACCATTAGTTCATTTACTTTAGTTACTGCTATTTTCCCCTGGTTTAATTCATCTCTCAGGTATTATTTACTTTCCTACTGAATCATCATTTTTTGATTAAATTTTTCCCTTAAAAAAAAATTTATTGGATTTTTAACTTACTGTCCTAATTATCTATAAAATTGTCTATCACTCTCTGCTGCATTGGTAACTTTTCAATATTACATGAATTATACAAGCAGATCAAGCATGAAAATACAATGATAATCAATGACAAAATAGTTAATTAACACATGATTCATATGTAGGAACATAAACCTTATGGATACATAATATAGTAGTGTGTTCATGACTACACCACTTTTAAACCATTTAAAGAGAATATCAGAGTAGCAGAACCATACCTCAAACGGGAATGACTATGAATTCTACACATTCACTGAATTACCTATCTTATGTGAGTTTACCATCAATAAGATATAAAATATGAGTTTTAAAAAAAAAATCTCATATCCAACAACCAACTACCTGATGCATCTGCCAGAATCAAGATATTACATGTGAACAGTTTTGTACCAAAAAAAACCTATATTTATCTGAGCCATTATGGGTTCATATAACACTTGACTCAGCTCATACTAATGAGTGATTAGGTCTGTTACTAACACTATAACATTCTGAAGTGACTTGGTTTACCTGCGAGAGGTTTTCCCTGAATTCATATACTCACCATAATACACCAATTGTGATGTTTACCATGAGTTTTAAATTCACGGACTACTCCACTACTAGGTGAAGTCCGTACCGGGCGGGACCACACATGTGGGGTGTGGATTTTAATTCCTGAGAATGATTCGTTAAAATGTCTAGGGGGTATTATTGATTCTCTGTCACTGGTAAGAATGCAGGGTGATCAGGGATATTTACCACAAATCCCAGGAGGAAAGAGTTCCATCCTTGAAACAATGGCATCTGTGTGTAGGTTTCCCTTCCCACTTCATCACCCTTTAAATTAACTATAGATGCTAGAAGGATATTGATTGCTCACAACATATAAACAACCACTTGTTGGACACCACATTTACTTGATGTACACAACACTTTTGGACACACAGTTCAGGTATTAACTCAAGATCTGCAGTTACATATATATATATATAGGTGTAATAAACACTATGCATTTTCAGACAGGCATGGGAATGATATGCAGTATTACAACATAGTACCCAGTGACCCCAGAAAAAAACAAGGTTATTACAAACAACACAACAACCACAAATTGGTTCTGCTAACTTGACTCATTGTACCTAGATAAAATCACATTGGTCTAGGTGCAGAAACCCAACATACATACATTTATTTCTGACACCATGTACAATTCTCACATTTAAAAATAATGAGTGGGTGTCAAAATATTATACATATATGTCATAACATAACCCTTTAGGTGTACACCATTACCATGTAAAACAATCTTTACCCTTTTCCTGTCATTGAAGAAAACCACACTCATGAAAACAGTTGATACTAATAATTAAATTAATTAATTATAGTGTTCATTTAGGCGTTGCGGTTGGGCATTCTTCTCCAGTGCAAAGCAGTTAATGTCCATAATTATCCGTGCAGAATTATACTCACAGTCATTTGCTACTCACAGTATGTCCACCGAAGTTGGCTGGCGAATGTTTCTAATCCATAATCCAAGAATAGAATTATACATAAGCACATATTCTCTCCATGAGACTGAATTTAAGAATACTCGGTTGCCATTTGGGTTGTGTTCCAATTGAAATTGATGCCTAGGTCTGTCATACTTTCAGGAGATGCAACTTAAGCTCTGCAGAAGGTTCTTCCCTGTATCATCTTATCGATGAAAAGATGACGACTGTCCAACAGCTCGGTTTATGTTAACCGTTTCCCAATTTAGTTCAAAAGGCTTTGTCACACACCCGGTTCATGTTGATAGGCCATCCCACACTTGATGATGGGCAGTTAGGCTGACATGGGACCAGCATAGAGTTCTGATTCATTCCATTTCTGTGTAGAACCTACCGTGGTGAGTCATTCATTTGGTTTCATCTGAAGATTCTGCTGCAGGCATGTAACTGAAGAATATTATTCCACCACATATCCAGGTTTGCAAGCCATCAGGTGATTCCTTTGGTTGCAGGCGTAAAGGCATTTACTCATCTAGCTGCTTTCATATGGTTCTTTTGATGGTGTTCAGGTTTTGGACCTTGAGGTAATCTGGTGTAGTTATGGTTCAGATGTTCTGAAGTTGGTACATTTGTTTGTATTGGCTATAATGTTGTTTCAGTGTCTCTTCCCATTTGTTTGAGTTGGTGTTCATAGCTAGAACTTAGTGTTGCATGGCTGGAACCTTATGTTTGACTTTTGCAGCTGTGAGATGTTCTTTCGAAGACTTATCCATTGTGGATATTAACTTGGTAATCCAACCAACAGTTGAAGGTTACTCACTGTTGTTAGTTTTAGTAACTTGAAGAAGGATTGTCCCAGTTTCACTGACTTGGTTGAATGATGAGGCCATTGGTGATACTTCTCAGAAGTAACGCAAACGATACACTGTTGTCAGTACTCTGATGATCTTCATCTTTGTAGATTATTAGATCTTGAAGTCCATCCTGGATATTCCTACTAAAATAGGACTTAATCACTCACCCAGTCAGTTGTCTTCTAATTTATCTGTTGCTCGCTATGGAGCTATTGAGTGCCGCAGTAAACATTGAGGTATTGCTAGATCCAGACTATGGTTTGGACATTCACTTTATGGCTGTTTACCCAGGATCCAGTGTTAGTGATATAGTCCCACCAAATTCAACCACCACCTGCTTCTCTTCTATAGAAAAGGGATGACAAAGAATACAACACTAGCATTAACCTACTGTGTTATGATAAAAGGTTTACAACACAATTACAAACACAAATACAAAACAACAAGGGGAGAAGGGGAAATGAGTGGGTGTCCATGTTCCACTGTCCCTCATTGCTGAGTTGAGCCATTCTGACTCTTCATAGTGAGTAAGATATTTTCTCACTTATATTTTGTTCTGTTGTTACTGGGACTATTAGATGGGTGAAGTCATTCTGTCCATCCAACATGTTGATATTGTCTCTCTCATTACTTGAAGAGAATAGCCTATACAGAATCCCTGTGGTTTCTAATGCCGCGTCTTCCTTTCGGCACTATAATCATCATTAGGTCAAGACTATTCAACCTTGGCTTCTTAAAGTACTGACAAACACATGAATTCTTACATCAACATCCTCTAATCCCAAGGTGCAACATTAAAATGTATCTTCCCACAGTAAAAAGTAACAATCAGAACAGAGAAAATTCTCATACCAAAAAAAACATACATGTACATTTCTCTGATATTAAGTACATGATAATCATACATAATAATCATAATGATGATGCAGGGAGCCTAGGTTTTTGAATTATCTTCATGAACTAAAACATCCATTGTTTCCCCCCCCCCCCCCCCACTGCGTACAGCACATGAGGATAGTAATCGCTGTGATATGTTTTGCCAATGACTGCTATTATTCGGAGGGTATTTATAAGAATAACTTATGCCGCATGGTCCAGTCTTCTGAATATTGCAAGCAATTTATTCACATCAATCTTCGCTTCTGTTTCTACTACGGTGAGGCGATGCGGAGTGAATCCTATCCGAACATGCATTTACATCACGCGTTTACTTTAATTCTTCATGAATTTATATTCAACCATGGCCTGTCCCTAACACTATTTTATGAAATGATTATATGTTCAACCTCATATGGAGTGGTTACTAATCTGTTAACAAAAGAATGGTACTAAAATTTAGCACTATATTTCCAAGTTACAGATTATAATGTGGCAAAATATTTTATCCCCTGACTAAGTAAGAGTCAGGAATATGCGTAATCATTTGTATGTCCCCGCATGGATAAAACAAGTTCAGAGACATCCTTACCAGTGCATTTACACTACATAGGATATTTGAAGGTGGCAGACACCAGTTCTCTACTTGTGCAGTATGAAATCAAGAGTCTGCTCCTACATTGAGAAAATGTCTAGAATGTGTTTCAGACATGAGAGTTGATACTTTACAGTACACATAATATTCATAGATTATAGCACTACTAGTGAGATATAAGTTCATAATGCCTATACAAGATATTAACATATGGATTTGAAATTGTAAGACATAGGAAAAATTACAGCGTGGCGCCCACCTGTGTTTCCTTAGTAAACATCATCCAGCCTGGTTTAAGAGAATTGTAACTAATTCTTAATTAAACATACTGGTCTAGGTAATACATAAATATATCTTAATATATGTAGATAACATACCAATAGCTTGAAGAGAATCATGGTTTTAAAACAAACTACCTTCTCCCCGAAGGGAAAGGTCGACTTTCTTGTCTGTTCTCTTGACTAGAAATGGCCGCTTCAGTCTTTGTTTTCCCCCTCGCCAGGATTGGCCAGATAAGGGAGAGAAAACAAGCCAAACTAATTTTAGCTGTGCCACGGTCAGTCTATCGCTGTTTTATTTTCTCCTACATTAAGTAAGTTACTTAAACAGTAATTGTAAGGGTTTGTTTATTTTTAAGGGAGTCCATAAATAGGAAAGGGTAGAGACGTTTTTATTATATTACAGTGATGTGTGTGGGTGGGCTCAGGATGTGTGGGTGGGCTGGGTGGGATTATGTGTGTGGGGGATTTGTGTGTGGGGGATTTGTGTGTGGGTGCGTGCGAGATGTATGGGTTGGCGGGGAGATGTGTTTGTGGGTGGGGATGTGTGTTTGTCTAGGTGGTTGTGGGTGAGTGGGTGGAGGAGGATATGTTGGTGGATGATTGATGGTGGGTTATGGGATGGGTGGGGGTATATATGTGGGTGGGGAGATGTGGGTGTGGGGATATGTGATGTGTGGGAGATGTGTGCAGGTGGGGGTGGTTGTGGGTTTGGGGATCTGTGTGTGGGTGAGGGATGTGTATGGGTGTGTGATGTTTGGGTGGATGGGTGGGCAGTGTGTGTGGGTGAATGTGTGTGGTGGATGTGTGTGGGTTGGGGGAGGGGTGCGTGATGGGAGTGGGTGATGGATTTGGAGATGTGTGTGTGGGTGGGAGATATGTCTGGCTGGGTGGGGGTGTGTGTGGCTGGATGGAGGATGTATGTGTGGGTAGTGAGGGTGATTGTAGTTGGGGGATGTGTGGATGGGTAGGAGATGTGTGGATAGATGTGTGTGTGGGTGAGGGATGTATCTTTGGGATGTGTGTGGGTGTGGTGTTGTGTGGGAGGGGAGCTGGATGTGGATAAATGATGTTTGTGTGGGTGGGTGAAGGTGTGGTTGGGTTTGCAGGTGGGTGAAGGATGTGTGTGAGGGTGGGGGATGTGTGCTTAGATGGGTGTTTGGGATGTGTGAGTGTGGGTGGGTAGATAGGAGATGTATGTGTTGATTAGTGGGTAAGGGATGTGTGGGTGTTAGTGGTTGAGGGATAAGTACGTGTGTCTAGGGATGTGTGAGGGGTTGAATGTATGGGTTGGGGATGTGTGTGTGGGTTGTGTGTGCGTGGATGGGAGGTGTGTGTTTGTGAATGGGGAATGTGTTGGTGGGTGGGGATGTGTGTGAGGGATGTTTGTATGGGTGGGGAGATTGTGCGTGGGTGGGGATGTGTGTAAATGGGTAGGGGTGTGTGGTTAAGGGATGTGTGGCTGAGGGAATGGGTGGATGGAGGATGTGTGGTTGGGTAGAGGATGTGTGGGTGGGTGATTGTATATGAGTAAGGGTGTGTGGTTAAGGGATGTTTGGTTGGGGGATGGGTGGGTAGAGGATGTGTGGGTGGATAGAAGATATGTGGGTGGGTGAGTGTGTGCAGGTTAGGAGATGGTGGGGGATGTTTGTAGGTGTGGGCTCGGGATCTGTGAGTGGGGAGATGGGAGATCATGTGGGTGAGTGCGGAATTTGTGTGTGGGTAGGTGCGGAATATGTGAGTTGACGGGGAGATGTGTGTGTGGCTGAGGAATGTGTGTTTGGCTGGGTGGTTGGAGGTGTGTGGGTGGAGGAGGATATTGGGTGAGTGATTGTTGGTGGGAAATGGGACGGGTAGAGGATATGTGAGTGGGTGGGGAGATGTGTGTAGGTGGGGGATGTGTGGGTTATTGAATGTATGTGTGCTTGGGGTGTGGGTGGATGGGATGTGTGGTGGGTGAGAGGTGTGTGTGGGTGGGGAGATGTGTAGGTGTAGGGATGTGGTGGATGGGTGGGGAATGTATTGTATGTGTGTGTGGTTGGGTAGGGGAGTTGGAGTGAATGGGGGGTGTGTGGGTGGGTGGTGGATGTGTCTCACAACATAGTAATATGCATTGTTTATGTTTACAAAATTCATGTGACAATGTTTTTTGCCTATGCACTGTTGATGAAAGAAAGATGAGTGATTGGAAGGGCCGAATGTAAGACGGGCCTGCGTGCCCAATTTGTTACCCTTTGAAAATAAAGTCTGTTCGTTCGTTCGTTCGTTCTCTATCTCTCGGTCTCTGTCTCTATTTCGCTGTCTATCTCTCTATCATGGTTATTATGGTTTCTTGGCAAGTGTTGCAGAAGATAGTTTGCCATTGCTTTCCTTATGGGCAGTGACTGTAATAGTAGGTGGCCATAGCCATTGTCTCTACTGATGATGATGATGCCTATCGCCGCAGAGTGCAGACCATAACCAACAATAATCTGTCGGCTGCTCTCACACTCCATCCACCACCTGCTTCCACGACTTCACGTAACCCTGATTGGGGGGCTAAACGAGTACTCCACCTTGCCCAAGGGTGTACCGTAGACTAAAGGAGGAAAAGAGCCGTCTTACATTTCCTTTGATAGGGGATACCCCAACCCCGATAATATAGAATATTGAAGAAGATTGGCTATTAAAGACGATAATAGAGAATACTGAAGAAGTTTGGCTATTAAAGACGATAAAACAATGAAAATTGAAATATTTTGGTTACTTGAAACGCCACGAAAGTTTGGAGAGAACATTAATGGAGGGGTATATGCCTGGGAAGAGAGGAAGAGGAAGGCCAAAGAGAAGATGGCTGCAGGATGTGGCGGATGATCTCCAGATGGGTGTATCGGACGCGGGACATCTTGCTTATGATCGAGAGGTTTTCTAGAATGTTGTTATGGAAGCGAAGTTCTGCAAAGGACATGCTACTGAATGAATGAATCTCTCTATTGCTTTCTCTTTCTGTCCCTCTGTGTCTAACGTTCTCTCTCTGTCTATCTCTCTCTGCCCCTCTCTCCATCTCTCTCTCTCCATCTCTCTCTCTCTCTCTGTTAGCCTTGAATGACGTGTGAATGAAATAATGTATGGAAGAGAGTGATAGAAGGGCAGAATTTTAGACGGGCCTGCGTGCCCAATTCTTAACCCTTTGAAAATAAAGTTTGTTCGTTCGTTCGTTCGTTCGTTCTCTCTCTCTCTCTCTCTCTCTCTCTCTCTCTCTCTCTCTCTCTCTCTCTCTCTCTCTCTCTCTCTCTCTCTCTAGCACTCAATATACAGTAAGCCACTTGGCGTCACACACATTTCGGGCAGAACATTATGTCATACATTATACAACAGAGCCGCGTGATGTTCTTGTTAATATGCTTGCCTGTTAAGACAAAGATGCAGGATGTCTCCACATCTGTGGCACGATTGTTTTTCCCCCTCGCCCACCACGACTCTGGGGTCAACCCACCTAATATAAGCAGGTACTAGACAATTTTCTGAAGTTTTTTTCTCTAAAAATTGTTTTGAAAAGCAAAGACAACGAGTAAGGGAACAGCCCACCTCGCATGGTTATATTCCGGGATCATAGTCTTCTTCCTGGTTAGCATAGGGACTTACCGGCTGATGTCTAGAATAAAAGCAGTAGTTGTTTTCAGGTTCATGACAGGCACAAGCTGACTGCTGCTTTCTTTGAATATATTCATGTTGACATTTAAGTATATGCGAAGGAAGAGAAGATTCAAGACATTCTCGCACAGTTTTTGGCGGAATTATGTTTCTTGATGTCGTATTTGTGTACGCAAGTTGGCCAAGACTGCATGAGTTGATCTGAGTCAAGAACTAACATCACAGCACACAGGACGTTCTATACGTGCTCCGTTCTCATCTTCAACAGCCAGCGATGAGTCCTAATAATAATAATGGTACCAGCTGTGGTCTAATCGTGTGCGCTTCTGGCATTTCCTCAGAGAGGGAGTAACAGAGTTCATGGGAATATCGATAAATGAAGCCCATAAGCGGGCACTCTCCCGCTGTTTATACTTCACCTCGACACCACAAGGTACAAGAGGAACATGATAAGATGAGATGAGACTGAGTGTCTGCCAGATCATCTGGTCACTCCCCGCAGGACCGTTCTATCCCGGCTGTGATGATTTGCCTGTTCTGTCACACTATACACATGGTCCCAATGGGTCGCCACCACATCTGCCTTATCGTGCACCAATACCCCACCTAAAGGTGCAGACCTAGCCAATCTATCCACCTGCTCGTTTCCCGCCACACCAGCATGTCCTGGGGAAACGATCCAAAACATGATCTCGATTTTTGATTTTTTAAAATTGAAACATTCCACAAAACATGCTCATCTTCACCTTTCTCAGCATATTATTTGAGTCTGTTACAATCATGGCATGTGTGTGCCGTTTGTCCTCCAGCCAGCAGAATTCCGCTGTAACAGCTTCTACCTCCATTCAAACACTATATGTCGAAGCTTCATATGCCATGATCTCCTGCACTAAACACTGTCCATTAACCTTCGATATGAACCCACAGGCACATCTTTTGCCGTTTAGCACAGAGCCAGGCGAGCAGATGATTGCATGAAATGGGCGCGAATTGTCGTGTATCAGTTGTCGAACCTCCCGTTCAGCGCATTCTGCCGGTCAATCTCTGCACCTCCGGTCTAATTTGAATATGATCCTACACAGGTCTGACTTTTCTTCTGGCATTCTGACTGTTGAGTTTTGGAATTAGAATGACCTGCGAGATGAATTAAATTAAGGTGAGGAAGAGTTGCGCAATTCGTCGACAACACTCTCTCGCCTGAGTCGACTGGAGAAGAATTTAGGTGCTGTGGATGACGAGGGCGCTCTACGTGCCTTGCCGTGCTCAATGCGTTATTCTGACTGTATAATAATGTAACTGACCGTCAAAGAGCTATTGTCATATACACATCGATTCGAAAACACGAATATTTCAATGTGTTCTCTTCTGTTTGTAATAACAATGATGACCCGATGTTGCCTTGAAAGTTTATGGTAAGCATAATTTGTCATATGGACCAGGGTCGTCTTTTGCCCATTTTTTTTCATGTATGAAGCTTTTATGGAAACTGTGATGTTTTATTTCCTGGATCAAGGTGGAACATAACTTCCCCTGGCTCTTCTTTGTAAAGACTGTTCACAATGGGATTTTGGACCCAACACATTTTATGTTAAAATAAGATATAACAGCTTTAAGAAAAGGTCAAGGTAGTCGTATAATAGAGACTGTTGTTGGTGTGTGAAATGTTAGGTCTTCGGTTAGATGGGATGGCCATTTATTCTTCTCATCACCTTTCCTTGCAAGTAAAGTTCTGAAAATAACACGGTATTCTCAACTAGAAATGTCTTTGTCTGGAGTTCACAAGGTAAAAGAAACAGAGGAAGACATAAAACACGAAAAGGAGAAATGAATATTATGGGAAGGTCATGTAGGAAGCTAAGGATAAGTTGAGGAGTTGGTTGAGAGCCTATGACCCAATGGGGGATAAAGGGGGAAATATGAAGAACTCGGAACCCATATTATGTTTCGATCCAGAATCTGGAAAAAAAGATAATCCTGCCGCTGTTAGAGATTGAAACCTAGCGACTGTCTCAGTATTCTAGAGCATTAACCACCAGGCCACGAGCCACTGTCTTGGTATTGTAGAGCATTAACTATCAGACCACGGCACACTGTCTTGGTATTCTGTAGCATTAACCGCCAGGCCACGAGCCGCTGTTTTAGTATTCTAGATTATTAACCACCAGGCCATGAGATACTGTCTTGTTATTCTAGAGTATTAACTACCAGGCCATGAGCCACTGCCTTGGTGTTCTAGAGCATTAGTCACCAGGCCACGACCCATTGTCTTGGAATTCTAGAGCTTTAACCACCTGGCCGCGACCCACTGTCTTGGTATTCTAGAGCATTAATCACCAGGCCACGAGCCAGTGTCTTAGTATTCTAAAGCATTAACCACCAGGCCGCGAACCACTGTCTTGGTATTCTAGAGCATTAACCACCAGGCCAGGAGCCAGTGTCTTAGTATTCTAAAGCATTAGCCACCAGGCCTCGAGCCACTGTCTTGGTATTCAAGAGCAGTAACCACCTGGCTACGAGTAACTGTCTTGGTATTCAAGAGCATTAACCACGAGGCCTCGAGCCACTGTCTTTGAATTCTAGAGCATTAACTACAGGCCACGAGCCACTGATTTGGCATTCTAGAGCATTAACCACAATGCCACCGCTAATGCAGTTTAGATTAGTGAAATCCAATAAACCGCTGCCAGACATATGAACCTGTATTATTCAGTATACCAAGTGTGCTGGGAATATCAGCTTCATCGTCTGCCACCACAGGACACCAGAGTCTCATTATAACGTTAATCCTATTTTTATCCCCCGGAGTTTCGTCTCATTTAGATCCAGTACTGACATTTCAGCCGATAACAGGACTCTACAAAACCTGTCTGCTTAAAGGCTTGCAGGTGTACACTACGTGAGGTTGGAAAGGCCCGAACTAAGATACGCTGACGGTACACCATTACTGTCTATAACAGCGTTGGTTTTGTGAAACTAAACAAGTCCTAGAATAAAGTGGGAGTGGGGGGGGGGGGGGGGGGGGGAGAGAGAGAAACAATGCTTTTATCTCAATGTAATAAAACAAAAAAATAATCGCAAGCGGTAAAACAGAGTTATCAAACGGGAGAAATGACAGAAAGCGAGCAATTTGGAAAAGCAAGGCTCGCTACCGATGGGCAATGGAAATATCACGCCATAAATTAACTGATTAAGTGAAATGGGATGATTAATCGTCTTAAACGACTTCTCGTATCTGCCATGGGCTTATGTACAGTAGTTTTTCTTATGCAAACCGTTTAATGTGATATATCATACAACATGTTTGCTACCATATTAATAACTTTTAAGTCATAACTGTGACATACCTCTACTTCTCATTTTCCTCCAATCTTTTTGGTTTGGATAACACCAACTTTTTGGCTGGCACATAATGTGTTAAAAGAACTAACTTTTTGGTTGGCACAAAATGTGTAAAAAAAAAAATAAAAAACTAACATTGCTATGCAAAACATAAAACAGTTAAAAACCTTATGGTTTGGAACAGATAGAACAACAAAAGCCAGACTATTAAGAGCATGCACATTTTATGTGGCAATAAATAAGTGAAGCTTGCATATTGAACAGATCCGCCGAAAAGCATTGTTGTGCCTTTGAATATAAGGGTTGCAGAAGTGCATTACAAATTCAAAACTGCTTTCCTTTAGTGAATGTAAACACAGAAGCCGCGAACAATTTAGTGCACGATTTATTGTCCTGCATATTTCGCTGCAGGTACATAATCTAGAGTTATATATCATATGCAGTCAATTTATGAATTATAATTTGGCTGAAATACTTAAAACAAATAGTCACTGATAGTTTTATAATGTGGGGCATTTGCTTTTGCTTTATATACCATACGGTAATCACATTGTTTTAAAAACGAAGTATTTCTGTTAGCACAAAATTGTTTGAAACCGCCTAATTGCTAGTATCGTCCCTCTATATGAAACGCCTTTTCTTTGTTAACTTTATGACCACAATTTAGCAGGGGTTGAGAGATGCGGTAGGTATGGGTGGCTGGCAGTGATGCTTGATGAAGTTGACTGTGGTTCTCAACCGGTGGGGAATTCCCCCCCCCCCCCCAACCCGGGGGGGGGATTAAGGGTTTCCGGGGGAGGGGGGAATTAAGATTATTTCAAGACTGCGTTAATACAAGAACCGATCACTTGATATTGTTTTTCCCTTCATACTTCACGGTTCTGTACGTCTCACCCTTCTAAAATTCTTTTATAAAGTAAGTAGACCCACAAATCACGTTTTATGTGGACATCTAGACTGGTTTTAGTGTGCTATTAAATTTAGCTTCCATTATTACGTATACTGTGTAGGGGCGGGGGTGGGTTTTTTGGGTAGGAAATACGAAAGGGGGGAATAACGTTCTGAAAATATGGTGAAGGGAGAAAGGGGCCAAATTTTTAGGTAGGAAATACGAAAAGGTGGGGGGGGGGGGGAGGAGGAATGACGTTCTGAAAATATGGTGAAGGGGGGCACGGGCCAAAAAAGCTTGAGAACCACTGGTGTAAAAAAGGACATTAATGTCTAGAAAATATAATTAAGGAGGGAGATGTATTTTGGAATCGGAGCAGTGGCAGGCCACAACGTTATGGATTCAGTGTGTGATAAATAAATGACACGTGACAGCAACAGACGCAGGATATGATAGAGACCCATTTCTAAAGACTTATAAGGGTCAAAGTTCCGCACAGGACAAGTCACTGGAAGCAGTTGAAAGGGCATAGGTCAATACGATAGGCGACATTTTCACCCCATGACATAATTACCATTCGACAACTAGGGCACTGCAACCCATGACCTATTCAGCATGTGCGATCTTGGTATTCCATAAGGCATGTCGTGTCTGTGTCCACGATGAACGTGTATGCCATAGTTGCTTATTGTACAAGTTGGTTCATAAGCAGCAGTGCAATTGTCCTGGTAGTAAGTAATTATCTTATCTAGTAAATATTTCTTAGTAAATGTGGCCGATTAAAAGATGGTCTGTCATTGACTGACGACTTGAAGATACAGATAATTAGGACAATTGCGACATTCATTAATGCATAAGTGGTCACGCTCAAAACCAATATTAACATACTGCTTTTGTCAGTAAATGTCACCTCAGGATTGGTACTAGTAATCTGAAGTGCATTGCATCATGTTGACTTATAACCGAGTATTCCAAAGACATGTCAACGCACCGAAGACCAGAAGTGGCGTGTAGAAATAACTGAATTAAGAATATAAGCTATGTATTTTTATCTAATAATAATAATAATAATAATAATATAATTATTATTATTTAATATTATATTATATATATGCTATATTATATCATATACATGCAATTATATATATATATATATATATATATATATATATATATATATATATATATATATGTGTGTGTGTGTGTGTGTGTGTGTGTGTGTGTGTGTGTGTGTGTGTGTGTGTCTTCCCCTTGTTCTTTTCTTATCAATCTTGACAGTTGTCACTAACGTCTCGAATCAATACTTTCTAGGTATTTTGACAGAAGGTAGTCTGCCATTGTTTTTCTTCTTGGCCGTGACCATCGTAGTCGATGACTATGGTTATTGTCTTCATGAAGAGATCCTCTGCTCACCGTCCTGAAACTCTAGATCATAAACTGCAACTTTCTGTCGGCAGCTCTCCAGATCTACCCACCACCTGGTCTGGGTAGAAGTTTTTTTTTTTTTTTTTTGGGGGGGGGGGGAGGGGAGTGCAAAACGAACACTCACCACTGCTTTCTTGATATAGAATGTGGCAGTAAAATCTTTGTCATTGTCGGTATTCACAATACCCTCATAAATCATGATATTGACTATCGTGCGTGGGGATTTAAGAACCATGTTGTACAGGACTAACAAAAACAAAATCTCGAGAAACTATTTTCTGTCAGAAGTTAAGGTCCCAACGAAAGAAAAGCATGTACACCCAGAGTGATCACATTGTGAAATAATGCTAATTAAAACCCTGAAAAATGGTTAGGAAACAATATGTCTCTAAATTGTAATGTCTCTAAATTGTAATGTCTCTAAATTGTAATGTCTCTAAATCGTTATTGTCCCATTGGACGAAACTGATGTTGCAATTGTCAGTCACACATTAGAAGCGTGTCTTTCTCCAAGATAAAATGAGAATAACCTTGTCATGGCAGCTAGGTGTACTCTAACTGGGACATTCCACAAGTCGCAGCTCATCACCTAATCTACAAGTGCAATCTTGGTACTACATAAAACATGTCAGACCCATGCCAACAACTGACTGGAGATAATTATCTCTATTGTACAGGCTGATCTCAAAGGGTGCTCAACGCCAGTCACTGTTTGTTTGCCAATATTTTGTCAACAGAGTAAGACCTAGCGGACCATCAAGTCGGTGTTATTCGGGGTCCAGATTTAATGAGAGAACAAGAACGCAGATACAAGATACATAAGTTTGGTAATTTAGTGGTTATGACAAAGAAGATTTAGTACCTAAATATGAGGAGACAGAGGGGAAGGTGAGGATGAAAAAGCAGAAGAAAAGGGTGAAGAAGAAGGAAGAGAAGGAGGAGGAGGATTGGAAGGAGAGAAAACTGATACAGAAGAAGGAGAAGAAGAAGAAGAAGAAGAAGAAGAAGAAGAACAACAACAACAACAACAACACAATTATCAACAATATCAACATTAACAACACCACCAACAACAACAACAAACACAAGCACAAGAAGAACAAGAAGCAGATCCAGAAACAGAGGAAGAATAAGATTAAATTTTAAAATCCAATTACGATATTTGCACCATTGTCGGTGCCTGCTGGGAAGGTATTTCAGGACTAGTGTGTGAAGGCCAACTAGCCAGAACAGTTGCCACACAGTGTGGCAAACCAATTTGTTTGCTGAAGGTCTAATAATTCGAAAGAGAGTTGATACCAACCTCTGAGAATGTGGCAAATTGACAATGTTCCTGGTGTAAAATTGTAACAGTAACAAGCAGCTTGTTTTTACTAGAAGCTTTGTGTATTTGCGCTCGCTCGCTTTGAACTCAAACGTAGTTCATACATACTACTTCTAGTAGTGCTGGACTGAATTTTGCGTGTGGATTAGCTTTCCCTATTAACTGTGTCCCTCGCCATCAGGCGAACAAACTCCGTCTTCAGAGGTACTTGTAATTTACCTCCCCAAGCCAAGGACGACAGGTCAACATTTTAGTCCAGCTGTCCGGTGTAAGGCTTGAACCGCTTACGTCGGCATCAGCACAACGGATGTTTAAGAACACACGTTCTTACCCATTCGACCATGCTGACCTGCACTGTACTAGAAGTGTAAATCGTTATGGAAAAAAAAAAAATAACCAAAAGTTTTGAAATTTTCAATTTATAATGAATAATTTAAATAGATGGTGTCCTTGCGGGAAAGAACAATTATAGCACAACCTATAGATAAAAACCGCTTTTCCTGTAAGAAGTATAAATTAAAAATATTGAAATTAAACGACACAATGTTTTAATCAACAGGAAAAAGAAGATAATAAAACGTGTTTACGCTTTGAACTCGAGCGTGTGTCCAGACACATGCTACTACAACTACTAGTTGCTACTACTAGTGAGTGTACTGGACTTTTTTTTTTATTGTGAGTGTTAGATTTCAATTACCAGTGTCTTGCGCCATATGGCGAACCCTTCTCCTACTTCACAGGTACTGTAGTTTACGTCTCAGAGTCAAGGGCGAGAAGTGAGCATTTAAGTTCATATGACATATTGAAGAATGCACGTTCACATGTCTAGCAGGACATCTTTATTACTAAAATCTTAACTGGATTAAAATCAGCAGTGGTATATTCGGTAGAGTTCCCACCCTAACAGTCGTAATCCATAATTTTTATCAATAGATTTGTCACTACACAAAACTGTAATTTGCTCACATCTTTATAGACAAATGGGCACTCACGGATGGTGTGGTCAATATAACGCCGGCAGCTTACTGCTTGCCGAGATATATTTCCAGCTACCCATTTTACGCTGGTCGATTTGGGAGCCAAGGTCAATTTTACAAATCCGTCTCGTTTGTGAATTTGAAGCCCTGACCACCGAGTCAGCAAGCAAGCGTGCTAACTACTGAACTTCTGTGGTTTGAACGACAATGCATACAGAACATTCACTGATTCAGGGCCAAACAAACTATAATGTACATTTCCGTTCACCGAGCATTGAAATTGTGGGAGATACCACGAAACAAAACAAAACAAATAACACCATGGCCCTAGTATAGCGATATATCGTCCCTTTTTCAAAACTGGAGGTCATTTTTTAGCGATATATTATCCTTCGGCATCGAATTAGTGAAAGACTCCACGAATATGCGTCAGAGGGATTGACAAGGCGTACAGTCTGATCGACAAGGCGTACAGTCTGATCAGCGACCCGTGATGCTGTAAAAGACTGCTGCACGTTGGTAAGTCTAGACAGAAAAGCTCTGGTATAAGAAATATCTCTCCGAACAGAGAGCATCAGACCCTTCCCGCTGTGCTAGCAAGAGATATGGGTGGAATGAGAAGTACCTGGACGCAGAAGACAGCGAAAGATAGGACGGTCCAGAGTTGGTTGAGAACCAATGCTCCATTGGGGGATAGATCGCAGCAGCAGAATAAGAGGAATATAACTGTTAAAAAAAAATAAAATCTGGTAGGCGTCACTAATGTGATATGACCATCGCGTTTTGTAGGTCTGGATGCACGGGGGAATAGTATGACCGTAACTCCCTCACTGACTCCGTGGATTATGGGCGCAGTTCGTAATCCCGCATACCCGGGTTCGAAACACAGCTGAGGGCGATTTAGCAGCAGACCGTCTTGTTTTTTTTTTTTTTTTTCTACGAAATGGTATGGGTGCTGGTCGTTTAGAAAGCAATGGCAAACTTCTGAATTAAACTTACCAAGAGATCACAACAGCCAAATAAAAAAGAAATTCTGGTGTTGATTGCAAAGTCTTGTAAAGGATATGCAACAAACGTTTTTAACTTTCCATCACTATGATGATGATGTTCATGATGACTGACATATGTTCCTTTCGTAACCAATGATGATAATTATTAAAATATGCGACTCCGCTTTGTAGTCAATGAGTTAAAGAAACATGCCTCTCTCTCTCTCTCTCTCTCTCTCTCTCTATATATATATATATATATATATATATATATATATATATATATATATATATATATATATATATATATATATATAAGTTCGTGTACTTCAAATATGTGAAGGCTATTTTTAAAACACCTTTTACATATTTAATGTCCAGACTTAAGATAAAAGTCCCGGTGTTGTAATGCAGGTCACTGGGGCATCCTTTCTACCATAAATTAATCACGACAGAACCAATCCATTGTGTCTATCCAGGGCACTGTCAGATATTCGTGTGTTATCAGTCTATAACAGACAAGATCTCATAAATTGATAGCTTAATGTATTTGATTAATCTTTTAGCCAGTGAACATGCAACTAAAACTATTCAGGAGCAGACTTGAGTTTAAGTGGGATTTTATTGTCAGTACTGGATTGTATCTGGTAGGTGAACTTTCGAGTATAATCTCACGCACGCACGCATACACCTCACGCACGCACGCATACACGCATACACGCACGTACGCACCTCTCTCTCTCTCCCTCTCTCTCTCTCTCTCTCTCTCTCTCTCTCTCTCTGACACGCATGCCCCATACCTGAGCGCTATACCTTGGCAAGGTATATTCACCTTGGCGTATCTTGCGTCAGTAGCCGACTTTACACACGGTTGGTGGTTACACATGTGCTGGTGGTTGCGACCAGGCCCACGGCAAAGAGGTGTCACTGGCAGCTCAGCCAGAGCTGACTCCGGGAGCTTACAAACAGACCAGATAACTCCACCTAACATGCTCACTGCAGCACTTATATAGCAGTCAGTGTCACCAGCTGACCCTGTGAAAGTCTCTTTCTGACCTCGGTGAGTCTGAAAACTAATTTAACCTTTTAGTCCATTTGCTCTTTTCATAGAAACAACTGTTTAAGTGTTTCGTTTTGTATTGAAAAAAAATTACAGGTTAAGGATGTTTTCCAAAGAAAATTTGTCTATTTTGCTGTGTATCAGTGTTTAATAACAGGTGTTTTTAAGAGCGTTCATGAACGTACAGAGTATATTACTATTACTGTATACATATTTTCCTGTGTCAAGGAGTGATAGATGTTTCATTTTTAAGTATAGTTTAATTTGCAGGTACTTAAATAGAGCAAGTATGGGAATGTACCGAGTGTTGTGATGTCGGTTCTTGACAAAACTCAGGGAACCAGAAGTCTAGCCTTTTTGGATACGTGTAAAAAGCTAGGAGATTCCGTGTTCAAGCTGAGCATGTTAAAAATACCTCGACAATCGCAAAAGAGTAGGCCGACTAGATCTCTTCCTAGTACAATTTGAAAATTAGAAAACTGACTTTATGTGATATGCACACACTGGAATCTTTATCGGTTCACAGTGTTGTGATTCTCCAGACTTGACAAGGAAGAGACTAGATCGTTTATGTCTGTATAGGGGTGCAATGACGGTGATAATGTACAAATAAAACATAATAATCCTCTTGTTCGTGTTTCCCACTGTTTTACAAGCACATGTATTTCTCCAGGTGGGATCACCGTGTGAGCGTGTGTACGTGTGTAGTTGTGCTTGCAGAGATGAAAGCACAAGGTGAAGATATACCTTCAACACAGTACACACATCAAGGACACGTAGTTCAACTGCGGGCTTGACCTGTACGTTTCATAGCTGTGGTACCTGACGTCTGCTCGCGTAGGTACTTACAAAGTGTAGTGCTGCGTTCCTTCAGTGGTTGTTGTGGTTGCCTACCTAGGATTAATCATCATAGCAAGTTCGTATGTGCTATGCGTAATCATGATCTTATTACATTCTAATATGCCTTGTTTGCAGATGTGAAGTTTCCATACTGGTCTTACACACCTCAGTGGCTTTTATGTTTGTAGTGGAAGAAACAGCCCTGCAACATATTCTTCGTTTAGATGGTACTTTGGTAATTAATGTTCTATAAAAGTCGCTTAAAACTCGACATAGTGTACTTCATTGCGTCGGATTTTTATCCCATATGGCTTAGTCTCTTTACGCAGCGCGGAAAGCGTCGCACAAAGCACGAACTCCGTAGCTCCAGCGACGACCCTCAGAAGTCTCCGAAAAATTGCACTCGTGAACCGAAGGACACGGCCAAGAATCGAACTCACAAGCTTCGGAGCCCAAGTCAGACGGTTTGACCACTTCGCCACGGAGACTCCATAATGTACAATGAGTACTACTATAGGGATCATAGACACGCGGAACAACTAAGAGAATGACAAATAAACTATAAACAATAATTACCTGGTGTCTGCACATAATAGTGCCACTAACATGGCATGAGAAAACCACCAATGTGGAGCTCATGAAGAGAACTAGACAATTTCCAGCATCAAGTGGTTAAGAAAAGACGTTGGTACTGGGCAGAACACTCATTGAGAAAACCCGAGAATAGCATAACTAGATAATCCTTTGTGTAGAACCTACATTTGTTGTTCGCATATCCTTTACAGAACATCGCTGTCAACATCGGCATCTTTCAGCTGTTTGTTGATTTCTTGGCAAGACTACGTTCAGTAGTTTGCCATTGCTTTCAGAGCGACCGGCTCAATACCCCGTAAGTTACTGACGCGGATAGAACAGCTACCAATTCTCGCGCAACGTCACGTTACTTACGAGAGTATACGAGATTACGGAGAAAGTCGTGTAACCTCTAGACCAGTGTTTCCCAACCTTTTTTGTGCCATGCCCCACTTAAGCCTTTCTAAAACTCATATTGCCCCCCCCCCCTCAACATATACATTATTTTTAATATTCAAAAATTGAAATGTTCACTAAAGAAACTTGAATGATAGGTTTTAGGAAGAAATCACTAGGTAATTATTGAGCAAACACAGTAAGTAAATTTTCAAAACATATAATGGAGAACTGAAATTCAAGTACAAAATAATTTTAATGAAAGATTTTTCTATATTATGTTAATTATTAGTAATTATTTATTATTTAAATTTAGTGAGATCCTTGCGCTTGATGCTTGCTGCAAAGAGATCTTATGTCAGGTTCCAATTTAGTTAACTTCAGTCTCAAGTCTCCCCGTTTTGTTATATTCAGCCGATTTCTTCCATTTTCGAATTGCCCCCCTTAACAGTCGAATTGCCCCCTTGTGGGGCGTGGGCCCCACGTTGGGAAACACTGCTCTAGACCGTAGAACCTACTGGGCGATCGAAATAGTGGGGCGCCTAAACACACGGAGAATGATCACATTCAGTAACGTTTAAATACGTACATTCCAGGTTTTAAAGTCTTGTTGGTTGTCTTCGCTTGCCATATGATGTCTATTAGTCGTCTGCAACATATGTTTAGCACTTATAGGAGGGGTGGGGGTGGGGGGGGGAAGGGGGGAGGAGAAGAGAAGAGAATGTGTGGCCCATATAGCCCAGCGTTCATGAGAGGTGCGGTATTGTGTTTCGTTAAATGCTGATTGCGCCTCTTCGGCGACAGGGTAACGGACGCAGTTCGTAATACCTCATACCGCGTTCATAACACAGCTACAGGAGATTTGTGATTTGGTAGCAGACCCATTTGCGTT
Organism: Cepaea hortensis; assembly: GCA_963921405.1. Classification (NCBI taxonomy): domain Eukaryota; kingdom Metazoa; phylum Mollusca; class Gastropoda; order Stylommatophora; family Helicidae; genus Cepaea; species Cepaea hortensis. Next base: position 97,682,522 of record OY992880.1, on the reverse strand, counting down.
CATTTTCATATATTGGTATGAGTGCCCGTCGTTCAAAAAGCAATGGTAAACCATCAAACGTAAAACTTGCCAAGAAATCACAACCAAAAATGCTGGGGTTGACTGCGAAGTCTGTAAATGATATGCAACTTTAAGATAATGGTCATTATAAGTGCTATACCCGTTCCAAACCAACATTGTTGGCGTCAGTTGTTTAGGGAATAGTGAAACGCAGTTTAACGATTTCTCGACATTCCGAGGGTTCGAAATCAGCCTCGAGCGATTTGAAAGCAGATTATCTTGCGCTGATCTCGATGGTATGAGGTGTCGGCAATTCAGAAATCAATTTAAAACTACTGAAAGTAAAATTGCATAGTAAATCACAAGTCGCCAACAAATGACGTGGTTGATTGCACGTCATGTAAAGTACATGTAAGTAACGTATAACCAACCATAACATTAGGTATAGTTTTTAGGAAATAAATGGGCTGAACCAATGCCGACCTCGCCCACGTTAGTTAGTTAGTCGCAGTTCCAACTTCACAGCAACGGGTCATCCCCATTATGCTCCGTTCCTGTGCCAGTGAATATCACACAAAACGCTCCCCACTGCCCAATGTGAAAAGTGGAGAAGACAGGAGTCTTGACAAACAACAGCCCGCACAGATACACTGTGCATAATGCCACCGCCAGAATGTCAACACAATAGTCCCCCACAAAACACCCAGTTCATTTCTGATGGAATCGGCAGTCATTTTCCCAACTGGATGTTTCCTAGATGTTCACCCACACAGTCCACGAAATGCAGTTCATCGTCGATGGCAGTGGCAGTCAACCAGAAGCCCAGCAGCCACGCATTTCTGCATAAGGCAAGAACCGGTCAACTCTGGGACATAGCCATCTGCCATCGCTCGGAACATGCAGTCACATTCCAAAAAACCTCGGGCAGATTCAAAAGCATTTCACACGAAACTCACAGCTCACAGTGTCGCGCCACGCACTCACTCAGTAGCAGGCGTGTTACCGGGTGCCCAAAGGAAAAGTAAAGAATAATAACGCTGTAAACCTCAGGGCATGTTGTAAAAGGCGGCTAAAGAGGTTTGGTCTCAAACTGACTATCTCACAACGTTGGGAAAGCCCATCCAACATCCAACCTACACAGGACTTGACATGCGTCATTGTGGACCTATACTTCACTAGGAGTCTTAAAGACAATAAGAGAATCAGAAGAATATTAACACCATAACGACTAGAACTATTAGAGGTAACAGAGGTAGAGGCAGACAGAAAGAACTGATGCTGGATGGTCTAAGGGTCATGCCCTGTTCCAGTTGTTACATTCAATCTTTTTCTTTCTTTATTCTATTGTCCTTCAATGCTCTATATATAGTTATGTGTCGCAGGTTTGTTTGATGATTGGCTTACGAGTTAGGGCTCGTTGGGTCGCTTGGTATGCTGAGATGTTGTGGGTTTTTAATGTATTGATGACTCCGTTCATAAATTTTCTTCGTGATCTTCCCTTGTCTCTTGGTGTTTCCATTTTCATGTTGCATACTCTTGGTTCTGGCGACATTGGGTTCATTCTCACTAGGTGGCCGAACCAGTTAGGTCTTTGTCTATTATTGAATTTAACGACTGGTATTGCTGGAACTATTTTATAAATATTCTCGTTTCTAGTATGGTTACATTAACTTCATAATTATTACTGTAATTCGTTCTGTCCCACACGGGTATTCTTTTACTCTTGTGCTCTTTATCTCCCCATTGGGGCATAGAACATTAACAACCAACGCCAAGCAGTCCTGTCTTTGTTATTTCACGCAACTCCCTCCAAGTCTTCCCAGCTTTATTCTGCTCTGTCTGTAATTCTCTTCTCCAAGTGTTTTAAAAATTTGCCATTATTTCATTTGCACACTGGTATTACATTAACTCTTCATATTATTCGTATTACATTAATTATTTCATAATTAATTATACTATAACTATATAATTATACTATAACTCGTTTGAGAACAAAGTTTTAAGACGCATCTTTGGACCCATTAGGGATACACAAAGTGGAGAGTGGAAAAGAAGAAGTAACAAAGACATTTATGATCTGTTTAAGTCCCCGCTAATCACTGGTATCACGAAGGCTAGTTAGTTAGTTAGTTAGTTAGTCGCAGTTCCAACTTCACAGCAACGGGTCGTCCCCATTATGCTCCATTCCTGTGCCAGTGAATATCACACAAAACACTCCCCACTGCCCAATGTGAAAAGTGGAAAAGACAGGAGTCTCGACAAACAACAGCCCGCACAGATACACTGTGCATAATGCCGCCGCCAGAATGTCAACACTATAGTCCCCCACAAAACACCCAGTTCATTTCTGATGGAATCGGCAGTCATTTTCCCATCTGGATGTTTCCTAGATGTTCACCCACACAGTCCACGAAATACAGTTCATCGTCGATGGCAGTGGCAGTCAACTAGAAGCCCAGCAGCCACGCATTTCTGCATAAGGCAAAAACCGGTCAACTCTGGAACATAGCCATCGGAATCGCTCCGAACAGGCAGTCACGTTCCAAAAAACCTCGAGCAGATTCAAAAGCATTTCACATGAAACTCACAGCTCACAGTGTCGCACCACGCACTCACTCAGTAGCAGGGCGACGGAACCATCAAGCCTCCTTAGTCGCCTCTTACGACATGAGTGGTGGGCTACAGTGTTGCTATTCTTTGCTTCCCTTATGGGTCCCGAAGAAGATTAAGAAGAAGAAGAAGAAGAAGAAGAAGAAGAAGAAGAAGAAGAAGAAGAAGAAGAAGAAGAAGAAGAAGAAGACGAAGAAGAAGAAGAAGAAGAAGAAGAAGAAGAAGAAGTAGCCTTTGCACTTGTCACGTTAACAAAGCAATGCAACTGAAATGTAAATGACCTTTTAATACCATTGGAGAGTACTGAGAATATTGCATGGTCCCATATTGTTGTCACAGTCGCAGTGCAATTGACATCCTGGTTATCTGGCACTCCGTACGTGTGGGAATTCCATTGTGTACCTAATACGTTACGCCTCAGAAAGCACATGGCGGTGATACAGTATAAATTGTGAACTGACGTACGTACAAGGTATCATTTTATCGAGACGTGGCGTGGATCTACTACTCATAAACCATAAAACCTGCAGTAACGCGAGAGCTGATATTCTGAAATCAATTGTAGCCAGTTACAGAAGTACCGAGGACAGACATTGAACAAGTAAGGCCGGTTACTTTGTGTAAAAGTGTTCCAGAAGAATATTCACAGATTCAGTGCTAAACAAACAGTAGTTTTGGACCAAATTAAAATCGATGGCGGAAAATGGGAACTAGGGATATGTTACAGTTATGACTTAAAAGTTGTTTACATTGTAGCAGAGATGATGTATTATACGAGAAGGCTTCAAATGAAAACCTTAAATTGTGTGTGTGTGTGCGCGCGCGTGCGTCCGTGCGCTCGCGTGTTTGTGTGTATGTGAATATATTCTGAAATAGTAAAGAACAAATATATCGTGTTTCGATGTAGTCACTACTGCGTTCAATGTAAGCCCTCCAGCGACCATAAAGTGCTTAGTTTAATTTTAGAACAATCGACTCCGCGGTGACTACTCTGTGTGGCTGATCCGGTCGTGAACAGTCTGTCACAGAATTCTCGCCGGTTTGAGACTTCCCACTCTACCCATCCACTTGCTGGGCTGACAGTCATGAATCACCATACTGGACCACTTCACTGATGAAAACACGGAAAACATAACGTGCGCCAATTTGGTGCATCTCAAAAGTGGGACGGTCATGTTTAAACTGTCAAACCGACGTCACCGTGTGTGTCTGCACCGTGATGTCTCGTGCTTACCATTCTTTACATCCTTAACAGCAATATTGACAGATCACAAGAAAATGGCATGGTTATTGTAATTTATGATACACTTTTAAAGATTTTATTTGAAGCCTGCCTCTTATATACACACAAGCAAATATACGCCCACATACCCACAATCAAACACGAGGTATGTGCTTACTCTGATCATTCACTTGCCTCTGGTAGTAAGATTCGTTTTCCTACACAATAGGGCAAGCTTGTGGTGTTCGGAAGCCCGGAATACACAATCCCGTAGCTTCCAGATCCGTTGTTGTAAACATATACCGTTGAGTTGCGTCAAGAACCGGCATTACAGTACGCGGAAGATTACCATACGTGCTCCTTCCTCATATTCAACAATCAGTGAAGACTTATTGTAACAGGCCACATCATTGATCGTTTTAGTTAAACCGATACATGATTGCCCACATGGAACGCGCATAATCTGCATTTTTCACAGATTGGCCAATAGTTTTGTCATCAGTGATAACTTTCATATTGTATTTGATAACAAAGGTGTAGAGCCAAACAGAATGTCGTGCCTGTGATACCTTGTTCCATAGGGGAAGTAAAGAATAATAATTTTGTTACCTACCAAGTGTGTCCATGTTTGTTGTAAGAGGCGAGTAAGGATCGTTGGTTTGAGATTGGCTACTTCATTCCGTAGAAAACTTTAGTTGCAAATTCCAGCAAAACATAAAGTCTACAAAGGGCTTGGTGAGAGTTTGTCGAGGACATATTCCCCATCAAGAGATGAAAGGAAGAAGAAGAAGAAGAAGAAGAAGAAGAAGAAGAAGAAGAAGAAGAAGAAGAAGAAGAAGACAGGAAAAAGAAGAGGAGGAAGATAATGAAGAAGAAGACGAAGAAGAAGACGAAGAAAAGAAGGAGAAGAATTGGGGTAGGAAAAGGAAGACAAAGAGCAGGAAGTTTGATTCAATTATACCATTACCCCTACCCTGTTCATCCTCAAAAGAGCAGTTAGAATAGGGCCCATTCCTGGCTCAAATTAATAATCCTGTGACTGAGTCAGCCACAAATAGGATATTAATTTTAAGGTGGTAGTTGTCTAAAAAGGGTAATGGTGTTTAGCCATCTTATAACTCATGGCCCCATACTTTCAATCCCACTGGATGAAATGAATGGTCATCATCACTCTTGATGGACTAACAACAACAAACGCAATGTTTAGTAGGAAAAGGAGGAAGAAGAAGAAGAGAAATATGATAATGATGAGGATGATGATGATGATGATTATAATGATAATAACATAGTTTAGCAGCTGTTCATTGTGTTTGATATACATGCTTTTGTTGTTGTTATTAGTCTAAAAATAAACATAACCGACATATTATTTCTGTATCTTGCAGAACACAATCGTGGCAGGGTGGCGTGAGTTTAGGGAAAACCCATTACCAAGTGTTGGACTTATAGAAACAACCAATGGGTTTGTCCCCTTTACTGGCAGGAGACATCAACACCATGCCCTATTTCCGACGGTAATTAGTCGCAGACACAGCGATACTCATATCGGAGTACTTGACAATATCAGACACCAGCAACCACTCAACTTCGACAACGGCGATATAGATCAACGGCAGAGACCTCAGGGACATCTACATCGTGATCGACGTCTCCAGCAAGAGGAAGCTGTAGGTTTTCAAGATTTGTCATCTAGGTCCATTCAGTTATCACCTGGATCTGTTCAGCGAGATAACCTTGGTGGTGCTTTAGTAGAAGCTGTTGGAAGATCGGAGGAGACTAATAGCATCGTATTACGGCCAGATCTGGAATTGCCGTTATCCATAAATTTACCCTCATCCCCTGCTTGTGTGGACATACGCTTGCCTGCGGCTGTTGACGTACAAGTGCAGATTTCAAACATGAGTCATCAGTCGTATAATTCACCACCCCGTTCTCCATTTTCCACGCTGCCTCCGTCATCCCTGTTTACTATTAGACCGCAGGATGCTGTGTCGTTAGTTCGTTCCGTTCAGAAGGACGACGACTCTCGGCATTGCTACTTCATTCATTTGACGCTTCGTCCACTCTTTAGTGATGACGTCATTCCAGGAACGTCTCTGAGAAAGCTACCCAGGTTAATTAATGGAATCCCTCTTGGGCCAGGTTTTCTCTCAAACGATCAAATAACTGAAATCAAATGGCGACTCATCGAAGGAGGACATTCTATATTAACATTTATATCTAGTCCTTTGATGCGCCAGGAAGCTGAGGAAAGCAAAAGACGCTTAAAAGAAAGACTTTTGAAACAAGCCCAAGCTATATTTGGGGATTTAACTGTGAATGTCGGAGTAGTTTTGTCCAGATGTTTAGACTTTGATGATGATCTTACTCTAAACGATATAGCGGTTAATTTCGGCGAGGGACTGCACTTCAGAGACTGACATCGATTTTGTTGATATCCACGTTTCTAGTGATCATGGAAAGATCAAACAGTTGTTTATAATTTATTTATATATAGTTTTGTTTCATTGTGATAGTAGTATGAATAAGTTATTACCTCGGCAAAGCATGGTGTCAACCTTATAACTGAATAGCGGTCTAAATAAAAATACAAACTACGAATTGAAGCTCCATGAATGGAAAAACATATACAGACACAGGCGAATGTTTCTACCGAAGTCTTTATCAACAAACAAGAAAAACAAAACAATACAAACATATAAAACAAAAGAATACTTATTTCAACATCCAAGAAGTAGTCGGATAAACAGAACTGGGAAAGGAATATCCATAAAAACAGAACGGATAAATCAACGATTAGCAGAATGGAACATAATGGGAATAAGCACATAACCGCTGAAATAATTTCACATAAAAATAAACACAGTATGTATAAACTGGCGAATAACAGCGCTGTAATAACGTAGACACCGGCGGAGTCTCTATATGGTAAAACAGCTGCCACAACTAATAGCGTAATTTTATTTGACATTTGCACACACAGCTCCCAGATACACATACATAATAGAGTAAGTATTGTGAGAAACAAATCTCGGAGCCCAGTTAGGTCTTCAGCGAATTTCCAAGGATTAATTGTACCCGGTTTCCTTACATTCATTAGACCTTACTTTTTACCTAGATGTTATTTTAAACCTTGCATATATGTCACGTTACACCGGCTCCATGGCCGAGGAGTTAGCAGCTTTCTCCGCTAACCCCGAATACTCTCGTCACGTGACGCGACGAGAATTAGCAGTGGTTCGAATTGCAAAAGTGACTTATGAGAGTATGGAGCCGGTCGCTCAGAAAGTCGTGGCGTGCTGATGAGCGTAATCTAGCCTAGGAATCAACATACAGCTGAAAGATGCTGGTGTTGACCGCAATATCCTGAAACAGGATGGAAACGCGGGGAAAAAAAAATATATGTCACGTTGATGTCATGTACAATAAATTCGCAGGTACTGGTTGGCCTTTGAGTGCAGATCTACGGATCTATACATGTGAATTTGTTTATTCAGTGACAACAAGGGTCCCCAAACTATTAATGTCATGTAACCCTACAGTTTATCTTTGCCATGCACGTCATGTGGGTGTGCGAGGGGAATGCACAGGCTGATAGGCTGGCAGGGAATGCACTTCTCGGAGGTAGATTACCTATGGACAAGGGAGAGATGTTCGGGCGCCTGTGGGACCAGGTGGAGAAAGCGTTGGAACAGAGGATGTATGTCCCCGTATGTCCAGAGGATGGTATGGCGGGGGATCAGCAGTGGTTCTGGACGTTTCTCAAAATCGAGAGGGAAGACCAGGAGAACTTTCAATCAGATGACAGTTGGAATTATTAGCTGTATGACTCTTCGCTGGTTATTGAGCGCGTGTGAGCATGCCCCAAACGCAATGATGTCGATTCTTAGCTCATAAATCATAACTTTTTGTCTCACAAATCTTTGTCTCACGATGTGAGGAACATATTTTGTAAGAGCTCTATAGTTCCAATCCTGATATACGGAAGCGAATCGTGGACAATTAGCAGATTGCTCAGGGATTCTGTGTAAATTGCGAAGATGTAGTTTTATATAAGAGTGGTGAAAACATCACGGATGGATAAACAAGAGTAATGATGATATCTTGAAAGAAATCAACTCACAAATAAAACTGTTTGCTCGCATCAGAAGAATACAGTTCACATTCTTTGGGTATGTCATGTGAAGGGATACGCTGGAGTACGCCATCACAATGGGAAAGATGGAGAGGAGGAAAGGTGGGGGGGGGGGGCAAGAGAGATGGTTCTGGACATTTGACATCATGGCAGGGAGGAGCATCAACAACTAAGACGACTACCAGTACACAAGTCAAAAGGCTGTGGACAGGCATGATCACTACAGCCACGCCACATGAAGTATAAGAAGAAGCAGACCCCTGCAAGACATTTAGACAATACTAAGATGAAATACTGAACAGATGAAGATCCTGCTAAGCTGCATGTATCTATTTTGCTTAGTTGTAAGTGAGATGGTAATTCTCGGTTACTTTGTGTAGGATGACCCAGTGGGGCCGGAGGAAACTACACAAGGAGACAACCAACTATGGGCTGGAGATAAATAAGCTGCCATCACAGTGGAGTTCAGTCGTTCCTTAACGTGACCTCTCATTGGGTTTCACGGTCGAAAAGAAAAAAAAAAGAATAAACATACCACCAGGCCACAGGAACCTGCTAAAGTAAGAACATTCTTCCAAATAAAAAAAAAACCAGCACTATACCTACAAGGGTTACGGTGCCCGCTTTAGGACCAGAAGGTACTCGGTTCAATTCCTGCAGAGGGCTGCAAGTGTTTCCATGAATGAACCTTTGGTATCTAATGATATCACACACAAAACCCCCAGATCTCGTGGGTAGTGAGATCGGTTACCTAGCTTTGTCGGATAAAGCAGAAGGACATGAGGTTCCCGTGTGCAAGTTGGACATGAAGGTTGAGAACCACTGATCTAGAGGAAGTACACCTTACACAAATATATTCAGAAGTCGGACACACTGGCCTGTGACGTGCATAGGTTATGGCGCACTGCACTCGAAAGTTGAAAACAGAAGAGGAAGATTTACCTTGCCCTCCTCTATAACCCAGGAGGTTAATCTCGTTGCATTCACCTTGCCTTTTTCTCCTCAAGTGTGCCTGAATGGTGCCAACTTGTTACTTTCTACCAGTATTTTCCTAGTATATTTCAGAATGTTACCTGCCCAGCATATGGTTGAGTTTTTGGATTATCTTTCTACTGAAACAATTTCTACTAAAACAATTTCTACTGAAACAATTTCTACTGAAGCAATTTCTACTGAAACAATTTCTACTGAAACAAAGTCTACTGAAGTAATTTCTGCTGAAACAATTTCTACTGATACAATTTCTACTGAAACAATTTTTACTGAAACAATTTCTTCTGAAGTAATTTCTATTGAAACAATTTCTACTGAAACAATTTCTACTGAAACAATTTCTTCTGAAGTAATTTCTATTGCAACAATTTCTACTGAAACAATTTATACTGAAGGAATTTAAGAAAGTAGGAGCTGAGCTATCATAGTCGCTAGACGCTCGCCTGCCGGATAGGCGATAATGGGTTTGATCTCTATCGGGGTGGGTCCGATCAAAACAATTGACCTGCGCTCCTTTGGTCTACCGCAGCCTAAAATTGGGTACCAGGAAATGTCTCGTGAAGTAACGACGGGCGATTTTATCTTGACCAGATGACCCTAGGCCGGTCTCTCTGGCCGAGGGGTTACAACACTTTCTCCGTAATCCCGTTTATCACGCAGAGAGATGACCCTAGAGTTCCGAGTGATCTATACAATATTGGCGTAGCATCATATACCCAAATGCACCTGACGGTGTGTAAACATGTTGTTTATTTAATTCTAGTAAGTATAGTGTTGGACAGGCCAAGAGATCTTGATTGTTGTACTATATTTTAGATGATTTTATTTTAGTACGGAGTATTGGCTTTACCACATGCAGTCTTTGACGCTGTTCTGCACTTTGGCATTACTGTAGAGTATCTTTGACAACTATAACCGTTAAAATCTCGTTTACACGAATCTATATAATTAATACTTATATGTTTTAATTTCACTGAAGTAACATGAAGAATTAGCAAATACTTGGTAAGTGAACTGAACTGCGGTGTGTGTGTCATATTACAGATTATCTGTTTGCTCCAGCGGTAGCTGCATTTCGTGATTTATTTATACGATAATTTAGACAAACTTAAACCCATAGATGTGATTATAGTTAAACGTGTTTGTATTTTTCAATGAACCTTTAATTCCCTACACAATAAATACGCGTGTGCTCATTTTTAAATATGCTTTTATGTGTCACTTGCATTAAATGTGTGTACGTGTAAACAAATATATGCATTTCCTCGATGTTTCTTCTGTTTATTCCCCAAAATCAACCTACGTTAAGCTGCCCAGTCCATTGCTATCTTCCCAGCTCCTTCCCCGAATTTTCATCTATCATAATGCTCTTCTTTGTGCTTTCAGAATCTCTCTCTCTCTCTCTCTCTCTCTCTCTCTCTCTCTCTCTCTCTCTCTCTCTCTCTCTCTCTCTCTCTCTCTCTATCTCTCTCTCTCTTTCTCTCATTTGCCATGTGAGTTCCTGAGAAAAGACTGTCTGTTTTTGTTTATACTATAACAATATTCCCCAATGTACGAGCAAAGTCAATAAGTAAGTCACAAATGGCTGTAGAAAAATAACTAAATATGATAATAATTTGAAACTAGTTTATTTTTATACATACATTGTCCCTTTATTTCTCAATATAATTTCCACCAACACTGATGCACTTATACCATCGTTTTATCAGTCCTTCCAAACCGGCTGCATAGAACTGCGTGCTATGTTTTCTAAATCACATTTTCACTTCACATTCAACTTCGGCGTCATTCGCGAAATACTTCCCGCCAAGGTGGGTTTTCAGTGGACCAAAAAGGTGGAAATCGCTAAGGGCTAAGTAAGGTGGATTTTCCAGAACTTCCCACCTTAGTTGGTTAATTTTCTCCTGAGTTAATCGAGCCGTATGTGTTCTGGCATTGTCGTGAAGAAACAACACTCCTCTAGTCAGCAGTCCTGGACTTTTTCTTCAAATTGCATCATGAAGCGTCGATAGAACTTCACAGTACGATTCACCTTTCTTCTTGAAATAGGTTAAAAGCACTCCTTGACAATCTCAGAACACTGTCAGCATAACCTTCCCTGCTGATGGCGTACCCTTGAATTTTTGGACACAAGACGAAGAAGGATGTTTTCTACCCAGCTATGCACCGCTTTACGGAACAAACATTTGTCATCATAAACAGGAAGCATTTGCTTATGAATGCCCTTCGCAGGCAGTCCTTTTGCCCACAAAAAACGCACAACAGCACGTTGCGCTTTGATTGTACACCCCGTAAGTACAGTCGCCATTTTGTTTACGCGCTGCGCATGTGCATGAGACACCTAGCGCCACCTAACGAACGGGAATATAAAGTTCGATGTTCCTGTCACCTAATGGCACCTGTAGAAAACACCAACTACATTTACCTGCCATCCCACATAACTTTGACTTACTTATTGACTCTCCCTATAGTTATTTTTCTACGGCCATTTATGACTTACTTATTGACTTCCCCTCGTATTTATCAGTATTAGTTTATGAATAGCTCTGTATATCACGTCTTTATGTGTTGCGTTTAATAAGTTAATGCTTGTCCGTGGGATTCATCTGTTTTCAAAGTGAATCCCTGTAAGTGCCTTTTCATAGTCCACAATTCCAATATCCGAAATTCCGGTCGCCAGTATGGCGGTTAGGCATTGAGCCGTTAAGGCCTGTGGCGTGTTTAGGCTTGCAGCTACAGTTTGCAATCGCATTTTTCTCATGTTGGACTGGTAGTACATGGTTCCGTCGCACTGCTACTGAGTGAGTGCGTGGGCGACACCGTGAGCTGTGAAAGTCGCGTGGAATGCTTTTACATCTGTCCTGTACAGTGAACTGCATGTTCGGAACAATGGCTACCGGCGGTTGCTGAATTGACTGTTTTGCCCTTTCGGTTCACGAGTGCATTTTTCGGGAGACTCCAGGGAGTCGGCGCTGAAGCTGCGGAGTTCGTGCTTTGTGCGACACTTTCGGCGGGACACCCTGCGGTAAGAGACCGAGCCATGTGAGAAAACCAGGGTCAATGAGGTCTTTCTGGTGACTGCCGAGTCCATCGACGATGAACTGTGGTATTCGTGGATGAATTTTGTGTTGACATTCTGACTGCGGCATTATGCACAGTGGCCCTGTGCGGGCTCTTTGGATTGCCAAGATTCCCGTCTATTCTACCTTTCACATTGGACAGTGGGGAGCATTTTGTGTGATATTCGCTGGCACGGGAATGGAGCATAATGGGGACGACCCGTTGCCGTGAAGTTGGAACCTTAACCAACCAACCAACCAACCAACCAACCAACCAACCAACCAACCAACCAACCAACCAACCAGCCAGCCAGCCAGCCAGCCAACCAACCAACCAACCAACCAACCAACCAACCAACCAACCAACTAACTAACTAATTCCAATATCCAATAGTGAGTTTATTTCAATTCTTTTCACTATTACAAGTAATTGGCATGGAGGAATATCAGCAGAAGAGTTGATCCAGAAAACCAAAGACCGAGATCTGTGGAGAGCCATGAACGCATACGCCAGCCGGCACGGTACTTGATGATGATGATTACAAGTAATATGCCTAATGTGGCTATATGGCCCCTGCAGGCTCTGCTAGGTGAGAAGCCTGCCTGTTGATACCCAAGCTGTTTGTCAATGGAATCTCTTAGTTTCTCCAGAACAAAAAACCCTCAATATTTTCAAAGGAAATGACAATAGCATTAGTACTCGATAATCCCTCAATCCTGCATATCACATAAGTTTGATAGCTTGATCAGATATTCGTCGCTTCAATCTACTTTTCTAAAGCTCCCAATTACAAGTTAGTTGCATATCCTATACATGACGTAGCAGTCAACACAAGCAATTTTTAGGTATTTGTAATCTCTTGCCAAGTTTACGTTCAGTAGTATGCCAAAAGCTCACAGACTCTACTAAATAATGGGTCAGTAATGCAGCTCAGGTGTCTATAATTGCTTTAGTAGCTTCTGCTGAGATAACATTTGCACCAGCAGCTTTCACATCCTTCACAAGCTTGGTAGCTTTTCTAATATCTTCTTTAGTTAATTTCCTACAGTTCATATCTAGCTCCACTTATGCAGGCTGAATATCTGGGGGATCTGTTTTGACTGGTCTATTTAGAATTTCCTCAAAGTATTTAGCCCATATTTTCATTTAATTTTTAATGTTGATGTGGATTTTCCCATCACTGTATTTGATTAGTCCGCTTGGTTGAATATATTCTCTTCGTGGTAACGTAACGCGATGTACGGCTTTCTTTCGTTGCCCCTTCTTCACCTCTTCTGCTAGGTTATCTAACTATTGGCTTTTATCCGCTGTTATCTCCTTCCCGACTTCTTTATTACCTTATGTGTATTTTTTTTTATGGCTCTGGCTTTAGCAGGTCTGGTTTTATTTTCTGCATCCATTATGGAGCTTCTAGAACATTTTCACTTTCAGAAACAGCGATCTATTTCGATTACTAAAGTCTTCGACAACCGTTTAATTGTCGCAGTGACACCCTCCACATACTTTCACATGCTGAACATTTTTGCATGCTGAATGAGGCGGAACGGTGGTCTAACCGAATTTAACTTTTGACATAAAACACATGCCAGTGGCACGGACAGCTGGGTAAATGTAAACCTAGAACGTGTTATAGACATGTTTAAAATAACATAAATGTATACGTCTTTGTTAACTGCCACGACTGTCTTATCTACACAAAGGACCATGGAAATTGTTACGAACTGAATTCTGGCAGCGATATTTGCTTATTTAATAAGGTATTCCGGTCTTTTGTTGGCTGACAATATGGAGAGTACTGTTGTATGGAGTTGATTCAGTTCAAACGGCATGTTAAGCTAGTATTTCAGGATGTAGCATTTATTAATATAAATATATTTGCATACAGCCGAACATGAAAGTAATCTCAGTCACAGACGCTGGCGTAGGGGTGAGAATGCATGTCAGACACAAAGGACCGTGGATATTATTATGCACTGAATTATGGCAGATCAATCAATCAATCATGTGCCATGCCGGAAAGCGTGGGCGGTCATGACTCGCCATTTCACTTGATCACCAGAGTCGCTCAGTGTTCCTGTCTCGTCCATGCCATGTGGCCAAGCCATCCAGGTATTTTCCTCTCGGTCTTCCTCTTGGTCTGTTCCCTTCGATCTTGCCAGTTGTCACTAAGTTCTACAGTCCATTTCTTCTCATTACATGTCCAAAAAATTTTGACTGTCTACGTCTAATTTCTCTAATCAATCTACGATTTTCATTTGTCTCCTGTAGTACTTGGTCATTGGTTTTTCTATCTGTTCATGGTATTCTTTGCATTTTCCTCAGAAACCACATTTCTGCAGCCATCAGATGCTTTTCAGCTTGACTGCACATTGTCCAAGTTTCACATCCATACAAAAGAACAGGCTCTATGTACCCCCTCAAGACTCTTTTTCTCGTTTCAATTGACATCTTTTTATTGGTCAGAATGTTTTTCATCTTGCTAAAGGCTACTTTCGCCATGTCGATTCTTGTTCTAATATCTTCAAGGCATCTCCCATCAGATGTTATGACTGTTCCGAGATAATTGTATCGATTCACTTGTTGAAGAATATTCCCATTTACTTGTATATTGCATTGTGGTACTTCCTTCTTTCTAGTGACAACCATAACCTGTGTCTTCTTACAATTTAATTCCAACCCCAGCTGCTCACTGTGTACAACAACTGCGTCTACTAATTGTTGTAGATCTTGTGCATTGTCTGCAATCAATACTGTTTCATCTGCATATCTAATGTTATTGATGTTTCGTCCTCCAATGCTGATTCCATTTATATATTCTACATTTCTGAAAATATTTTCACTGTATAGGGAAAAAAGATCTGGAGACATTACACATCCCTGCCTAACACCTCTCTTAATAGGTTGATATTGTCCCACTTCATTATCAATCCTTATGGCAGCTAGATGTGCTTATTTAATAAGGTATTTCGGTGTTTTCGTTGACTGACACTGTGGAGAGTACTATTGCATGGAGTTGAATAAGTTCAAACAGCATGTTAAGCCAGCATTTCAGAATGTAGCATTTATAAATATAAGTATGTTTAAAGGTTGAGCACAACCCACTATTGGCAACGCTGATTGTCTTGTCACTATTGGCAACGCGGTCTGGAAGCACTGACGTGGACAAGACCTTAGGTTCGTACCGGAATACGATCAGCGTTGTCAATAGTGGATTATGCTCAATCTTTAAACCTCTAATTCCGAAACAACCAAATAAATCAATAAGTATATTTGCATACAGCCGAATATGAAAGTAATCTCTATCGCAGATCCTATATAGGGATGTCAAAGGATTACATATATACTAGGTTGCGATGTAATACGTTGGGATGGCCACATATGACTGGCGGTACACTAGACAGAAAGCAAAGATTAGTTTCATCTTCGTGCCAGGGCATGCGGGAGTACAAGGAAATGAGCGGGCTGACAAGCTCGCAGGTGAAGCTACTGTGGAGGGCGGACGCGCCATGGACCAGGCCGACATTCTGAATGCTCTACGAGAAGTAAGACTTTTGCGAGAACCAAGTGATGACTGTGAATCTACAACAATGGCCAGACTGCGAGAGCAGCAAATTAAAAGAGGGGTGGCCAAACAAGAACACTACGCAGGAAGCCAAAGAAGATTTATAAACCAACACAGAACTGGCGTCGTTAGCCGCTACACGTTGCGGGATTTGCTGAGGAGGGGATCCGAGCACTTATGGACTGAATGGTTCGATGTGCAATGAGGATGATCTGTCGACTAACTAACTAACTAACTAACTAGACAGAAAGCCGAGGACAGACATGATTACCGACGCCACACGGCACAGCCGAGAAGAAAAAAAGAAAGAAAGAAAGAAAGAAGAAGAAGAAGAAGAAGAAGAAGAAGAAGAAGAAGAAGAAGAAGAAGAAGAAGAAGAAGAAGTAGAAGAAGAAGAAGAAGAAGAAGAAGAAGAGGAAGAAGAAGAAGAAGAAGAAGAAGAAGAAGAAGAAGAAGAAGACACCCGCCAAAGTCGGATGTGTTGGCCTAAGGGCGCATAACCGAACACACCGCAATTACGTCTGAAAAAACACCCTGGATGAACGCAGAAGAAGACGAAGATATTCCCACTTTCACACATGTTGCACTGATAATACTTTCACTTTCAGACATGTTACACTGCTAATACTTTCACTTTCAGACATGTTACACTGCTAATACTTTCACTTTGAGATATGTTACACTGCTAATACTTTCACTTTCAGACATGTTACACGAGTAATACTTTCACTTTCATACACATGTTACACCAATAATACTTTCACTTTCAGACATGTTACACTGGTAATACTTTCACTTTCAGACATGCTACACGGGAAATACTTTCACTTTCAGACATGTTACATAAGTAATAATTTCACTTTCAGAAACGTGATACTAATCATACTTTCGCTTTCGGACATTCTGCTAATACTTTCACTTTCAGACATGTTACACCATTAATATCTTCACTTTCAGATATATTACACCTGTAATACTTTCACTTTCAGACATGCTACACGGATAATACTTTCATTTTCAGATATGTTGCACCAGTAACATCTTCACTTTCAGACATGTTACAGCGATAATATCTTTACTTTCATACATGTTACACCACTAAAAGCTTTACTTTCAGACATGCTGCGCTGGTAATACTATCACTTATAGACATGTTACATCACTAATACTTTCACTTTCAGACATGCTACACCGGTAATACTTTCACTTACAGACATGTAATACTTGTATTACTTTCACATTCAGACATGTTACACTGGTAATACTTTCACTTTTAGACATGTTACACTGGTAATATGTCCACGTTCGGACATGTTACACTGCTAATACTTTCACTTTCAGACGTGCTACACGGGTAATACTTTCACTTTCAGACATGTTTCACCATTAATATCTTCATTTTCAGATATATTACACCTGTAATACTTTCACTTTCAGACATGTTACACCTGTAATACTTTCACTTTCAGACATGCTACACGGATGATACTTTCATTTTCAGATATGTTGCACCAGTAATATCTTCACTTTCAGACATGTTACACCGATAATACCTTTACTTTCACACATGTTACATCACTAATACTTTCACTTTCAGACATGCTACACCGGTAATACTTTCAATTTGAGATATGTTACACCGCTAATACTTTCACTTTGAGATATGTTACACCGCTAATACTTTCACTTTCAGACATGTTGCACTGCTAATACTTTCACTTTCAGACATGTTACATAAGTATTAATTTCACTGTCAGAAACGTGATACTAATCATACTTTCGCTTTCGGACATGTTACACTGCTAATACTTTCACTTTCAGACATGTTACACCTGTAATACTTTCACTTTCAGACATGCTACACGGATGATACTTTCATTTTCAGATATGTTGCACCAGTAATATCTTCACTTTCAGACATGTTACACCGATAATACCTTTACTTTCACACATGTTACACCACTAATATCTTTACTTTCAGACATGCTGCGCTGGTAATACTTTCACTTTTAGACATGTTACATCACTAATACTTTCACTTTCAGACATGCTACACCGGTAATACTTTCACTTACAGACATGTAATACTTGTAATACTTTCACATTCAGACATGTTACACGGTAATACTTTCACTTTCAGTCATGTTACACTGGTAATATGTCCACGTTCGGACATGTTACACTGCTAATACTTTCACTTTCAGACGTGCTACACGGTAATACTTTCACTTTCAGACATGTTGCACTGCTAATACTTTCACTTTCAGACATGTTACATAAGTTTTAATTTCACTGTCAGAAACGTGATACTAATCATACTTTCGCTTTCGGACATGTTACACTGCTAATACTTTCACTTTCAGACATGTTACACCTGTAATACTTTCACTTTCAGACATTCTGCCCCAGCAAAATTTTCACGTTTAGACATCTTACACTGCTAATACTTTCACATTCATTTTTAACGACATATCGCCGTCCTTATATTTCAGTCATGAATACTGTGAAATACAGCTATCTTGCATACTTTCAATCCTGAATCTTGTGAACTACAGCTGCTCGTGAGACTAGAAGCCAACTAAGGGATGAACAGGCAGACTTCCGACCAAACACATCCGGTGTTGAACAGCTAGCCACATGACGTTTAATAATACAGCAAAGCATTCAACCTAGCACCAAACGTATAATTTTTAACTCGTGAGATTAGAAGCCAACTAAAGGATGAACAGGCAGACTTCTGACCAAACAGATCCGGTACGGAACAGCTTGCCACATGCAAAGCATTCAACCTAGCACCAAACGTATACCTTTTAACTACCTTGTTAAATCGATACTACTGTATTGGTCAAAAACATGGAGAACAACTACAGGAATTACTAATAAGCTACAGACATTCACTAACTGGTGCCTGCGCAGGATAGTGGGAGTAAAATGGTATGACAGAATCATCATTGTAGAGCTCATGGAGAGAACTAAACAAATCCCAGTGGACCAAGTTAGAGCCATTACCCTCTTTGGACAACCTTCACCTTCAAGGTAATATATTGTTTGTGACTATTTTGTCACACGATTATTAATCTGAGCCTAGCGATAGACCCTAATACAATTTCTCATCTGAGGTTGAAAGGGGTAGGGATAATGGGATAATCCAATCGAATCGAACCAAGACCTGGATAGGATACAGTGAGGAAACATGGGAACGGTATAAGTAGACACTCTTGTCTGGAATCTACAAGGCAATCGGAATAGCAGGAGACCTCAAACACTTGGAGATAAATAATATTGGACGGACATGGGGGAGGTGCAGGAGATAGGATGACTAGGCGCAGTTTGGTTGAAGGTCCATTGCACAATGGGGAATAAAGAGCAGACGAGAAAAAAGAAGAAAGCCCTCGACTGACCTCACCACATTATATTGGATTTGTGGGCTGCGAAAAGGCATTAGATAGGATCCATAAGCAATCCCTTAAGAAATTGTTTATGGACTGCGAGATCACTAGGAAAATCATTTATTTAAGAGGGCAACATACAACATATGTAAACACGTGAAATGCAGCGTTCTTTGTGAGGAAAAATAACATATACATTTGAAATAAGATCATGGGTGAGACAATAATGCCTTTTATCACCTTCATTATTCTTGAAGACTACAGAAAATAGTAGGAAAATATAATAAGCCAGGTGGACTTATCAAAAATAGTGGCTGAAACTTTCTCACCTACATCACAGATCAAATGGACCGATGGACTGAATACTTTGAGGAACTTATGAATAGACAAGACATAAAACATACCACCAGGTCTACCTGTCTCTTCGCTATCTCATCTCACCCCCCCCCCTTTCCTGCCCCAGCCCCGTTATGACTGGCACCTTACGTCTTTATAGACGACAGTTTGTGAAATGAAGTTATATCTCTCTATAGCAGAAAACTTAGGCTGGATTTAGAGCCCATGTATTGCCAATGCAGCATGATCCCTTTCTCGACCTGCCTAGTTTACTCCAGAGCCCATGTATTGCCCATGCAGCATGATCCCTTTCTCGACCTGCCTAGTTTACTCCAGAGACCATGTATTGCCCATGCAGCATGATCCCTTTCTCGACCTGCCTAGTTTACTCCAGAGACCATGTATTGCCCATGCAGCATGATCCCTTTCTCGACCTGCCTAGTTTACTCCAGAGCCCATGTATTGCCCATGCAGCATGATCCCTTTCTCGACCTGCCTAGTTTACTCCAGAGCCCATGTATTGCCCATGCAGCATGATCCCTTTCTCGACCTGCCTAGTTTACTCCAGAGGAAAGGTAACATCAATACATCTGGAACAAGACCAGCAGAAGCTAGAGAACCAGCAAAGCAATGCTCTAACTGTCCACCTGTCGGAGCTTCTATCCTAGACCAATTGCCAACGAAGGCTTAGGGCCTAGTCTGCTCTGCCATGACATTTAATCTGTAGGTTGCAATTCCTCGTGCTAGGGCAAGGCTTGCACCCTCCCAATTGCGCTCCTCTATCCGAAGCAATTGGCACAATGTGGGATGTCGGGTTTGGTGAGCGCTGCCCAATATTCGCGCTAACAGAAAACATGCAGTACCGTCTACTGTCATAAGTAGCTCAGTCATTTCTGACTAAAACTTGACTTTCGGTTTCCATTATACCTGTTGTCTTACTTGTGATGTTTATTGTTCCTTTTCAGGTTTGACGTGGAAAAATTTGCTCTCATCGCAAACACATACCTCCACAGGCGATTCAGATTTATCACGTAAATATCACAGTGAGAATCTCATCACAGTGCACGAACTCCACATCTGCGGAGAGGAAACAAATGTGTGGATCAACCAGACGTACGCTTCAGTACATATGCTTCTTTTAAGTCATTTAATAGTAGGACTGCCGGCTTCGTGGCTTAGAGGTTAGCGACTTTTCTCCGTAATCTCGTATACTCTCGTAGGTAACGTGATGACGGTGAGAATCAGCAGTGGTTCGAATCGCATCGGTAACTTACGGGGTATGTGAGCTGGTCGCTCAGAAAGCAGTGGCAAACTACTGAGCGTAATCTTGCCAAGAAATCAACATACAGCTGAAAGATGCTGGTGCTGACAGCGATGTCCTGTAAAGGATATGCAAAAAAAAAAAAAAAATAGTAGGACTGCGTGCACACCGGCAACGTACACACACGTAGAGAATTCTCGAAGGTGACGTTCTACAGGTGTGCGTGTTTACGTTGAGATTGTGAAATTATTGTGGTCGCTGAAGTGTAGTGGCTGGCAAGTTTTCCCTGCCTGCCTGCCGGCCTGCCCAAAAAGTCACGTGTTTGAAACCCCAGATGGCTCTCTTTTTTAAAAAAAATGTAAATTGGCCTTGGCTCCCAGTTCGACCCAGCCTTAAATCAAATTCAGGAAATGTCCTGGGAATTAGGGGTGGTAGGTGTGGTATTCACCATATCGGGTGCCAGTTGGTCTATAAAAATCTGTGGCTAGCCCCATATCCTCAATACTCCCTAACGAGCGTAAAAGCGGCCCTCTTTTTCACTTATGTGAAATTCTGACTCCTCAACAGGAACGGAGTCCTGTACTCGAAGCGGTACGTAACTTCGTCATTAAACAAGTATAGGAAATTATATGTTGTCTCCCTTGGTTTTTGTTACTGATACATCCAGATAAATGGAATACCTCTTAAGAAAAGAACCCTTATACCTTGAGTATATAACAGTCATATAACATGTGATGACAGGCTGACATGGCGAAAGCACAACAACATAGCGGTAGCGAAAGATAGAAGGAAAATAGCCATCCTGAGAAAACTAAATGGAACCACATGGGGAATCAGTGGGAAAATACTTAGCAAAGTTTATAAACAGAGCACACGGCCACGCCTTGAATATGGGTCAACTGCGTGGTTTTCAGCATAAAAAACGACACTACAAGAGCTGGGCAAGGTGCAAAATCAAGCACTTAGAGTCACCACGTCAGGGATTAGATCAACCCCTGTAGTGGAGATGGAGAAGATGGGGGAAGACACAGGCATTGAGAGAAAGTAGAGATACGAAAACCAAGGCAAAAAGTTCCTCAACATGCTAGGCCACCCTATGAAGAACAGATATGAATACGCGATTGAAAATAAACAATTTTATCCACCAGGCCAAACAATCCTGCATAGAAACCACCAACCTGCCCACAATTGGTATCCCCACTGAAAACTATACCAGAACGAACTCCGTGGAAAGTGGAACATCAGACTATCACTACAGATTCAAACAAAAGTGAAAGGAATATTTGGCAAGGAAGAACAGAACAGTGTACAACACAGAATAACAACACTCAGTTTCCTTGATGAAGAATACCCATAAGAACTCTGGATCCGAGTTTACACAGATGGGTCAGCACAACATGCTGTTCGAAATGGAGGAGTGTGATTGTACATAGAATATTCGAATAATACTACGATAATCGACATAGGGTAGCCAGGTCTCTTTCTAGTCGACTTGATTTCCCAGGCAATTATCATATGTTTCTTTTTAATGTCTGATATCCATTTTTATGAAGCAGCGTTGAAGCCAGAGCTGTACTAGCTGGGAAATAAAAATATCTGCATAGGTGGGGGTTGAACCTATACCATTGTCCTAGCAGATACACGCACTAACCACTATGCAACCATAATTTTTGCTATATAATGTTCGTTAATTTCGTGATTGTCATTTATAACGTACTGATTCTGTCCTCTAAAATAGTACTGGAGAGAACAACGGAAGAAATTGAATCTCTTGAAGAAGAGAAACTCCCACCAGCAACGTCAGGTGGTAAATGACGGCCACACTAGGATGAGGCTAGCGCGGGTTTGGGGATCCGGTATTCATCAGGATAAATGGCCAACTTAGAATATTCTGGCAACAAGGAGGGTACTCACACAGAAAATCTTGACTGATTCAGTGCAAAACAAAAGCTAGGTTTGGACCAAACATGGTACACCATCAAATGAACAAGTATTTTAATGTGCGTTCACTGAGCATTGAAATTGTGGAAGATTCCAAGAAACAAAACAAATAACACAATAACCATAGTATGGCGATACATCGTCCTTATGTCCAAATGGGGGGGGGGGGGGGGGGGGCTCACATTTGACGATATATTATCCTTCGGCACTGAATCAGTTAAACATTGTTAGTTGTGGTGAATGTTCAAAACCACATGGAAATGAAAATCAAGGTTCTCTTCTCAATTTTGCCAGTTATCACCAAGTTCTCCAGTTTATTTCTTCTCATAATGTTCCCAAAAAACTCGACTGTCTACGTCTAAATTCCATAATCAGTTTATGGTTTTCATTTACTTCTTGCAGGACTTTCTCATTGGTTTTTCTGACTGTCCATGGTGATCTTTGCATTTTCCCCAGAAGCCACACTCCCACCGCCGTTAGATGTTTTTGGGCTGCCTCTAAGTGCATAAATCTCTAAAGCGCGTGTTTGTTGTGGTGCACATATGCTTTTACTTTCGCCAGTGCTGCGGAGTTAGAGCATTGCGTGTAGTCGCTCCTTACGTGGTTTATGTCAGTATAATTCCCATATTGCCATTTGCAGAACCAAACCATGTAAGTATGGTGTATGCCTGGTGTATGTGGTGTACCTATAATGTGTGTTCGTGCTTATGTGTGTGGTGTCAGTATAATTATGCACGTTATGGGAGCGTTAGTGCAGCCAGTACATATGTTTACACGTACATGTGTAATTTATTAAAGCCAGTACCAAACCCGACACCCCACATTGGGCTTCGGGCTGAGGATCGCAATTGGGAAGGTAGAAGCTTGACCTTAGTACGAGGAAATGCAACCTAAAGACTAAATGCCATGGCAGGGCAGACCACACAATAAGCCTTGGTTGGCAACTGATCTAGGATGTAAGCTCCAACAGAAGGATAGTTAGAGCATTGCTTTGCTGATCCGGCAGCTTATGCAACTTGTCTTGATCCAGAAATGTCCGTGTTACCTTTCTTCTGGAGTAAACCATACTGGCCGAGAGAGGGATCACGCTGATGGGTGAAACGTGGTCTCTTAATCCAGGCCAGGTTGTGTGCTATGTAGAGGTATAACTCCATGTTAGAAACTATGTTTATCAAATCGACAAGGTGCCAGTGAATTATTCACGTAAATTACCAGTTGCAAAACCAAACCCTGTGTTTGTGGTGTATGCCTGGTGTGGGTAATGTACGTGTAGTCTGTGTTTGTGATGTATGTGTGTGTGTGTGTGTGAATATAGGTGTAATATGTGTTCGTGGCGTATGTGTGTATGTGTTTGTGCGCGCGCGCACGAGTGTGTTCTTCTACATTTGATAAGCGTGGTGTATAGCATCCGCTGTTGTGTGTAGATATCTGCCTTTTAGTCCTGTGTCATTTTGACCAGCACCTTCCGGTTTCGACGGTTGAGGTTTCTGTTTAAGGATTCATCCTCCGATAAGCAGATTGGCTTATATGAAAGCTGTATGTGTGATGTGTGTTCGTTTTGTATGCTTGTGTGGTGTGTGACTAATATAATGTGTATTCATGATGTATATGTGTGATGCGTGTGAGTGTGTGTGTGTGTGTGTGTGTGTGTGTGTGTGTGATATGCATTCATAGTGAATGAGTGTGGTATATGTGCGTGGTGAAAATGTTAGTACATGTGGTATATATGCGATTTGTGTTCGTGGTGAATTTGTGTAAGCGACAGTACGGTATGAGTGTATGGTGCGCGTCTGTGTGATATATGTGTATGGTGTATGTGTGTGGCATGCGTGCGTGTATAGTGGGTGCCATGAGTCTAGGTTACAGAATACCAGGTTGATAGGAACATAGATACATTGGACAGTAAGAGTGATAATTAATCATGGATAGCCAGAAGAAAAGATACACTAGTAGACGGTTGAAGATAGTAACCAATGGAAGAGCGAGGCTGAGACCACGTAATCAGAAGGATCGAGAAGGAGCGAGAAACAAAGAGGGTCAGTCGGGAGCTAGACGCCATCAGAAACAGATCGCGAAACTGAGAACAGAACCGACAGCGCAGCCATGGAGCGTCGGGAGAGATAAATGGCAAGAAAGCAAGTTATTCTACATCTTTAAAGCTGGCGACGATGGCTGAATTATTTGTGAGCGTGTGGGTGTGAATATATATATATATATATATATATATTATATTTTTTTTCCGCGTTTCTATCCTGTTTCAGGATATTGCGGTCAACACCAGCATCTTTCAGCTGTATGTTGATTCCTAGGCTAGATTACGCTCATCAGCACGCCACGACTTTCTGAGCGACCGGCTCCATACTCTCATAAGTCACTTTTGCGATTCGAACCACTGCTAATTCTCGTCGCGTCACGTGACGAGAGTATTCGGGGTTAGCGGAGAAAGCTACTAACCCCTCGGCCATGGAGCCGGCTATATATATATATGGGTGTTCAACATCCGGATTGGTAAGGCAGCAACAACAATGAACAGGTTAAGAAAAAGAGTCTGGGAGAACAGGAAGCTTACTGCAAAAAACAAAAGTCCTTGTCTATCAAGCCTGTGTCCTTAGTACTCTTCTTTATGGCAGTGAAACCTGGACAACTTACTCACACCAAGAGAAACATTTAAACAGCTTTCATATGCGGTGTCTGCGAAGAATTCTTGGTATTAAGTGGCAAGACAAAATCACAAATACTGAAGTATTGGAAAGATCTGGCTGTGTGACAGTTTATTCCATGCTCAGTCTTCGTAGACTTAGATGGATAGGACATCTTAGGAGGATGGATGATGGTAGAATACCAAAGGACATCTTTTTTGGTGAATTACAGATGGGTAAGAGATCTCAGGGTCGGCCTCTACTACGATACAAAGATGTGTGTAAGCGGGACATGACTGATACAGGCATTGATAATGCACGTTGGGAGCAAGTCGCCGCTGAACGTGTTGCATGGAGGGCAAACATCAGAAATGGAATAAAGACAAAGGAGAAAATTATTGCAGATAAGTCACACACCGAGCGTTTGAGACGTAAGATGGTGCATGATGGTGGAAATGACCACGTGTTCACATGCACCCACTGTGAACGGACATTTACAGCGCAAATTGGCCTTATCAGTCACATGCGCTACCGCCATAGGTAAAAGTTATTATGCCTTTTTAAAGCACAAACTATCGTCTGTCAAGACGTCAAGGTGCCAATGAAATGTGTGTTTAAAGGGGAGGAGAATGACATTTTGGAAAAAGAGGGGGGGGGGGATGACATTCTGAACATATGGTGAAAGTGCATGGGCCAAAAAGGTCGAGAACCACTGTTTTAGATAGTTTAGTGTAAACGGTGTGGCGACCTGTTGCCTGTGTGATACCGGATCTCATATGGCAAGCAGATAAAGCAACATTGTAAAGTTAGTTGCATATCATTTACAGGGCGCCACAGTTAACCTCCCTGTTTAAGATTTCTTGGCAGATGTTTGTTATTTTGGACAAAGAAAAGAGCAAAAGCATCTACACAACAGGATATCAATACTGAAGAAGGTTGGCCACTAAAGACGATAAAACAAAGAACATTGGAATATTTTGGTCACTTGTCACTTTCATGACGAAAGTGTGGAGAGAACAATAATGGAGGGGTAAATGCCCGGGAAGAGAGGAAGAAAAAGGCCAAAGACAAGATGGGTGCAGGATGTGGCAGATGGGTGTATCGGATGCTGGACATCTTGATTGTAATCGAGGTGTTTTCCGGAAGGTTGTTAAGGGAGCGAGGTTCTGCAAAATGACATGCTACTGAACGAATGAATGAATGAATGAGCTTGGCAATGCTTCATTATATGAAACTCAACACAAGGCGGTCTTCTGTCAAATCGCCAGCAGCTGTGTTTCGAATGCTGTATGCGGGATTAAGAACTGCGTGCTTAACCGTCTCGCCCCCGAGCCACAATGTAACCTACCTGCATGTCGTAAGAGGCGACAAATGAAGGTGGCTTGAGACATAGAATCCCGTAGAAATATTTAGCTGCAAACTCTAGCCCGTCACGCACAAGTCTAAGGAGGGTTTTGCATGAGTTATTTGAGGGCCATGCTCCATTTAGAGACGGCAGGCTTCAGAAGCCGCCTGTCTGGCCCACTCTTTACGATGTATAGCTACTAGGATATGTATATCATGGGCAATGCACACACGGAGCTTCTCACTTTTTCGCCATTATCAGAGAAAGCTGGATGACCGAGCCACCACACAGAGTTATTGTTGTTTACAATTGGACACGTTCAGATTGTTCTCCATATGTTGTCTTGTATCTAAGTCACCCAGTCTCTACACAACCGTTTTATACACAAAAAATACAATGAGATGAATTGTGGTAAAGCTGTGTAAATACAACGAGCAAACGCAACGCAACGGAAAGAAGGTATATCAGCTTTACACCAGCATGGCGACGTTTAACAGGGCGGACGTTGCTGCTACACATCCTTCCTCACTAAAGATAAAGACCAGGGGACACTAATACAACCATCTGTCTAGTAAACCTTTCAACGGTGTTAATTTATTATGTAACACAAAGCAGACTGACTCATTCAATAGTTGGCTGAAGATTTTAATAGTTGCTTGACGCTTTTAGTCAGCAAGTCAGTTTATAAATCAATCAGTTAAGTGCCTTCTCCTCGCTGAAAGTTCTCTTCAATGGGTTTTCAACATTTTCTACCTCTCTAGCAGTTTGTGTATTGTAACACGTTGCTATTAGCTTACATCCTGATATGTGTCTTCCTTCTTGTACCATTACATTCTTGCTCTTCTGACTTTAAAATGTGCTGTCCCAAGTATAGATTTTTTACTTCGAATTCGCATCGAGTGTTTTAAAAATTGACCTTGTTTCAAAGGCCAATCCATCCTAAAAATAGTATCAGATAACGTCTTTCGGAAGGTGATATTAACTTCAAAACCACCCCTCCACCCACCTTCAACCTCCTCCCTTTCCCCCGAGAACCCATTGGTGTATACAAATGTGGGGCTAATACCATTTGTTCAGTGTGCCTCCAGGCGTGTAAACATGCCCCAAATGTAGTTTAAAAAAAAAAATTTTAAACTCATTAAGTGCCATGGAATGGTTAATTGTCTTAAGCGACTTCCCACATCTGCATGGGCTTATATACATCAGTTTTCTTATGCAACCCGCTTTAATTTGATATATAAAACAATATATCTGCTAAAATATTAACAGCTTTAAAGTCATAACTGACACACCCCTATTTCCAATTGTCCGCCATCCATTTGTTCATTGTTTGTGAGATCCAAATCTACGTTTTGTTTGGTTTTCTTATTAAGAGTTACACGGCTTTTCAATCAATCAATCATGTGCCATGCCGGAAAGCGTGGGCGGTCATGACTCGCCATTTCACTCGATCACCAGAGTCGTGGATCAGCTCAGTGTTCCTGTCTTGTCCATGCCACGTGGCCAAGCCATCCAGGTATTTTCCTCTCGGTCTTCCTCTTGGTCTGTTCTCCTCGATCTTGCCAGTTGTCAATAAGTTCTCCAATCCATTTCTTCTCATAACATGCCCAAAAAATGTTTACTGTCTTCGTCTAATTTCTCTAATCAGTCTACGATTTTCATTTGTCTCCTGTAGTACTTGGTCATTGGTTTTTCTATCTCTCCATGGTACTCTTTGCATTTCCTCAGAAACTACACGGCTTTTAATTAGGCCAAAATAGATTAATTGTCTCTCTTTTGTTATGGCTTATATGTAGAAATGGAGCAATGAAACACTATTGCAAATCAAATGGACGGACATATGTTTTCACTATTGCTGAACGAACTCGTAATGACTGATACACAAATAGCAAGTTTCAATACATTCATTCTAGAAACATTGTGCTTTATACCTCAAACGTAAAAGCTAACATCTTATGAGAGAAGAAAAAGGGACAACAATTAAATGTAAGAAACAATTATATCAGGATAGAAGTGGTGAAAACACCAGTTTTAGGCTATATTAAAAACAGCAAGTAAGATTATTTGGTTAAAAGTCATAATTCGTTATGATAGAAAATGGAGTTCATGGGACTTTAATAATATTACGTTAATTTCACGTCTTGTTCTCCCTTTTAGCGAGACATGGGGATGAGTGGACTCCAGGTAGGTATGAGAGATCATGAGGGGAACGTACAAGTTATGAGAGATTATTATTCAGACCAAACATAAACATTATGTTACATGAGCGATTGGACGAAGGCGTAATAAGGAAAAGCCATTTTACGCATCTTACAGCGTATTGAGCTTATGGTGCCAGAACCATATTTCTAATGACCAATCGGTACTTTAGGGGTGATATGTTCAATATTGAAGTCGCCACCTTCACTCCCTAATACATTTTCTGGTACCTATATTTTGGCTGGATCGACCTGGTAGCTCGGATCAACTTTAAAACCCTGCCTCCATGTACATTTGAATCCATGACCACGTGGCCGAGAAACAAGCGTCTAGCCACTATGCTACCACGGCTCATTGCAACGAATTAGGCAGACAATTAGTTAAGTCGGTTAGGTATACACATGTTTGTCACTCTTGTAGTTGTTTGAGTACGGACGTTTTTGTTTGATAGTATTCCGTCAAGTAATATTTCCGTGTTTGATGTGAGTGAAAGACGTGTCGTTTGAGTCATGAGAAAGACGTTGTCAGTAGTCAAAAAAAAAAAAAAATGTTATATATAACTGATAACATCCGCTCCATTGAGTTCTCGTGTACCATACCATCATCAATATATTCTGGCAGGCATGAGAAAAGTATAGAACGACATAGTTGGCAAACAGACTCAAGACCAAACAACCGTTTATAAGTCGACAGCGATATGAGGAACCTCGGAGTGCCCATTGGTAAAAACAAAAGACGCTTTCTTAAGGCATTAACGCGAAGAAGAAATACACCAATGTGTCGGCACATAGTAACGCAGATAGCTGGACTGTCTGTGCCTCCAGTGATGTAGAGACACACTATGAAAAGTTGATGTAGTAGCAAATTTACTACACAGGGAGGCTCAATGGAATATGGAAGCAACTATAAGAATATCACCATTGGAGAGGATTCAGTTTCAAGGCCGGATAGCACAATGGAAGGAACAGATCAGCAAGATCCTGCAAGCAAGCAAGACAAACAACAAAACCTAACATCAAACATCAAGGCAGCGGCAGCAAAGGAAGAGAATAATTAAAACTTCCCAGAAGAGATGACATAAATCTAACACAACATCCAATGAGAAGTGGCTTGGATGGCACATATAAAACATGACACGGAGAAATTACTAAAAACCATACAAGGGAAATGAGAACATTTCAAGAACGAGGGGTTAAAAGAAATTCACAATGAAGCAGAAAGTTGCAGTTAGAAGAAAGACACATATAATGTCACCGGAAAATCAAAATCTAAACCAAGGGGAACATCAGAAGAATGTATGCAGCAGGCGTAACAATCATTGAAATCCTTGGAAGAATTTTGGGAAAATGCGAACAGGGAGCGCAACACAGTGTAAGAAGGGCGCGTCGTTAGTGAACCAGACGTGAGTCTTTCTAAGGACTACACGTACACAGTTCAACAAACACACGATTCAGTGACAAGTCGACCGTGGGAACTTCTAAGAGCAAACACTAGAAAAATCTCCAAAGACTTACAAACAACCCTCACTGATGAACAGGAAAAATCGATAAAAGCCAACAAGGAGTGTAACGGCATCGGCCAAAACCCCAGTTGACGAGAATGGCAGCACATATGGCAGCACATATGGATATACAAGTAAATGGGAATATTCTTCAACAAGTGAATAGGTACAATTATCTCGGAACAGTAATAACATCTGATGGGAGATGCCTTGAAGAGATTAGAACAAGGATCGCCATGGCAAAAGTAGCCTTTAGCAAGATGAAAAACATACTGACCAATAAAAAGATGTCAATTGAAACGAGAAAAAGAGTGTTGAGATGCTACATAGAACCTGTACTTTTATATGGATGTGAAGCTTGGACAATGAGCAGCCAGGCTGAAAAACATCTGATGGCTGTAGAAATGTGGTTTCTGAGGAAAATGCAAAGAATACCATGGACAGCCAGAAAGACCAATGAACAAGTCCTTCAAGAAACAAATGAAGATCGTAAACTGATCAGAGACATTAGACGTAGACAGTCACAATTTTTTGGGCATGTTATGAGAAGAAATGATTTGGAGAACTTGGTGACAACTGGTAAGATCGAGGGGAACAGACCAAGGGGAAGACCTAGAAACAAGTATCTGGATGGCTTGGCCTTGTGGCATGGTCGAGACAGAAACACGGAACTGATCCACGACTCTGTTGATCGAGTGAGATGGCAGAACATGACCGCCCACGCTTACCGGCATGGCACATGATGGATGGATGGATGGAGCTGTCAAAATAAAATTAAGTCATATACCGCCTATATAGTACCTTTCGGTGTATGGGAGTGGGGAGTGAGAGCCATGAGCCTGAGGAATTAAGACCTCCTGGCTAGTGTAGTCGCCGCGAACTGTGCAGATTAGGGTTTTCTGTTTTCTCACTGGACAGAAATAAAGCCATACCTTACCGAGGATTTGAACTCGGGTCTCGTGAAGGAGAATCCGGTATTCTAGCCACTCGGCCAGCTGCTTCTCTGCAGTAACACAGTAACAATGATTTTGTTTTAATTTCTGTCGTGTGTTTGCTCGCATTGAACCCAGGCGTTGTCCATACACGTCATGCTATACTGCTAGTGCACTTGACTGATTTTTGCCTGTGGGTTAGCTCTCCCTATTACCAGTGACCCTCGCCATCAGGCCA
>OY992880.1:97591159-97643659 GCA_963921405.1 Cepaea hortensis | reverse complement strand
CTTTCCTGGCTGTTTACTCACATTGAATAACCATGTGCGCAATTTAGTTCTGTTGAAACACGTGATTAACTTTTATACTTTAGAATTGCAACAATTGGCAAGACTTACTGTGTTTTGTTACATTTAATAGAAATATATTTGCAAGTAAGTGTCTTTAATATTCCCCCCTCCCATTCACTCTCTCTCTCTCTCTCTCTCTCTCTCTCTCTCTCTCTCTCTCTCTCTCTCTCTCTCTCTCTCTCTCTCTCTCTCTCTCTCTCTCTCTCTCTCTCTATGTATGCATGAATGTATGTATCACAGTAAAGACCTTGCTACAGTTAGTTTAGTTTTGTCTTTTTGGTTGCAACCGCACACATTATCGGATACACTAGACATCCCAGTCTACCGAACAACACTTTATAGACACTTGATAACACAGCTGTGCAAACATATATAGTACACTAGTATGTCGAGATGAACACAGGTAATAAGAAAACACCAACCAGTAACAACCATTAACCATGTGCAGATGTATACGTTACAGATACATGTGTTCTATAAACGCTGAATAAGATAGGAATAGTTCCTATAGGCTTTACTGGTTCCAGTGAATAATACATTAGCTCTGGGTCTCTCAGTCTCACGTTATCCCATGGACTGTCAGTTTTATGTGGATACGTAACGTATACGTTTTCCCTCTACTGCCCATTTTTCGGCTCTTCTATGGGCACAGTCTCGCTTTCTTCACTTCTCATTTATCGATAACGTCTCTCCTTTCTCTTTCTCTCCTCTCTGAGCAAAGTCTTTACTTTCTCCACTTCTCATTTATCAACAGTCTTTACGTTCTCCTCTACTCCATGATCTACAGTCTCTTCTTTTCCACTTCTCTATCGACAACGTCTCTCCTTTCTCTATTTCTTCTCGTTAGGCAAAGTCTTTACTTTCTCTACATCTCCTCTATAGCAATTCATAAACAAACATAAATGCATTATTTGGCGCCCATATAAGTAGGGATTAAAAGACGCACTAGACAACATACAAATTGAAAGCTATATTTATCGACCAGGATCCGAACCTGTCACCTCCAAATGACGACATCACCTCGCTGCAGGAAAAA
Organism: Cepaea hortensis; assembly: GCA_963921405.1. Taxonomy (NCBI): domain Eukaryota; kingdom Metazoa; phylum Mollusca; class Gastropoda; order Stylommatophora; family Helicidae; genus Cepaea; species Cepaea hortensis. The sequence goes on along the minus strand of OY992880.1, from coordinate 97,642,563 downwards.
GTGTACTTTGACGCATGACAATCTAGACATCCCTAAAAAGGGTGTCTTAACTGGCGAAGTCCATCATGCACATGAACCCAGAACTATTGCAATATAGACAGGGGGTCATGCACCGAATCAAAACAAATCGATCTGCTTCCAAATGAACCCGCAGCTGATTGCGAACCCTCACTTGATATGTCGGGGAACTTTCAACGCGTTCACTACTCTTAAGTCACAACATCAATTACAGGTAAAAGCAAGGCTATAAGATGCTGGCTCTATCCGATCACAGACTGACACAAGAAAGTTGAAAGCTTACAAAACATACCAACTGAACATGTAAGAGGGTATGTTAATAAGTAAGTCACAAATGGCTGTAGAAAATTAACTAAATATGATAACAACTTGAAACCAGTTTATTCTTATACATACATTGTCCCTTTATTTCTCAACATAATTTCCACCAACATTAATGCACTTATTCCATAGTTTTATCAGTCCTCCCAAACCGGATGCACAGAACTGCGTGCTGTTTTCACAACCACGTTTTCACTTCACATTCAACTTCGGCGTCACTCGCGAAATGTCTCCCGCCAAGGTGAGTTTTCAGTGGACCTAGCCCCTAGCGATTTCCCGTAAAGCGGTGCATAGCTGGGTAGAAAAGATTACGACGGCGAGTCAATAAGTAAGTCACATGGTTCTGTGGGATGGCAGATAAATGAAAACAAAGCACGCAGTTCTATGCAGTCGGCTTGAGAGGACTGATAAATCAATGGGATAAATGCATTAATGTTGGTGGAAATAATGTTGAGAAATAAAGGGACAATGTATGTATAAAAATAAACTGGTTTCAGGTTGTTATTACAGTTAGTTATTTTTCTACAGCCATTTGTGACTTTCTTATTAACTTACCTTCGTATTAAAGTTGACGCCGTTAAGTAATTAAATTGACAAAGTGAAAGAGCTTTTAGCACTTGTACATCGATTGCGGTGTTGTGGTGAAGGCGTCACGAATCCCGCATACCAAGTTTGAAAGAGCTGTAGAAGATTTGGCTGGTTTCCAAGCGATGGAATTAGCCTCGGTCGTTCAGAAAGCAATGGCAAGCTAATGAACGTAAACTTTCCTAACGTCGGTCATTCACAAAGCAACGACAAACTAACGAAGGTAATCTTGCCTAGTTAATCACAAAGAGCCAAAGCTTATGGGGGTGAATGCGACATCCTGTAGAGGGCATGTGCCAGCGAGTGGTTTTCTCATGGTAGCGCAATTATCATGGGAGCGGAATTCTAATGTCTATAGGTATGATGAGATTCCATCTTTACTCGCTATTCCAATAATAACAATGGCATTTGAGAGTTCCTAGGTCTGACACGTGTGTACTTTATCTACATGTTGTTGACGAGCCGCATATTATGGCTCTCTTTTATTTATTTTTTTTTTTTTTGGCGTGGCATTTATTACACAACAGTAAAAATGCAAAACTAATGCACAAAAGAATTCAGGAGATTACTAATCAAAGAACACGTACATCAGCAGGCTGCCTAAAGACAAAAGATGGAAGAGTCATAATAGAAAAAGATCAGATTTTACATGTATGGTCAGATTACGTGAAAAACCTTTATGACGATAGCAGAGACGAACAATATATTGTTCAAAATAACAATGAAGGGCCAGCAATTTTGAAGATGGAGGTTCAGAATGCTTCTTAATCATATGAAATCTGGCAAAACCCCCGGTCCAGACAGCGTCACAACAGAAATGATTAATGCTTTAGAAGAATATGGAATAGATAAAGTTACCAGTCTGCTTAATACAATATATGATACTGGAAACATACCTCATGAGTTATGTAATTCTGTATTTATTGCAATCCCAAAGAAATCAGGAGCCTTGGAATGTGATCAACATCGAACAATTAGTATAATGAGTCACATCACGAAGATTTTGCTAAGAATTATCATGCAAAGAGTTAGGAGGAAAATACAACCTGAAATAGGAGAAGAACAATGTGGGTTTGTAGTAGGCAAGGGTACAGTAAATGCTGTGTATATACTGAGAACCGTAATCGAACGTTCTATAGAAGTAAACAAAGATCTACACCTTTGCTTCATTGACTACACAAAGGCTTTTGATAAAGTGAGACATGTCAACATGATAAGGATGCTTGAAGAACTACAAATTGATGGGAAAGACCTTAGACTTGTAAAAAACATATATTGGAAACAACAAGCTGCCATAAGAGTTGATAATGAAGTAAGCCAATATCAGCCTATTAAGAGAGGTGTGAGACAGGGATGTGTAATGTCTCCAGATCTGTTTTCCCTGTACAGTGAAAATATTTTCAGAAATATTGAAAATATGGAAGGAATCAACATTGGGGGACGATGCATCAATAACATTAGATATGCAGATGATACAATCTTGATTGCAGACAATGAACAGGACCTGCAAAATTTAGTAGATGCGGTTGTTACACACAGTGAACAACAAGGGTTAGAATTAAATTGTAAAAAGACACAGATTATGGTCGTCACTAAGAAGAACGAAATACCACAGTGTAATATACAAGTAAATGGGAATATTCTTCAACAAGTGAATAGGTACAATTACCTCGGAACAGTAATAACATCTGATGGGAGATGCCTTGAAGAGATTAGAACAAGAATCGCTATGGCAAAAGTAGCCTTTAGCAAGATGAAAAACATACTGACCAATAAAAAGATGTCAATTGAAACGAGAAAAAGAGTGTTGAGATGCTACATAGAACCTGTACTTTTATATGGATGTGAAGCTTGGACAATGAGCAGCCAGGCTGAAAAACATCTGATGGCTGTAGAAATGTGGTTTCTGAGGAAAATGCAAAGAATACCATGGACAGCCAGAAAGACCAATGAACAAGTCCTTCAAGAAACAAATGAAGATCGTAAACTGATCAGAGACATTAGACGTAGACAGTCACAATTTTTTGGGCATGTTATGAGAAGAAATGATTTGGAGAACTTGGTGACAACTGGTAAGATCGAGGGGAACAGACCAAGGGGAAGACCTAGAAACAAGTATCTGGATGGCTTGGCCTTGTGGCATGGTCGAGACAAAAACACGGAACTGATCCACGACTCTGTTGATCGAGTGAGATGGCAGAACATGACCGCCCACGCTTACCGGCATGGCACATGATGGATGGATGGATTTATTAATCTTGCCTTGAACGTGGCATATGGGATACTAACTGCATGTTGTTCAGATTTCAGAGCTTTACCTCAGTACAACGACTGTTTCCATACACTGGTTAATTATTGTTTCTAGACTACACAATATGACAGGCAGAACGCAACTATAAAACGACCAAACTCCAGCCACGTTTTCACAGTTATATTGAACACGGTACATTTCAAATATTCACCACTTCATCGACAGCACAAACAAATCTACTAAATAAAAGAGTCCGGGAAGGTTAACCTGGTCAACAAATGCCCGCAGAAGTCGGATGTGTCGGCCTAACGGTGCAAGAACGCAGCTCAGCTGTAAACAGGCACAACGCAATCACATCCGAAAAAAAAAAAATCTGGATGAACGCAGCAGCAGAAGAAGAAGAAGAAATAAAAGAGTGGCACAATTTTGGTCGCAACTCTGGAACTTGACATGGTCCGCACTCAACGAAACCACATGGTAAACTGCCTGTAAAGTCTGGACCCCACTTCCTGTTGATTTGGGACGTGAGTTCCAACGTTTTCACATTGTGTGAAAAGTACCGACTTTTCACGTTCCAGTGTCCACTTGCTGAACACTGATATAACCTCTAATCTCTTACCTGGGTTATGCGTTAACTATGCCAAGACATCAGGGTCATGACATTCCCCCCTTCTTTGGCGAAAAAATTAATTTATACTATATCTTTTACAATATTTCAATACTATAATCTAATTCTAATTTAATTATCTGTAATCTGTCAATGATACTTGATAACGTCTTGTCATTCTGAAATACAAGAACTCATTAATCATCCTCATTTAAATATTACATACATCAAAATATGAAATATATCTTATCTTATCCTACAGACTTTAATCCAATTACTATATAATAATATACCTATAAGTATTCTTTCTTCCTAAAATCAAAATTTAAATCTGTAAATTCAATTTCTTTTATGATCTTTTCAAAATTAACAATTTAGTTCCACATTTGTGCCATTCTGTTCATATAAACAATTAGCATCTTCTCGGTAAGTAGCGTGTAACGTGGTCGTACAACATTGACCACTAGTAAACTTCCTCTACCAACTCTCTGTAGATTAATTGCTAAAGTAACTCGTCCCAGGTATTCCAGGGGTATTCAGGGTTCAACCATGCCAGCTGCTCCCACCGTCCAAGTCTAATCACCCTTCATGAATGATCTTTGCAAGGTAACGTTTTGTGAGTAGTCAATCTGCCCATAAGTTGCTCATGCGTCTTAACTCTGTCGTTGATACTCCGTTCATAATACATACATATAGTTGGATTGAGTACTATTTGTGACAATGTGATGTCAATAACCGATCTTCTTCGATTTACAGAAAGTCATTCGCTCCAAATGTGACAGCTTGCATTATAGCTTCATTGTAGCAATATATGTTGACATTGTTCTTATTATAATTTCTAATTATTATTTTGTCAAAATTATTTTATTTTCATTATCTATCAAACAATCTAATAATACAAAAATCAATTAAGAGCATAATCAATCAACAAAATAATAACATAATCAATCAGTTATTAACTAACAAGTAACCTACTATTTATCTACAACTTCTTCTTTTTCATACATATGTAACCAATGTCAATCACAAATTATCATCAATAAATATTACTAATATTAATAATTGACTCTTGTAACTTATTAATAATGTAATAATACAATAATGAAATAATCTAACCATGTAACAATATAATGACATAAATAATTAATAAAGAATATATTACCATTTATCTTTGAAAAGTCCCATTATTATGAAATCTATATCTATAAGAGACGATGTATGTCTGTATGTATGTCCGTTCTTTATGCGTTCGCGAACGGTCCATCCAATTGAGATGAAATTTTCAACACGTCTTCTTCTCATTCCCGTGCAGCCAACTGTCATAGTTTGTTAGTGTACAATCAGCTATTTACTTACTAAAATTTAATATTTTAATATCTTATCATTTATATATATAGCGAAGGGATTTAACTTAAGAAAAGTTACGTCAAGGGGCATAACTTTTAATAACATTGCCATATATTTTATATATACATTGTTGCATTGTTTTCAAAGATTTATAAACTCTTTGTCTACAGTTATTTACAGGCATATGAGGTATAATAAATAATGATATAATCTTTAAGGCATTTTCAAAGTTTTCATAAAAATAATGCATCTATTTAAATAGGGAAAATTTTCTAACTCATCTTTTTATGTTTCTTCAACAGCACATTAGTTTTTTATTAAACATTCTCATATGTATGGCGCGTTACACCCACGTTGGGTATTTTTGATGCCCATGTTAAACATTTCCTCAACGAGTTACTTTTCATGCATTTTAATGCTTATTGTTCTTTTGTTGTCAAAGAATTACTTCATAAGAAATGCTGAATGAAAGAATGTATGAGAGGAAATAGAGAAGTAGGGCAGAATGTAGGACGGGCCTGCGAAAGATTTTCGTTCGTTAAAAAAAAAGTAATATTTTGTGAGAGAAAGTTAGTTGCATATCGTTTGCAGTACTCTGCAGTCAACCCACCGCCAACCATTTATTGGCTGTTCGTGATATCTTGGTAAGGTTACTTTAGATAGATTTCTTCCAATCATATTTTCTACTATAAATATATCTATTCTTCTATTCTATCTATATTTTTAACGGGAACGGGCCGAACATAGACATACATACAGACAGACAGACAGACAGACAGACAGACAGACGGACGGACGGACGGACGGACAGACGGACAGACGGACGGACGGACGGACGGACGGACGGACGGGCGGGCGGGCGGGCGGGCGGGCGGATGGACGGATGGACGGACGGACGGACGGACGGACGGACGGACGGACGGACGGACGGACGGATGGATGGATGGATGGATGGATGGATGGATGGATGGATGGATGGATAGATAGATAGATAGATAGATAGATAGATAGATAGATAGATAGATAGATAGATAGATAGATAGATAGATAGATAGATAGATAGATAGATAGATAGTCGGGAATGGGAACGGGTAATTACATAATCAATTACCCGAAAAAATAACATTGTACTATATTATTGATATAAAAAAAATTCTGTTAATTCAATTAATAATCACAATTTTATAAAATTATTGAAATTATTTTTCTTATTTTCACTTGATTTAACTTAATATTAAAATGTAACATTTATGATTCATTAATTGAAAATCAACATTCTTTTTACTATATATGATTCAATTCGTTATATTTATTTTGTCAATCAATCAAGTAATTATGTTAGTAAATAATCAATTTATTGAAATTATTAATTTAGACATAGAATGAATCATGCAAGCAACAACTGCAAAGCATGAATACTTATGTGTACAGTATGATAACGTTGTCAAGTAAAGGAGACTAGTTAGATCTATTTCCTCATCAGTCGACAGCATCATCTTAGCATTCACTTCTATCTATAGATGCAATGTCGACTGCTAATTTATAAATATGTTCAAACTCTTCAATTGGTACTAAGAAAATACTATCTCTATCTTGTTACCTAAATTGGTAGCTTGGCTATCGTCATTAACTCTCTAGCTTTAACTTTTAGCACCATTTACTATATTAATGAATCAGCAATTAGGAAAGTCTTCCCCAAACCTCCTACTAGCATCATCACATTATCTGAAAATCTATTCTCCTCAACAAATTTTAATCTGTGTTTATGTTGAGTTATTAATTCTTTTCATTTTCACAAATATTCTTCCCTCCTTTCAGGATAAGTGTCACATTCTGTTGCATTTTTCTACCGCAGAGGTTAGTGTATGGTGTCGTACTCCTTACCTTAGAGATTATACCCAAGTCTGGGTACCGTACAGAATGACAGTCTCTCGGGTTAGGTAAATCACCGACTTTCCGTCAGCCCATATTGTACCTCTTTACTGGATGTTTAGCTCCGTATGCCTTTAATCTGTAGCTGAAATGATACTTACGTACCAAAAGAATAATATTATTATTTTTATTTTAAAAAATGCATGCAAGGAATGATGATAATAAATTAAATAACTTCCGCATGCGATCAACCAAATTTGAATAACAATAAAATGCAAACGAATATTTCTTAAAACCATACCTGCATCGCTTTGCATTTATATATAATATTAAGCAAAAAAAAAAAAAAAATACCAAATAGTTGTTAAACTCTCAAGATTTCAGATGTTAGTTGAAAACCAAAAGATAATCAATAAAATTATAACGAAACTTCAGAAATCATGCTTCATTATAAGCTTTTGGATTCTAACAATGATTAATTTAATTTCATGCTGTAAGAGAATTATAACTCATGCACGCATTGATCTCAAACCAATGATTTCCCTCGCCGCTCCATCAGTGCCGTCCCCGAAAGAGAATTTGATGGTAGAAAAAGGCACAACACTAACAAGGCGCCGATAAGACCTGACCGATCCGAAACGAATCTTTTCAAACTAGTGTCTCCCCATCATCTCCATGTCAGCATCGTACCTAGAGAGGCTAGATCTTATGAGAAAAATACAGCACCGACACAGAAATGTTAGGATTTCACCGATCCGAAAGGACTATTTATTTCATTAGATGTTAGTTAAAATCTAGCAAATTTAACAATAAATATTAGTATAATTCATGACTGAGTGTATACTTACGTACTCATTTCGGGATGTTAATTTGTTAACAACACAACATAAATAAAATAACGTATAATAATTAATATAATATGACTACACTAAACCATTAATAATATACTCATATTTAGTTATTTAACTCATAACCATTCTATTAATTAATAAATAACTATATAGGAATTTCCAATGTATTATTAGACCATAGCAATTACTTGTTCTAATTAATATCCTGTTTGTATTCTAATTAATGTCCAGTAAAGTATACATTTTAAAGAAAATAAATATAAAATATACACAGTATCTAATTTACTGCATTTACCACACATGCTTCAGGATTTCCCCTAATTAAATATCAATATATGTGTAATTAGTTATTAGTAAGCACCAGTTCTTAATATTCAATCACATACAATATAATATTCTAATATTGCTCATATAATTACTGTACTAAACATTAACTAATAATTTTAACACAATAAATAACTTTCACGAAATGCAGTTCAACTCTTAAACTATGTAACCTATTGTTCCGAGCAGTAGTGCAACTAATGTCACTAAAATACTTTTATCAACAGCTAAGATTGTTAACACTGTTCACTGTTTTCGGTAACCATCTGATTCATAACACCTGGGCTTTTAACACAATTTAAATCGACATGCTCCTTTCTTGAACTCCTGAATTTGACCTGGTTTTAATTAATATTATTATCCCAATCTGTATATAGTTCTTGTATAATCAGTTCACACGAGTCTAAACTGTTCCTTAATGTTTTTCGATACTGTCTTTGATTACTCAAAGTACTAGAACTGTTTGCACAACTCACATAGTCACGTTTTTCATTTCCAGTACTTAATAAGTCTTATTTAATTTATTGAACTTGTTGACTATATATTTTGCAAAATGTATCCAAATGTTCACACGATGTTTCTAAGAATCACTGAAGGTTTGTTTCAGACTGGCTGATCAAGTCCTCACGTCTCAGTACACTGACCTGTGTGTACATCAACACGGTCCCTAGTTACCGGTATAACCTTTTAGGACGGGTCGGCCGAAATTTCGGCCACGACGTCACGACCCGTCACGAGACAGAAAGACGACAGGGCCGATTTAATCGGCGCCGTTGTGAAAACTGCTGTGATTGGTTTGATTTTAATAGTACAGACCAATCAAATGCTTCCCTGTAATTCCCGGCCATTCTAGTTTGCAAATGGGTGCTTACAGAACGCATTTCTAACAAACGGATATTAAAATGTGTGATTTTTAACGCAGTAACCCAGTTTTTCATGGATTTCTTTTTTGTTTTAAATGGCCAGCTTTGAACACGAAGACGTGCTAGCATTGATTAGCTCTAATAGTAGCGATTATGACAGTTCAGGTCTGTCAGACGACTGCAGTGATTCTGAAAGTGACCATGAAGATTCTAACCACATGTCCCAATGGTTTAAGTATATTGGGTCTGAAGAGAATCGTGTTGATCCATATAGATATTCTGAGGGGGTACGGGGTGTCAGGCATTGGTAGCACCTTTGGTAAGGATGACTCTCATGTCCTTTTCAGGACCCATCCCCCACTGGTCCAAGCCTGACACCCAGCTCGTGCCTGTGGCTCCTAGTAGCTGTCAGCATGCGACAGCGGCCACCTCTCGAGCAACAACTGTAAGAGGCTGGCTAAACCAGGCATGGGTAGCCGATTTGGTGTCAAACCAAGTGGTAAACTAGGGTATGCCTACCCAGCATGTGAAGACAGGATTCGGCAGACTGCGCGGAAGAAATCATTCCTGATTCAACGGGCAAGACGGCGTTTACCTGCAAAGCGTTGTGGAACGTAATGAGCACGGCAAGGCACGTAGAGCGCCCTGGTCATCCACTGCACCTGTATTCGTCTCCAGTCGTCTCGACTTGTCTTGCCACTGGGCTCAGATGGACTCAGGCGAGAGAGTGAGGTCGATGAATTGCGCAACTCTTCCTCATTTTAATTCAACTCATCGTGCAAGTCATTCTTCATCCAACGTCATATATCACCTTCAAGCCCTGTGGCGATGGGCGAGCGGCGAAGCGGCAGGCGTGGGTACGCTGGCAGCCGTAGTCGCAGACCTGCACACAAGCGGCTCAGGCCATATGGTCGTCTTCTACCGACCGGAGTAGCAGTGGGATTCGACAGCCCCCTGAGCGACTGAGCATCCCTCTATAGGAACACACTGCTCACCTCCATAGCATGAGGAAGGGGCTAGAAAAGGTGCCCTAAACATTGTCTGCTCCATCACTACCTAACCAGCTAGCCGCGGTTGGTGGGTACCCTTAACTGCGGTCGACATACAAGCAAAGATAAAACAAGCAAAGCTAAAAGAGTAAATCATATTCCCTTAACAAATGGAACTTGGAATGTACACACCCTACTTGACAGAGACGGCGCGTCGGGTCCAGAGAGACGAACAGCACTGATTGGGAGAGAGCTTGACAGGTACAACATCGACATTGCAGCCTTGAGCGAGACACGACGTGCAGAAGAAGGCCAAATCTATTAAATAGGTGCCGGCTACACATTTTTCAGGAGTGGAAGGAAAAGCGAGGAAAGACGCCAATCCGGTGTGGGATTTGCCATTAAGTCGGCCCTGGTCGGCAAATTAGCTGGATTTCCAAAGGCTATAAACGACAGGCTCATGACCATTAAGTTGCCCCTGCTGAATGGAAGGAAGCATGCAATCATTGTGAGTGTCTACGCACCAATTATGACCAACGAAGATGATGTCAAGAACAAGTTCTATGAGGACCTGCACAATGTATTAACATCTGTTCCCAAAGGAGACAAACTTATACTCCTTGGGGATTTCAATGCCAGAGTAGGCATGGACACCACCTCTTGGAGTGGCATTGTTGGAAAGCATGGAGTCGGAAATTATAACAGCAATGGACTCCTCCTCCTTCAGACATGTGCCAAACATGATCTCCTGATTACGAACACAATTTTCAGTCTCCCCATGAGAAATAGGACATCGTGGATGCACCCTCGCTCGAAACACTGGCACCTCATTGACTATGTCATCGTCAGGAGGAGTGACAGACAAGACGTTCGAGTGACAAAATCCATATGTGGTGCCGAACGTTGGACAGACCATCGTCTCATTGTCTCGAAAATAAACATTAACATCAGGCCACCACGGCGTCCTCAAGAAGTGAAAATGCAAAAAAAAAGCTAAATGTCACCCGCCTAAACAGCAAGAAAATGCAGCAGTCGTTTGAAAATATGCTGGAAGACCGCCTCAAGACCACTGCTGCAGCTAAACAGGATACAGAAACAGAGTGGAGAGCCCTAAAGGACATAATTTACAACACTGCTATGGAAATCCTGGGGCCAGCCCCCAGAAAGCATAAAGACTGGTTCGATGAAAATTCCGAAGACATCAACCAATTGCTGGCCGAGAAACATCTTCTCCTCAAGGCACATTTGAATGACCCGAAGTCAACATAAAAAAAGATGCCTTCAAGAACATTCAGAGAGTAGTGCAGCAGAAACTTCGGCACATGCGGGACTCCTGGCTGGGCAGCAAAGCTGATGAAATTCAGGGCTTTGCTGACAGACATGATATGAAAAACGTCTACGACTCACTGAAAGCGGTCTATGGTCCTACATCACCAGGCATAGTTCCCCTCCTTAGTGCAGATGGGGGGACATTGGTCACCGATAAGAAAGAAATCCTTCACCGCTGGGCAGAGCATTTCAGCAACATCTTAAATGCAACTTCCTTCTTCGATGATGAAACCATCAACTGCCTTCCTCAAGTTCCCACCAATGAGACACTTGATGACCTGCCAACCATAGAAGTAAACAAAGCCATCAAGCAACTCTCCAGCGGCAAGGCACCTGGTCCTGACTCCATCCCAGCAGAGATATACAAGGCAGGTGGGCCGGTCCTAACAGAGCAGCTTCATCAAGTCTTTACAAACATATGGGTGAACGAGACCATGCCACAAGATTTCAATGACGCGTCAATAGTCCACCTTTACAAACGTAAAGGAAACCGCCAATCCTGTGACAACCACCGAGGCATCTCCTTGCTTTCAATTGCAGGGAAGATACTCGCCAGAATTCTTCTCAATCGCCTCACAGCCCATCTCGATCAAGGTCTTCTTCCTGAGAGTCAATGTGGCTTCAGAAAAGAACGTGGAACTGTTGACATGATTTTCGCTGCTGCAAGAGAAATGTCAGGAACAGAACTGCGAAATGTTCGCAACTTTCATTGACCTTACCAAGGCTTTTGATACAGTCAGCAGAGAAGGAATGTGGAAGATTATGGCAAAATATGGCTGTCCACGAAAGTTTGTCCAAATAGTGCGGCTATTTCATGATGGCATGCAGGCAAGAGTACAGGAAAATGGTGAACTGTCTGAACCCTTTCCTGTCACCAATGGAGTGAAGCAAGGATGTGTCCTGGCACCAACACTGTTCAGCCTCATGTTTTCAGCCATGTTGATGAATGCCTTCGAGAACGATGACATTGGAATAGACATCAACTACCGTATGGATGGAAAGTTATTCAATCTCAGAAGGCTGAAAGCTAAAACCAACATTAACAGCGACACCGTCAGAGAGCTCCTGTTTGCTGATGATTGCGCTCTATACGCCAACTCAGAGGCGGACATGCAACAAATGTTTCAGCTTTCTCACATGCCTGTGCCAACTTTGGGCTCAATATCAACTTAGAGAAGACTGTAGTTATGTACCAGCCAGCTCCAGGGAATAATCACACTGTGCCGAATATCAAAGTGAATTATCATAGACTAAGTGTTGTGGACAAATTCACCTATCTTGGCAGCACTGTGTCACAAGCTGTCACAATTGATGACGAAGTGAATGCAAGAATCTCCAAGGCCAGTGCGGCCTTTAGCAGACTGTACAAGAAAGTACGGGACAGAACTGGAATAAGCCTGCAAACAAAGCTAAAAGTCTACAAAGCAGTTGTATTATCCACACAGCTATATGCTTGTGAAACCTGGACTGTTTATCAGCGACACGCTAGGAAATTAAACTACTTCCACACAGTCTGTGTCGCGTAATGTTGACTATTTTGACAGACAAGGATCAGAAATAGCAACCAATAGACTTTCAGGATTCCGAAAGACTAATCACTGTCGAAGAAGAGGCCGAAATGGCTCGAACTAGGAAGTATGATTCGGAACTGTCCCAGGAATGACCAGGTCTTCAGACAGTGTTCAGGCACAGATAGGTAAAGCGAACAACCGTACTAGGAATAATTCTAGACAGTAGGCTTAATGAATCTGGCGACGAATGCCTGCAAAAATTAAAGAGCCCCCTTTAACTGATCCATTCTCACAACATGGAGGAAGAGTACAAATATAAAGTTACAACTTGCATTCCTTCTCGCTCTCTCAGTATCCTAATATTAAATTAGAGTATAACAGCAACAGACTAAGTATGTTTCTGGTATCACATATAACTATTAATTTAATGAAAAGTGTGGCATGTAGAAGTCTGTTGCCCTAGTGTGTAGGCAATCAGATCCTAGACTAAGTTGGCAGGCTAAAGGTGTCAGCCGAGGAGGTTGGCCACTCAGCTCAAGATTTGGGTCCGGCTTGTCAACTCAGGTGATGTTCCAGTTCAGGTTGCGGATTCACTCTCCGGCAATAGACATGGTGTTCACGACTGGTAAGTATGCGTTGCTGCAAGTTGCTGGCTCATGGTACCACCAAAGAAGGTGCAGAACTGGAAGTTAATCAGAAAAACAGAACCGGTGAATGCTTGTCCTATGTCCAGAATACTCTCATTGCACACCTCGCTCTCAGTCTCATATTCAGACACGACTAGCATCACAAGACTATCACCTCTGTCACAGACACATCACTATGACAACACAATGACAAATGGCTAACGTGGACAAATACTATTTTCCTTAGCCACATATTATCAATCTCATCAGACTCAGATGCTCATGTATTCCAGTCTACAGACACGGACACATCAATGTATATTTCTGAGTCTGATCACACTCTACAACATTCTTACTATGATGCATTCACATATATTACAAATCACACCCATTACATTTAACACAATGAAGTGTACACAATGAGTATGAATCCCACAGATTACATTTAACTATGAAGCATGAACATTGATTATAAATCACACAGATTATATTTACTCGACAATGTATCACCATAGATTATGAATCACAGATTACATTCACATGACGAGGTATGAACATAGATTATGAATGACAGATTCCCTTCATTCGAAGTACACCACAGATTATGAATCATACAGAGTACATTCAATCGACGAAGGAACACCATAGATTATGAAGCACACAAATTACATTCACTTGACGAATTACGAACATATATTATGAATCACTCAGATTCTATCTCAGCACATGAAGCAGTATTGTAAATTATAATTCTGATTCACTCCCGAAACCCACAAATTAAATTCTACAGGGGGTTGAAGTATTAACATAGGTGTAGAGGGTAGGCCGTGAAGGACTGCGTTGAAGCAAGGATACTGATGTGAATGAAAGGCCTGTCCCATGCTGTCATGAGATGACCTCTGACAAGCGTGGTCTCCAGTAGACTATGTGAAAGAATTATTATTTCACAATTAACTATCAGTATTTCCTGTCACCGTTTATTCATCCGAATTACCCCTCTCATTCTATAATTATATTCTTCACTGGCGATATATTATTCTAGTATATATTATATTAATCCCTAGTTAAACATCAAGCTTCATTGTCTGACCATTCTTCGATAGTCCAGTTCCCGCCTGTTAGATTTCGCCATTTTGTGTCGCCGTTCTCTTCATTCTTCTATTTGTCTCAGTATAATCAGCGTCTCCATTAATTATATATTTATTCTGGCTGTAGTTTACGATCCCTGTTCTCTAACATTAGTTATCGCGTAGTTCACCCTGAATCTACACTACAAATGCCGGTAAATATATACATGTAAATTCGTACTAATTAATCAAATCAACGTACCTTCCAAAATGTGGTGATTAAACCTCTCCACGGGGGAACAGTGCCACTAGCAGTGTAAATATTACTTTTTGGTATCAATTTGGCTAGCAATTTGCTATTCCCAAATATCGGCTAACTAGAGCCTGGATTATTTTGTTGCAATATGTCTTTTTACAGCTAGTATCGGCGCCTGTGTCCTACCGCTTCGAGTGAGTCGACCAAATGGACGATCTGCCGGCTGACGACAACTGGCCAGGCAGATTCTCGTGTTGCCACCCGGGTCGCAGGCTAAAACTGAATATGTTATTCAGCCAAACTTGCGCTGGGGCAGAAGGCATGCATAACTAATAGTTCTATAATATACTGTATAATATATATTTTAAAAACACTAGAATATTCACTAGGTTTACAGGAGATTAAATATATTAAATTCTCGCCAATAATACAGGCATATTTATAGATATCTACAAACATAGGAAAATAGGGAAAAGATCGTTTTCCTAGATATATTTATAATGAAAAATATGATCTGCACTGTAATTTAAGCAAAAATAAAGGGGGAGACTGTCTATTACGTCACAGATGCTCCCCGTTGAAAGAAAAGTTTGAGAAAACAAACTTTTCTCCCAGCAGGATTCCCCTTTAGTTTTGTTAGCACTCACTCTAACATTTTTGGGTCATCTGGACTAGTCTCACCCTCTTAAGTGGAACCCTGTCTACTCAACCATGTTTCTTCATTCTTAAGACTTCTTCTAAGAGCCCTTCTCCCCTAGTGTTGGTTCCAGAGAGGTCTACACTGTGGATGCTGTCTTCTAAAGCCATCCGCCCCTAAATTATTCTTTCTAGGAATATAATCTATTCTAGAAGCATAAGGGTTCTTGGTTCGCGTACGAACAGGATAATGCTTTTGTGGAGCTGAGTCTTTAGTGTTAACATTCATATCGACCTGGACAATATTAGTCTTACCAGGCTTATCTGTACGCATTGGTGCATGAGACACTGGAATTCGTCTACTCTTCTCTGACTCAGACGTCTCAGCGTCAGGGTTGAGGAAGACATCATTCCTGGTCTCCTGAGGTTTTAGGGGATACTCCACTAACGAGTCATCTCCACCTTTGTCCTCAGTTACCACCGAGAATGCCATCAGATGCACCGGTGACTCTTCTACTCCAACCTGCTTCTTTAGCAAGTGGATATGAAAAACTGTGGGTTTACCCCTAAAATAAATTTTATACTTAGTCTGGGACACCTTCTCTAGTATAGGAAAAGGACCCTGCCAACCAAGTTCTAATCTATTATCCCTCTTTGGTAATAATACAAATACTCTGTCTCTTAAAGTAAGTTGAGTTTCCCTATGTTTGGGTGGGAATTGGTGACACTCCTTACATGACCTGACATATTGTTTAATATCCCTGGTCATCCCCGGCCAGAAATAGGAGAAAGCAAGCCTTCGGATTGTAGCTTTTATCCCCATATGCCCACTGTCCGAGAGTGAATGTCCCATTTCTAATATAGGTGCACGATACTCTTTGGGTATGACCAGCTGTTCATGGAAGTTCCCCATAGTTCTTGCCCTATGGAATAGCAACTCGTCTTGTATATAGAAATCACCAACTCTGGGTGGATTCCTAGATTTTGGCAGGTTGCCAAAGCAAGATTGTAAGGTTGGACATGCTGCTTGGGCAGCCCTAATTTCCCCCGATAGTGGGTTGATAGATTCGTCAGGGTCACTCGAAACGGTTCCCTCATTATGGGTCTGCATTGCCCTTATTATAGGTGATGAGGGTTCCCCTAAATATACATGTTTACATCCGAGGATAAATGGATATACGGGATCTTCAATCACAGCAGCTGGAATAGTTCCAGTGACATACTTAGATGTCACATGCACCTTAGCTATCTGAGCATAAATGGTTTGGGAGCCCCTAGTAGCACCCTTTACTGCAACTCTTTGCTTAGTCAACTGGGATGGTTTCACTAAGTGTCTACTTATGATTGCCTCACAGGTCAATCCCGTGTCATAGAGACATTGCACTGGGCTACCATTTACCAGAATAGTCTCGACTGTGGGTGGTTTACCGTTAGTTCCAGAATCTAAGTTATGTCGGGTACTTGCCCCCGTCGTCATACACGCAACATACTGGGTAGGGGGTTTATTCCTGCAAGAACTAGTGTGGTGATCATTAGTTTTACAGTTTTTACAATAAGGCTTTCCCCATCCACTATTTTGTGCTGGTGTGTTTTGAGCTATAGGTTTCTGAAATCCCGGGTTTTGGCGTTGACCGCCAGGGTGCCCCCTAGTGTCATTACCTAAGGAGTTATTTTGTTGATAACTCTGATTTTGTACTGGAAGATTCTGTTGAGCATTAGTATGAGTGGTTTTAGTGGTACCCCCTTCACCATGGGCAGTTAAGTACCTTTCAGCTAAAGAGATAATTTCCTGAAGCCTATTCCCACCATTTTCAGCAATAAAAGTTTGAAGTGGTTTTTGGAGTGTATCTTTAAACTGTTCTGTAAGAACCATTTCCTCAAGACCATCATAAGTAGCATCGAAATCGCTCAGTTCGACCCACTTAGAAAAATAAGTGTGTAATCGCGAGGCAAACTGAGCGAACGATTCTCCCTGTGATCGCTTGGCCGACCGGAACTTCAGTCTGTAAGCCCCTGATGTCAATTCAAATCTTTTAAGCAAAGCGGATTTTAGAGTAAGAAAATCCCTCTCGAGACCTGGAGGAAGTTTAGCAAACACGTCGAAAGCTGCGCCTCTTAACCCTTGGGAGAGCTTAAGATTGTATTTTTCGCTGGGAAGATTGTAGGCTTCACACATTAAAACAAATTTGTCAAGATAATTATCCATCTGATCTTCTTTTGGGTCGAAGGGGAGCAGTGGAAAACTCATTGATCCATTGGAGATGTGTGGTCCGGCAGAAATGTCACTAGTGTGGGTTGGAGAACTAGCACTACTGAATCTTGAAGCATCCGGGTGTTGCAATTCCAGTCTTCTTAATTCTATCTCATGCTGTCTCGCCTGTTCTGCTAGTTTCAATTCCTTGTCCTTCTCCAGTTCTGCCTGTTTAATCTGTTTCTCGGATTCTATTTCCGCCATCCGGATTCTTTCTTCCCTTTGTTCTTGCCTCCATTCTTTTTCCGCCTCTCTAATATATTTCCTCAATTCTGCACCTTCATATCCTAACAAGGCCCCTTTCTCTTTAAGCTCCTGAGTTGTGGGTTGATTTTCAACAGACATGATGTGTAAGCGCTTGATAGATCTTAGTTGAAGTACCTGAAGTATACTTACTCACCAACAAGATATTTGTCCTGAAAATTTGTAATCAATATTTTACAGAACTTATGTAAGTTAACGCAATGCAACGATACAACACAAAACTCACCCGTCTGACACCTGGTTTATCTTAACTGTTAGTCCTAACTTATAGGTACCAATGTTACTGTGCTTGTATAAGTGGTTAATATACTGATTATAATTTATTACTATACTAGTCTATTGTAAGGCCACACTTTTACTAACAGGATACTCTAATGAGAAGAAACTAAAAGTTGAACTTGTAATACGAGGTTGGATACTCGGTTGGAATCAGTAATAAATGATAATTCTATCCCGGACGCGGCCACCAATTGTCGCGTAATGTTGACTATTTTGACAGACAAGGATCAGAAATAGCAACCAATAGACTTTCAGGATTCCGAAAGACTAATCACTGTCGAAGAAGAGGCCGAAATGGCTCGAACTAGGAAGTATGATTCGGAACTGTCCCAGGAATGACCAGGTCTTCAGACAGTGTTCAGGCACAGATAGGTAAAGCGAACAACCGTACTAGGAATAATTCTAGACAGTAGGCTTAATGAATCTGGCGACGAATGCCTGCAAAAATTAAAGAGCCCCCTTTAACTGATCCATTCTCACAACATGGAGGAAGAGTACAAATATAAAGTTACAACTTGCATTCCTTCTCGCTCTCTCAGTATCCTAATATTAAATTAGAGTATAACAGCAACAGACTAAGTATGTTTCTGGTATCACATATAACTATTAATTTAATGAAAAGTGTGGCATGTAGAAGTCTGTTGCCCTAGTGTGTAGGCAATCAAATCCTAGACTAAGTTGGCAGGCTAAAGGTGTCAGCCGAGGAGGTTGGCCACTCAGCTCAAGATTTGGGTCCGGCTTGTCAACTCAGGTGATGTTCCAGTTCAGGTTGCGGATTCACTCTCCGGCAATAGACATGGTGTTCACGACTGGTAAGTATGCGTTGCTGCAAGTTGCTGGCTCATGGTACCACCAAAGAAGGTGCAGAACTGGAAGTTAATCAGAAAAACAGAACCGGTGAATGCTTGTCCTATGTCCAGAATACTCTCATTGCACACCTCGCTCTCAGTCTCATATTCAGACACGACTAGCATCACAAGACTATCACCTCTGTCACAGACACATCACTATGACAACACAATGACAAATGGCTAACGTGGACAAATACTATTTTCCTTAGCCACATATTATCAATCTCATCAGACTCAGATGCTCATGTATTCCAGTCTACAGACACGGACACATCAATGTATATTTCTGAGTCTGATCACACTCTACAACATTCTTACTATGATGCATTCACATATATTACAAATCACACCCATTACATTTAACACAATGAAGTGTACACAATGAGTATGAATCCCACAGATTACATTTAACTATGAAGCATGAACATTGATTATAAATCACACAGATTATATTTACTCGACAATGTATCACCATAGATTATGAATCACAGATTACATTCACATGACGAGGTATGAACATAGATTATGAATGACAGATTCCCTTCATTCGAAGTACACCACAGATTATGAATCATACAGAGTACATTCAATCGACGAAGGAACACCATAGATTATGAAGCACACAAATTACATTCACTTGACGAATTACGAACATATATTATGAATCACTCAGATTCTATCTCAGCACATGAAGCAGTATTGTAAATTATAATTCTGATTCACTCCCGAAACCCACAAATTAAATTCTACAGGGGGTTGAAGTATTAACATAGGTGTAGAGGGTAGGCCGTGAAGGACTGCGTTGAAGCAAGGATACTGATGTGAATGAAAGGCCTGTCCCATGCTGTCATGAGATGACCTCTGACAAGCGTGGTCTCCAGTAGACTATGTGAAAGAATTATTATTTCACAATTAACTATCAGTATTTCCTGTCACCGTTTATTCATCCGAATTACCCCTCTCATTCTATAATTATATTCTTCACTGGCGATATATTATTCTAGTATATATTATATTAATCCCTAGTTAAACATCAAGCTTCATTGTCTGACCATTCTTCGATAGTCCAGTTCCCGCCTGTTAGATTTCGCCATTTTGTGTCGCCGTTCTCTTCATTCTTCTATTTGTCTCAGTATAATCAGCGTCTCCATTAATTATATATTTATTCTGGCTGTAGTTTACGATCCCTGTTCTCTAACATTAGTTATCGCGTAGTTCACCCTGAATCTACACTACAAATGCCGGTAAATATATACATGTAAATTCGTACTAATTAATCAAATCAACGTACCTTCCAAAATGTGGTGATTAAACCTCTCCACGGGGGAACAGTGCCACTAGCAGTGTAAATATTACTTTTTGGTATCAATTTGGCTAGCAATTTGCTATTCCCAAATATCGGCTAACTAGAGCCTGGATTATTTTGTTGCAATATGTCTTTTTACAGCTAGTATCGGCGCCTGTGTCCTACCGCTTCGAGTGAGTCGACCAAATGGACGATCTGCCGGCTGACGACAACTGGCCAGGCAGATTCTCGTGTTGCCACCCGGGTCGCAGGCTAAAACTGAATATGTTATTCAGCCAAACTTGCGCTGGGGCAGAAGGCATGCATAACTAATAGTTCTATAATATACTGTATAATATATATTTTAAAAACACTAGAATATCCACTAGGTTTACAGGAGATTAAATATATTAAATTCTCGCCAATAATACAGGCATATTTATAGATATCTACAAACATAGGAAAATAGGGAAAAGATCGTTTTCCTAGATATATTTATAATGAAAAATATGATCTGCACTGTAATTTAAGCAAAAATAAAGGGGGAGACTGTCTATTACGTCACAGTCTGCCTAAGGAAGCTACTGAAGATTAAATGGCAAGACAAGATTCCAGACACTGAAGTCCTAGAAAGAGCGTCCATGCCCAGTATCCACACTCTACTGATGAAGAATCAGATTCGCTGGGCTGGTCACTTGACTCGCATGCCAGATCACAGGCTCCCTAAACGAATTTTTTACAGCGAACTGCGTTGTGGTAAACGCTCCCATGGAAACGCTTTAAAGACACTCTGAAAATCTCACTGAATGCTTTTGAAATTCATCATGACACCTGGGAGGCTGCAGCCAGAGACCGAAATTCGTGGCATGCATCATTACGCAAGGGTGCAGTCATATGTGAGGCAACCAGGACTGCAAGAGCTGTGAAGAAAAGGCTGGACAGAAAAACCACTGCAGGAAATCCTCCTCCAGAAACGCCAAGCATTCTTTGCCCACATTGTCAAAGAACATTTCGAGCCAAAATAGGCCTTATCAGCCATCTTATAACCCACGGCTCCATACCTTCAACCCCACTGGATAAAATGAATGGTCATCATCATTCTTGATGGACAAACAACAGAACAGATGTTCTGACCAAAACACATGCCACCAGATGATAGCCATCTATTACAAATGTGAAAAGATACGTCATTGCTGTTATTTTCCTAACCATTAGTGTTTAAATTTATTCTAAAGTGGTGTATGTTTTTAATGAGGAAATCTTATGTGAGTACCATTGTTTTAAAATATGTTTTATTAAAAAATATATATTATGTTATGAAATATTTTATTTTTCACAAAATGCAAATGAGGTCACCAATTTGCATAAACATGAACAAAATAACTTTAATCATACACTGAAATAAACTTTAGTATTTCCTCTTCAAGAACATATATTCTTTTATATACCTATATAGGGTTCTAAATTTTTTTTTTTTAATTTTCAAAATTGTCACTTCAGTCATTTCTGTACTCCAAAAAAAAAAAAAAAATGACTCCGACTTCTTCAGAGGGAAAGCTAAATTTGGCCCAATGTTGTTCTGTCCTAAAATTCTATTGATATTATGTTAATTTCAACGACCGATATGGTCATTTCTTGTGGTCGTCTATGTCTTTTTCTTGTTCTTGTTTTATAAGGCGAGGGATTTCATCGCAAATATACTGATAATGTTTATCTTTCAAAATACCCGGTGACACAGTTATTTTCGACGTGTACTGTACAGAAATCACCTCTAGGTCAATAGTTCACAAAATCTCTTCCGGAATTTTCTCGAACACTATCAAAACTGCCTGTAGTCAATCGTTCGCGTTTTCTCTTTTATACACTCATCATGTCTGTCACCATACTTAATAATTACAGTTCTTAATTATTGTAGAGCGCGGTTGCAGCTCTGACTGTCTTGAATCTTTCACAGATATTCTTTTTCATATACTTTGAACACTGAATATTCGTTCTGCCTGTTTAAACCTTGAACTCTGCGTATTCCATTTCTCATTATAAATAATTTTTCTTACATTTCACTTGAGTTAGTTAAGTCTTTCACATCAAATTAACCGCTGAAATGCGTGATTTTAACTCTTTTTCTGTTATTCTTGACTCGTTATAGGGTTAAATATTCCCGGTATCTTCAGTCCACTGCAAGTCCCCATTTGCCAGCGAGCTGTTTTCTCATGGTAGCGCAATTCTCATGGGAGCGCAATCCTAATGTCTATAGGTATGATGAGATTCCATCTCCACTCGCTCTTCCAATAATAACAATGGCATTTGAGAGTTCGTGGGTCTGACTCGTTTGTACTTGTTCTACATGGTGTTGACGAGCCGCATATTATGGCTCTCTTATTTGGCGTTGCATTTATTAGTCTTGCCTTGAACGCGCCATCTGTGATACTAACTGCATGTCGCTCAGATTTCAGAGCTCAACCTCAGTACTACGACTGTTTCCATACACTGAGTTATTGTTTTCTTGACTAAACACTATGACAGGCAGAACGCAACTATAAAACGACCAAACTTCAGCCACGTTTTCACAGTTATATTGAACACGGTACATTTCAAATATTCACCACTTCATCGGCAGCACAAACAAATCTACTAAATAAAAGAGTGGCACAATTTTGGCCGCAACTCTGGAACTTGACATGGTCCGCACTCAACGAAACCACATCGTAAACTGCCCTTGTCTGGACCCCACTTCCTGTTGATTTCCACTTTTCACGTTCCAGTGTTCACCTGCTGAACACTGCCATAACCTCTTATCTCTGACCTAGTTTATGGCTTAACTATGCCATGGCATCAGGGTCATGGCAATAGTCCTTATGATCAAATGGGAGGTCACATTTGACGATATATTATCCTTCAACACTGAATCAATTAAACATTGTTAGTTGTGGTGAATGTTCAAAACCAAATTGAAATTGTGGTGAATGTTCAAAACCACATAAAAATTGTGGTGAATGTTCAAAACCACATGGAAATGAAAATCAAGGGAAACCACCACATTATCTCCAAAGGTTGAAGACACGGAGTCACTGAACTTGATCCAATACGAAGAGAGAGAGAGTGAGCGAGCGACACACACACACATACACACACACACACACACACACACACACACACACACACACACACACACACGAGGGGGAAAGGGGGACAGGTTCAGTCGTATCAACATAATATATCCGGTCACAATGCATAGTTCTGACATAAGGACAGTCTTTAACAGCGATGAAAAAGTATGAAAGCGCGTGTAAGCTGGAGCTATCGAAACACGACAATAACCAGATGAAATGGACAATTTACAAATGAACAAGTTCTGGATTCTAATATCACACCCCTCCCCCCCCCCTCCCCCCCCCCCCCTTTTTCCACCCTCAAATCACCCCATATAAATTTGAAAACAAAAAACAAAAAAGAAAACGAATTCACGAGGTACTGAACATGGAAAACAAAAGCCAAGGGCTCTCATTACACACTAAGACATAAAGCAAGGTCAAAGAGATTATTAAATGTAAAATGATCACCAGGTAGCAGGTCTTCTGCTACTAGAGTTTATTGTTCCTCTGTCATCTGTTATCTACTGCCTATAATACCTTTCGATGTAGAACCGGGGGGGGGGGGTGGTGGTGGTTAAGCCTTTGGAATTACAGCCGCCTGACTAGTGCAGTCGCAGCGAACTGTGGAGATGAAGGTTTTATTTTTGCTTTATTGTTCATCGATTACACAAATATACCAAGGCGCTAGCAATTATGTGGATCCAACCAATTTTGCGCAGACAGAAGATAAGCGCTCCATATTCGAATAATGTCAGTGGCTGTGTGTTTTAAATATTTCAACCAGAGTATATAATTCATGTATTCACGTCATATAATATACAACTATTCAGTATACACCCGACGATGTGCAGCGAAATATGACAGGCAATAAATCTTGCAACGTCTTGTTTGTGGCTTCTATGTTTAATTTCACTAAAGAAAAACGATGTTTTGAAGCTCAAATAGGGCTAGTCAGAGCTCTGCTGGCATGGTGTTGTGAGCTAGTTAAGACGGAAAAAAAACTACACAGATATTAACATCAAAGAAAAAGTTATTTCTGACTGATTAATAGTCGAAAGACTGTTATGGGGAAAGTTCTGCGATCCACTGGATGTTGATGATAAAGATGATGACGATAATGATGACGATGATGATGATGAGGAAGAATATGTTATTGTTAAGAATGCAAATCGTCATCATATGATCGGTCAAGAAATCGCACTCTTGTGGTGGCGGAGAGCCTTGTTTCTGTGTAGATAGCTGTTGACGTATCATCGTGATGGATGTTGAAGGTAGGCATGGCTGCGGCAGTCTAGTTAGATAAGATGACTACGCCCTCATATCACAGTCTAGTTCAGTGTTTCCCAACGTGGGGCCCACGCCCCACAGGGGGGCAATTTGACTGTTAAGGGGGGCAATTCGAAAATGGAAGAAATCGGCTGAATATAACAAAACGGGGAGACTTGAGACTGAAGTTAACTAAATTGGAACCTGACATAAGATCTCTTTGCAGCAAGCATCAAGCGCAAGGATCTCACTAAATTTAAATAATAAATAATTACTAATAATTAAAATAATATAGAAAAATCTTTCATTAAAATTATTTTGTACTTGAATTTCAGTTCTCCATTATATGTTTTGAAAATTTACTTACTGTGTTTGCTCAATAATTACCTAGTGATTTCTTCCTAAAACCTATCATTCAAGTTTCTTTAGTGAACATTTCAAGTTCTGAATATTAAAAATAATGTATATGTTGAGGGGGGGGGGCGTGGGGCGGGGGAGGGGGGCAATATGAATTTTAGAAAGGCTTAAGTGGGGCATGGTACAAAAAAGGTTGGGAAACACTGGTCTAGTTAGATCAGACGATTATGCCCTTATATAACAGTCTACTTAGATGTCTGTTCCCTCATAAGTCTGTTTAGTTTAGTTTAGTTTAGTCGATGGATCAACATCACGGCACGCGGGTGTAACCCATAAGTGCTCCGTTCTCATCATAACTCAAACCTGAGTCTGGAGAAACTCAGCTCAGTGTACGAACTCCGTAGCACCGGCGAGGATCCTGAAATACTTCATAAGTCTACTTAGATAAGATGACAATAGTTAGTTAGTTAGTTAGTCAGTCGACAGATCATCCTCATTGCACATCGAACCATTCAGTCCATAAGTGCTCGGCTCCCCTTCTCAGCAAATCCCGCAGCGTGTAGCGGCTAACGACGTCAGTTTTGTGTTGGTTTATCAATCTTCTTTGGCTTCCTGCGTAGTGTTCTTGTTTGGCCACCCCTGTTTTAATTTGCAGTTCTCTTAATGTGGCCATGGTTGTAGATTCAGAGTCATCACTTGGTTCACTCAAGAGTCTTACTTCTCGTAGAGCATTCAGAATGTCAGCCTGGTCCATGGCGCGTCCGCCCTCCACAGTAGCCTCACCTGCGAGCTTGTCAGCCCGCTCATTTCCTTGTACTCCCGCATGCCCTGGCACGAAGATGAAACTAATCTTTGTCAGCCGAGACCGCTCCAGAGGCAGCAACCATTCTCTTCGGATCGACCCATCCTCTATCCTCTTGATCATGTTCATTGAGTCGCTAAGGAAACATGCCCTAATGAATGTCTGTGTCTCGAGCCATGTTATTACTTTACTTACTGCCATGACTTCCATAGTCAGGCTACTTGCGATTTCAGTGAAAGCACCAGAGTCCTCCTTCACAATTCTCCCTCCAGCCCGAGCTGTAAAGGCCCATGAGCTTCTCAAATGTCGGACTACCGACCCTTCTGTGTAGATGACCGAATCACCGTCTAGCGAATTCTCAAAAATCAACGCTTGTTCTTCAGCCTCCACAGCAGCCGGATTTTCTTGTCTGCATTTTCTATCTAGTTGGATGGAAACTGAAAAGAATATGCAGAAATCTGTTGGCACTTGCACCCACTTCTCGCCAGGTTCTAAGTCCTCAAGTGAACACACCTGTTGAAGAATGTCTTCGGCTTGACCCATCCACGACCGTCCTCTTTTTAACCTGCTGCCCTTCACCTTCATAATTTCACTATGCAGTGGATGTGTGTTTGCGTTAACTCTGAGGTAGGCGTGTGCCCTGCAAACTTGTATTCTCTCTTCAATGGTTGGAAAATCAAGAAGGTAGCGCATCGCCCTGCATGCTGTATCTCTTGTACATCCAAGAATAATGCGCATAGCTTCATTCTGTATCCTTTCCATCCTTTCTATCTGCTTATGGCTGACAGTCAGGATTGCCATTGCATACTCCAAAACAGACATGAGCAGCCCCTCGTACAGAAGACATAGATGGCGCTGTTCACAGTTTGCTGCCGCCATCACCCGCATCGCAGCCAAACCCCGCTTGGCCTTTGTTATCACCTGGTCTATGTGCTCATTATAAGCAAGGCTTCGATCAAACCGTATCCCCAGGTAATCCATTGCCTGCGTTCTTTCCACCGTCTCTGAACACAGCATTACAGTTGGTGTTGGAGTGTTGACAATATGATTATTCAACGAGAACCAAGTCACTGTTGCCTTTGTTGGGTTGACCATTGCCCCAGCTTCATCACACTAAGTACTTATGCGTTTGAGTTCGGTTTGTAGTTCCACAGCAACCTGCTCTCTGTCCTTACCCTGACGATACACTAAAACATCATCGGCATATGACAATGTCCTGCCAGGTCCAGTGATCTGCTCACTGGTGATTCTCACTGTGTAGGTGTTGAACAGTACCGGAGATAATGGTGATCCCTGTGGTAGGCCAGGATATATTGTTGTTGGTTCCGAAGTCCAACTGCCACATCTAAAAACTACTTTCCGTTGGAAGAGGGCTGCAGCGATCCAACTAAGGAGGAATGGACTTACTTTTAGTTCTTTACTTAATCTTTACTTAATAAGATGACAATGACCTCATATCACAGTCTAGTTAGATACGATGACAATGCACTCCTATAAAATACATAGTCACTCTCCGACTGATGTAATAAATGATCCTCCAACCCACTGACATGTGATTATATCGTCCCCTTGGTTAACAATTGACACCTAACACAACATGGAATGATCCCCGTCCACAGAAACAGTCAACAAAGTAAAGGACTCTTTTACATGCCTTGAGACGTATTGGGTATGATGCCAGTTCCATGATTTTATAGCCCAACAGACACTCAATATGTGATGAAGTAAACACCGGGCCGGATATCTTTACTTGCCAGAACATTTCCTGGCGGTTAAAAGCAATAACAGAAATCCCCGTATCTATGTGGTTTGGAACACATAAATGTCGGGCCGGCAAGGCAAGAGTTTGCACCAGTACATTATTCTAGACGTGCAGTGCCAGGTTCATATCTGTAAGGGGCCCAACTATACGTGACGACAGATATGGCAAGTATTACCCTGGCGCATGTTTTCTTTCCTCAAATTACGTCTGATACCTGTTCTGCGAGGTCGAGTCCTCCCCAGGGCGGTATTGATTGGAAATATAATACCTGCTGCAAGAACGAATGAATGGGGGTCTTTGTGGCACGAATAAACGTATTAACAACAGTTACGATTAAGCAGTCCATAATTTCCTCTGCATGGGTTGTATTCATGTTTGCAAAGTTCAGAATAGCGTGTTATGACACCAGAGAAGGAGTGATAGCCCAGTGGGCTTGATGCGCCTTCATAATTCTGCTGCTAATTATACTGTATGAATAGAATTGTTGTAGACATGCTGTGTCGAGTTTAGGAAGCTAACATTCACATACCGACACGGAAGTTCTAAGTTCAATTCGCAGCTGGGGGTATATGGATTTTTAAAAAAATTGACCTTGGCTTCCCGGTTGACCCAGCCAAACACGGGTACCAAGAATGTCCTGGGAAGTAAAGATGGCCGGCGTGGTACTGACCACATCACCCACCGAGTGCCGATTTGGTATACAATTTTTTTTATTTTTTTTTATTTTTTGGTATACAAAATTTGGTCTAGCACCATTGTCCTGATGCGCCTTAAGGCTTGTAAAGTGTCATTGACTTACGTATAAGGATAACTGATACAGTGCCAAAGGATAATATATCTTCAAGTGTGACTTCCTAATGAGACAGAAGGCGATGTGTCGCCATAATAGAGTTATCATGTCTACATCGCGTTATTTGTTTCGTTTTGCCCTATTTTCAGCCGTTTTAATGCTCAGTGAAAAGACATTTACATTATAATACTGGTTCATTTGATTGTGCGTCATGTTTGGTACACCTGTTTTTAATACCTACCGAATTAGTTAAATAAAAACATTAGGCACAACAGAGGACGGTAATACGGGGTCAAGTATATTATGAACATTTAAGTACACAACTGGCCAGTTGATCATCTATGGTATCATAATCAACATGTAACGGATCATTTGCAGAACGCTCTTATTATGGCCCGCCGATAAATTTCTCGATCTTGTGCCAGTTCTCTTGCCCCATGCATCCCCATGCCAACATTTTCTGCAAAGTCCTGTGTTCATCTTCGTGCTGATCGACTCATGCCTATTCTTACAGGGACCTTGCCTTCATTACTCAACATCATCATTATCTTCCACTTTTGCCGTCAAGCGACGTGGGGAGGAATACTTGGCGCTCCAGCTCCCTGTGGTGGCACTAGATAATGTCATTCCGCGTGATTGTACAATATTTTTGATGACGTCAATCCATTTTCTTCTTGGGCGTCCAGTTGCTCTCGTAGCAGATGTTCTTTGATGTAAGGCCTGGGCTGGTAGTTGATGATGCATTCTACCTAGATGGCCAAACAATTTGATCTTCCGTCTTTCAATATATGCGACACACAGTGTTGATCCCACTGTCTGTCTGATAACATCATTTCTTATTCGGTCTCGGGTAGTTACGCTGGCTGCTCTCATCAAGCATCTTACAGGTGTTGATTTTCCGTAAGGGTGATTTAAATAATGTCCAAGTTCGACACTGGTAGCATAAGATCGGTGTGACTATGCTATTTATTATCTTTAGCTTTACCATTACTGTTAAATTTTTCCATTACTGTTAATTAAAATCATTGTGATGTTTACTACACTTAATACGCACACACGTGCATTGTTATTCGACAAACGCCTGGTAAATATACATTTCTGAAACCAGTGGTGCTATGTCAATTGCTGGATACGAAATGACCGGTGCTCAAGTCACCTCAGAATCCAGGGCACATAATGTGAATATATCCACTCCTGAGCGAACTGACCGGTGCACAAGTCATAAAGTTCCCAGATTCCATGGCACATAATGTGAATATATCCACTCTTTGGTGAACTGACCGGTGCACAAATCAAAAAGTTCCCAGGTTCCATGACACGCAATGTGAATGTATCTACTCTTTGGTGAACTGACCGGTGCACAAGTCAAAAAGTCCCCAGGTTTAATGACACGCAATGTGAATGTATGCATTCGTAGGCGAATTGACCGGCGCACAAGTGAAAAAGTCCCCAGGATCCAGTGCACATAATGTAAATGTATCCACTCTGAGACGAATGCCGGTATTTGTGGCCTAAGGGTTAGTGAAACGCAATTTCACAATTCCCGGACAATGAATCGAAATCAGCAGTGGGCGATTTGGAAGCTGATCGCTTTGTGTTCATTTCAATAGTATGAGGTGTCGGCTGTTCAAAAAGCAATGGCCCAATTCTTCTTTCACCCTTTATCCCCCATTGACACATTGTCCCTCAGCCAACTCAAACTCACCCCAAGCTCTCCCATCCTTAACTATCCCATGCAGCCACGTCCATGTCCTCTTATTATTCTTTTCTGTTTCGACTTTTGCCATCTCCTACAGCCACCTCTATGTCTTCCCAATATTACTCATCTCCACTCGTTATTCTCTTCTCCGTGTTTTTTTTTTTTTTTTAGGTTTTCCTCTATTTCTTTAGCCATGTGGATTCCAGACAAATACCTTCCTAATTTTACCATTTCATGTTTCCCCAGTGTATGTCCTGTTCATTGTCTTTTCTTCTGTCTTGGTTCACTGCTATTTGTATAGTTCTCAATGATTTCTATATTAGTGATTCTGTCATACCAATTGTTCCTTCTATTTCGCTCAGACAAGAATTAGTAAATGTTTGTGGTTTATTTGTAATCGTTTTCTCCACATTTCTATTTTTATCAGTAGTACAGGTATAATGTTAGAATTGATTATTCTAAGTTTGGTGCTAAATTTCATTTCTTTTGACTTCCACGCAGTTTAAATCCAGCTCTACTTCTGCAGGCTGGATATATGGAGGGTCTTCTGGGACTGGTATATTCAGAAATTGCTCAGAATGGTCTGCCCATCTCTTTAGTTGATTCTTGGTTTTAGTGAGAAACGTCCTATTTCTATTCTTTATAACTCTATTTGGTTGACTATATTTTCCTGCCACCTTCCATGTATTACTATAAATAGACACACCGTTGAACTATTATTGTCTAGTGAATCACAAACAGCTAATAAATGCTGGAATTGATTTCACCGTCCTGTAAAAGACATGCAACTAACTAAGTAGTTGGATTGCACATTTTTTTAAATCTCCAGATATGATCACTGCTACAGTCAAACGTTTATAAACTTCCTAGTAACTTACAATAAACCTTCTTATATGATTAAACCACGACGTGATGAACCCTATATTTACGCGATTATTTATCATCGGGTGTCGTCTGTTGCTAATGGATTAGTGAACGCAGTATCACAAATTTTTGACGTACTGGGTCGAGAGTTCGAAATCACCCGCAGGTGATTTAGAAACAAACTATTCTACGTTGATTTCGAAGGTGTGGACGTGGACCGTTCAGAAAGCAGTGGCAAACCACTGAACGTAAAATTGCAGAGTAAATAACCAACTGCTAATAAATGCTGGGTTCGTTGCAACGCCCTGTAAATAATCTTATCCATTCGGCCATGCTGACCTCCCCTGGCTACAGTGATAACACTGAGTGTCTAATTATGCATCTTGTATAAGTTACGTAATGTTGTGTTAACGGACGCACGCCAAACTAAGGTTTAGTTGTATGCCGTTAATAAACGCTGGTATAAATATATGAAAACCTGGGTCAGCATGGCCAAACGGATAAGAACGCATGTTCTTAAACATCCGGTGTGCTGATGCTGAGTTAGGGGGTTCAACCGCTACACCGGAAAGTGGACTAAAATGTTGACCTATCGTCCTTGAATTGGGGACGTGACTTGAATGTACCTCTGAAGTCGAAGTAGGTTCGCCTGATGGCGAGGGACACTGGTAACAGGGAAAGATAATCCACTTTAGTCCAGCACTACTAGAAGTAGTGTGTATAGACAAAGCTTGAACTCAAAGCGAATGAGTGCAACAACAAACAATACGAAAACAACTGCACACAATGTCTCAATATTTCATCAAATATTGTTTCATTCCTTTTGAAAATAAAATTCTTCTAGTTTTAATCCGTGCTGTTATCCATGTATATTTGCATAGGTAGACTTGAATGTGTAGCTTGCCACATTATAATGTTGCTGATTCACTCGCTGACTGCATTAAAGTCTTTTATTTCATACATATGGCTTTCAATTAAACATTTCTTAACCACGTTTGGCTGGGGGAAGGGGGTTTGGTTTGGGGGGGGGGCCTGGTGGGGGAGGGGGTGTTGGCGAAAACGTTAGGGCGTTAGGCTGATAATGATTATAGACTGGTCGGATGTGGCTTGGGTGTACCGTCTGGGGGATCCTTAGGGGAAGGAAAGACTGGCCAATTATTCCTCCGTCAGGTCAGACCAACACAATGTCACAGTTTTAAAATGGCATACATACATACATACATACATACATACATACATACATACATACATACATACATACATACATACATACATACATACATACATACATACATACATACATACATACATACATACATACATACATACATACATACATACATACATACATACATACATACATACATACATACATACATACAGACAGAAGACAGACAGACAGACAGACAGACAGACAGACAGACAGACAGACAGACAGACACACACACACACACATACACACATACACACATACACACATACATACATACACACATACATACACACATACATACATACATACATACATACATACATACATACATACATACATACATACATACATACATACATACATACACACACATACACACACACACACATACATACATACATACATACATACATACATACATACATACATACACACACACACACATACACACATACATACATACATACATACATACATACATACATACATACATACATACATACATACATACATACATACATACATACATACATACATACATACATACATCCATGGCATACATACATACATCCATGACATACATGGCAGACAGGCAGACAGGCACACAGACACACACACACGCACACACGCACACACACACACACACACACACACACACACACGCATACATAAACCAAGGTGGGTGGATCTGGTAGTTGTAGTATTAATAGGCGTCAAGACCACTAGCTGAACTGCGCCATAGTAGTAATGTTATTATTAGAATCGACATTACATTTTCTGATTACAGCACATCTAGAAGCTCCAGGTCCAATTATCACATGAGGCGATTCACTGTTTATATATTTAATTTCTTGTTACCTTTTTCACAGTTTCGTCTACACTTCTTTAGTCTCAAGAACCATCATTCTTGAATTAATTTACAATCATATCAAAAACTTTAAAAAAACGCACACACACTCACTCACTCGCTAGCGCACGTACACGCACGCACACGTACACACGCAAACGCACACACACACACACACACACACACACACACACACACTCACACATACACGTGATATATTGATGAGAGAACTGATCGTCTATACCAGTGGTTCTCAACCTTTTTTTTGGCCCATGCCCCCCTTCACCATATTTTCAGAACGTCATTTCCCCCATTCGTATTTCCTACCTAAAAATCCCGCCCCGCCCCTACACAGTATACGTAATAATGTAAGCTAAATTTAATAGCACATACTAATAGAAGTCTAGACGTCCACATAAAACGTGATTTGTGGGTCTACTTACTTTATAAAATCAATTTTAGAAGGGTGAGACGTACAGAGCCGTACAGTGTGAAGGGAAAAACAATATCAAGTAATCGGTTCTTATATTACCGCGATCTTGAAATAATCTTAATCTCTCTCTCCCCCCCCCCCCCCCGGAAACCCTAAAATCCCCCCCCCCCCGGGGAATTCCCCACCGGTTGAGAACCACTGGTCTATACAATTATGTGTCTAGCTCTATATGCCTATTTCAAGTAAGGACATGTAAAATAGTTCTTAAAAGATATCTGGAGTAACTAAACACGAACAGCTAGTAGCTACAGATTAAGGCTGAGTGAAGCGCAACTGAAAAATGTACCGTAGACGGCGAGTGTATTCAGAACACGATCAATATCCTTAGATCAGAAAATATTCGGGCGTCACCTTGCCCCAAAGATATCATTGAACGCAACACGACTTACGAGATATGAAAAGAAGGCACCGTAGTGAGAATTTAGTGTATTTATTTTAGGCTAGCCTGCTCCGTGGCGAAGGGTTTAAGGACGCAGTTTGTAAACCCCCATATCGCGTTCGAAACACAGCTGCGTTGAATTTGTTAAATGAAATTGTATGGGTGTCAGGCGTTCAGAAATCAATGGCAAACTACAGAACGTAAAACTTGCCCTGGAATCACGAATAGCCAAAAATGCTGGGATTAACTGCTACGTCAGTAAAGGATGTACAACTAACTTATTTTAGGCTGAATCGAATTCGTATATGATGTCATTGAAAAAAGAACCCACCTCGACTTGTATTCGAAAACATGTCCCTCTCGCGGACAAGCAGACATGCTAGATACTGCGCTATCGATGCTCCCATGTTGAATAAAGAAGGAATATGGACTTGTGATTACCAAATTATCACAGTAGCTAGCTTAAAAATAGAAAGAGATACATGATATCGAATTCTGCAATTTAATTTCTAAAGCAAGAAATATCAATGCATGGTTATTTTTCTGATCAATTTGCTTTTGTTTTTTGCTTTGCAGTTTTCTCAGAAGCCACACTTCCACCGCCATTCGATGTTTTTGGGCTGCCTCTAAACGCATAAGTCTCTAAAGAGCGTGTTGTTGTGGTACACGCATACTGGGTGTACCTGTAATGTGTGTTTGTGATGTATGTGTATGGCGCCAGTATAATCCGCATAATTACCAGTTGCAGAACCAAACCAAGTGTTTGTGGTTTTTGCCTGGTGTGTGTGTGGTGTACCTGTAATGTGTGTTCGAGCTTATGTGTGTGGCGTCAGTATAATCGTGCACTTTATGGACGAGTTAGTGCAGCCATTAGATACGTTTTCACATACATTTGTAATTGATTAAAGTCAGGTCTTTGTAACATATGACTGAGCTACCGTATTTCGTGACGAAGGGGTTAAGCAGTCTGACTCGGGTTCCGAAGGTTGTTGGTTCGATTCCGGGCCGCTTCCTTCGGTTCACGAGTGCATTCTTTCGGAGAATCCTGAGGGTCGTCGCTGGAGCTTTGGGTTTGTGCTTTATGCGACGATTTCCGCACAGCGGAAATAGACTGAGCCATATGGGATAAAACACGGTGCAATGAAGTCGACTATGTCGACTTTTAAACGACTTTTTTATGACGGTACTAAGTGCTTTCTTTTAGTGCCGAATGTTGGGCGGCGCTCACCAAACCAGACACCCAACATTGGGTTTCGAGCAGAGGGGCGCAATTGGGAAGGTAGAAGCTTGACCCTAGTGTGAGGAAATGCAATCTAAAGACTAAATGTCATGGCAGGGCATACCAGGCCCTAGTCTTGGTCGGCAACTGGTCTAGGATGGAAGCTCCAACAGGCTGAAAGTTAGAGCATTGCTTTGCTGACCCGGCAGCTACTGTAGCTTGTCTTGTTCCAGACATATCGGTGTTACATTTCTTCTGGAGTAAACTATGCAGGCCGAGAGAGGGATCACACTGCATGGGCGACACATGGTCTCTAAATTCACCCCAGACTGTGTGCTATGCAGAGATATAACTCCATTTTACTAGCTATAGTCTATCAAGTCAGCAAAGTGCCAGTTAATTGTCCACGTATAGAGGTGTTTTTGTGCGACAAAAATTACCAGTTGCAAAACCAAACCTTGTGTTTGTGGTATATGCCTGGTGTGGATTGTGTACGCATAATCTGTGGTTTTCTAGTGACTGTCACTTCCATCGCCAATGAACTATTTTTCGTGAAGGACTTTTGTGTTGGCATTCTGGTGGCGGCATTATGCACAGTGAATATGCTTTGGCTTTGACATCTGTCCGCGGTTGTCTGTAGAGTGAAATGCGTGTTCCTAATAATGGCGGCCGGCTTTGTCGCAGAACTGACTAGATTGCCTTGTGCAGTAATGTGTGGCTGCTGGTTTTCTAGTGACTGCCGCTTCCATCGACGATGAACTGTATTTTTCATGGAGGACTTTTGTGTTGGCATTCTGGCAGCGGCATTATCCATAGTATACCTGTTGGTTTGTGGAGACTGCTGTCTGTTCCCCTTTTCACATTGGGTAGTGAGGAGCATTTTGTGTGATATTCACTGACACAGGAACAGAGCATAATGGGGATGACCCATTGCCTTGAAGTTGGAACCTCGACTAATGACTAATGACTAATCTGTGTTCGTGATGTATGTGTGTGTATATATGTGTGATGTGTGTTCGTGGTGTATGTGTGTGGCATGTGTGTATATGTGCGTGTGTGTTCTTCTACAATTAATGTTTGATAGGCGTAGTGTATAGCATCCGCTGTAGTGTTTAGATATCCGCTGTTTAGTCACGTGTCATTTTGACCAGCATCTTCCGGTTTCGACGGTTGCGGTTTCCGATTCTGGATTCATCCTCCGATATGCAGATTGGCTTATGTGTGTAGTGTATGTGTGATATGTGTTCGTTTTGTATGTTTCTGTTGTGTGTGACAAATGTCGTGTGTATTAATGGTGTATGTGTGTGATGTGTGTGATGTGTATTCATAGTGCATGAGTGTGGTGTATGTGCGTGGTGAAAGTGTGTAGTACATGTGATATATGTTCGATTTGTGTTCGTGATGTATTTGTTTAAGCGACTGTACGGTATGAGTGTATGGTGCGCGTCTGTGTGACATATGTGTATCGTGTATGTGTGTGGCATGTGTTCGAGTATAGTGGGTTTGTTAGGTGGCATGTATGCCTGATTCATAACTGCGATCACATTTGTGTCTGAATACTGTGCTCATACAAGTGGAAATAACATTTATTAATCACTCAAACAACAAAATAAAAAGTGTGTATTCAATTTCTTTGAATGTGTCAGATCTTTTGCCTTTGATAAATGTGAAGTGGAACGGAGTAAAATCCACCCAATAGTGCAAGAAACGCTGCTTTCGCCGACATTTAAACAAACACACCATTAGCAACTGACTGCGAACAGTTATGTGGTACACTGGTTCGGGAAACAGGTGTGGCAATACTGAGAGGACAGGTAGCACACAAGTGATCTACGGTGTGACTGTTGGTGTGATATGTGAAAACATCTTGGCTGGTTGGACTGGATTCACGGATGGTCTGTACACTCATCATCATCATCACGTCCCGTGCCGGCTGGCGCAGGCGTTCATGGCTCTTCACAGATCTCGGCCTTGGTGTTCTGGATCAACTCTGCTGATGATATTCCTCCATGTCACCGTCTCAATCCGTCCAGCATTATTTCTCTTTACACTACTTGAAATTATTCTTTATAGCTTTCCTTTTTTTCTGTCACATGCTATATAAAGATAATCTCAGCTCAGTACACGGTGTGCCCCGATGTGCCATTGAGAATCTCAGTGTGTTTGTATTAGAAACAGACATGCTGTAGATATTCTGCCGTGGGTGTTTTAGATCAGTGGTTCTCAACCGGTGGGGAATTCCCCCCTTCCCCAGGGGGGGGGGGGGGAGTTAGGATTTCCGGGTGGGGGAGGGGGGGAATTAAGATTGGGAGACTCAAACTGACTTCCCGACCACACAAAACGTGATCGTCCCCCTTTCTTCAATTATATATATATATATATATATATATATATATATATATATATATATATATATATATATATATATATATATATATGCTTATGCCACAAGGTGTATATGGGGTACCATCAATCTTTATTGACGATGCCGAACTAGAGATGGTAGACCATTTTACACATCTAGGATCAGTGGTAAATAGCAAATTATCCCTAGATCAGGAAATCAACATCCGGTTTGGTAAGGCAGCAACAACAATGAACAGGTTAATAAAAAGAGTCTGGGAGAAAAGGAAGCTTACTGCCAAAACAAAAGTCCTTGTCTATCAAGCCTGTGTCCTTAGTACTCTTCTTTATGGCAGTGAAACCTGGACAACTTACTCACACCAAGAGAAAAGATTAAACAGCTTTCATATGCGGTGTCTGCGAAGAATACTTGGTATTAAGTGGCAAGACAAAATCACAAATACTGAAGTATTGGAAAGATCAGGTTGTGTGACGGTTTATTCCATGCTCAGTCTTTGTAAATTAGATGGATAGGACATCTTAGGAGGATGGATGGTGGTAGAGTACCAAAGGACATCTTTTTTGGTGAATTACAGAGGGGTAAGAGATCTCAGGGTCGGCCTCTACTACGATACAAATATGTGTGTAAGCGGGACATGATTGATACAGGCATTGATAATGCACAGTGGGAGCAAGTCGCCGCTGAACGTGTTGCATGGAGGGCAAAGATCAGAAATTGAATAAAGACAAAGGAGAAAATTATTGCAGATAAGTCACACACCGAGCGTGCACGATGGTGCATGATGGTGGAAATGACCACGTGTTCACATGCACCCACTGTGAACGAACATTTACAGCGCGAATTGGCCTTATCAGTTACATTCGCTACCGCCATAGGTAAAAGTTATTATGCCTTTTTAAAGCACAAACTATTGTCTGTCAAGAGGCAAGGTGCCAATGAATGTGTGTGTGTGTGTGTGTGTGTGTGTGTGTGTGTGTGTGTGTGTATGGGTGTGTAAAGGGGGGATGACATTTTGGAAAGTTGGGTGAGGGGGGGGGGGGGTGAGAATGACATTATGAACATATGGGTAAAGTGTTAATGTGCCAAAAATGTTGAGAACTGTTGTAGTGCAGTAGTTCTCAACCTGTTTTGGCCCATGCACCCCTTCACCATATGTCCAGAATACCATTTCCCCCTCCCTCCTTTGTAATTTTGTCCCAATAGATTCAGCCTCGGCCCAACCCAGTATACGTAAGAACTGAAGCTAAATTTAATAATATATACTAGAACAAGTCTAGACGTCTACATAAAACGTGATTTGCGGGTCTACTTACAAATGGAATTTCAGAAAGGGCGAGAAGTACAGAAGCGTAATGTATGGAGGGAAAAACAATATCAAGTAATCGGTTCAAATATTAATGCGATCATGAAATAATCTTAATTCTCTCCCCCCCCCCCCCCACCCCATCTCCCCATGGAAACCCTAAAATCCCCCACTGGGGGGGGGGGGAGCACACCCCACCGGTTGAGAACCTATGGTTTAGTGTAAACGGTGTAGTGACTTGTTGCCTATGTGATACCGGGATCTCATAAGGCAAGCAAAGAAATTAACATTGTAAAGTTGCATATCCTTTACAGGGTGTCACAGTCAACCTCCCTGTTTAAGATTACTTGGCAGTTGTTTGCTATTTTGGATACAGAAAAGAACAAAAGCATCCAAACAATCAATCAATCATGCCGGAATGCGTGGGCGGTCATTACTCGCCATTTCACTCGATCACCAGAGTCGTGAATCAGCTCAGTATTCCTGCCTCGACCATGCCATGTGGCCAAGCCATCCAGGTAATTACTTCTCGGTCTTCCCCTTTGTTCCCTGCGATCTTGTCAGTTGTCAGTAAGTTTTCCAATCCATTTTTTCTCATAACATGTCCAAAAAATTTTGACTATCTACGTCTAATTTCTCTAATCAATTTACGATTTTCATTTGTCTCCTGTAGTGGTCATTGGTTTTTCTGTCTGTCCATGGTATTCGTTGCATTTTCCTCAGAAAGCACATTTCTGCAGCCATCAGATGTTTTTTCAGCTTGACTGCTCATTGTCCAATTTCACATCTATACAAAAGAACAGGCTCTATGTTGCACCTCAACACTCTTTTTCTCGTTTCAATTGACATCTTTTTATTGATCAGAATGTTTTTCATCTTGCTAAAGGCTACTTTCGCCATGGCGATTGTTGTTCTAATCTCTTCAAGGCATCTCCCATCAGATGTTATGACTGTTCCGAGATAATTGTACCGATTCACTTGTTGAAGAATATTCCCATTTACTTGTATATTACATTGTGGTATTTCGTTCTTCCTAGTGACGACCATAAGCTGTGTCCTTTTACATACAACAAGATCTGAATATTGGAAAAGGTTGGCTATTAAAGACGATAAAACAAAAAACATTGAAATATTTTGGTAATTTGAAACATCATGAAAGTGTGGAGAGAACACTAATGGAGGTATCTATGCCCGGGAGCCGGTCTCCCTGGTCTAGAGGTTACACGACTTTCTCCGTAATCTCGTATACTCTCATAAGTAACGTGACGTTGCGCGAGAATCGTTAGCGGTTCTCTCCGTGTCGGTAACTTAGGGGTATGTGAGCCGGTCGCTCAGAAAGCAATGGCAAACTACTGAGCGTAATCTTGCCAAGAAATCAACAATCAACTGAAAGATACTGATGGTGACAGCGATGTCATGTAAAGGATATGCGAAAAAAAAACAACACACAAACAAATATGCCCGGGAAGAGAGGAAGAGGAAGGCCAAAGAGAAGATGGGGTGCAGGATGTGACAGATGATCTCCAGATGGGTGTATCGGACGCCGGACATTTTGCTTGTGACCGAGAAGTTTTCCGGAAGGTTGTTATGGGAGCAAGGTTCTGCAAAACACATGCCACTGAACGAATGAATGAATGAGGTTGCCATTGCTTCATTGTATGAAACGCAATGTGGCCTTCTGTCAAATCGCCAGCATCTGTGTCTCGAACGAGGTATGCGGGATTAAGAACTGCGTCCGTAACCACATCGCCCCAGAACGCATTGTGACCTACCTGCATGTCGTAAGAGGCGACTAATGAAGGTTGGCTTGAGACAGCCTACTTAATCCCGTAGAAATATTTAGCTGCAAACTCCAGCCAGTCACGCACAAGTCTAAGAAGGGATTTACATGAGTTATTTGAGGGCTATGCTCCTTATTTAGACGAGAGGCTTCAGAAGCGACCTGTCTGGTTCACTCTTTATGATGTTCAACTGCTTGGACGTGTATATCGTGCTCAATACACACACGGATCCCCCACTTTTTCGCCGTCATCAGAGAAGGCTGAATGACCGATCCACCACACAGAATTATTGTTGTTTACTGTTGGACACGTTCAGATTCGTCTCCATTTGTTGTCTTAAATCTAAGTCACTCAGTTTCTATACAACCCTCTTATACACAAGAGAGACAATGAACTGAACTGTGGTAAAGCTGTGTAAATACACCGAGCAAACGCAACGCAACGGAAAGAAGGTATATCAGCTTTACACCAGCATGGCGACGTTTAACAGGGCGGACGTTGCTGCTACACATCCTTCCTCACTAAAGATAAAGACCAGGGGACAATAATACAACCATCTGTCTAGTAAACCTTTCAACGGTGTTAATTTATTATGTAACACAAAGCAGACTGACTCATTCAATAGTTGCTGAGGATTTTAATAGTTGCTTGGGGCTTTAAGCCAGCAAGTCAGTTTATAAATCAATCAGTTAAGTGCGTTCCCTTCGCTGAAAGTTCTTTACAATGTGTCTTCAACATTTGCTACCCCTCTAGCAGGTTGTCTAATGTGACACGTTGCTATTAGAGTATATCCTGATGTGTGTCTTCCTGCTTGTACCATTTACCTTCTTCTTTCTCTTCTGCCTACCCTTTAAGGACAAAGCAACATTGGGACAAATTTAGCTTTCCCTCTGAAGAAGATGGAGTCATTTTTTTTTTTTTGGAGTACAGAAATGACTAAAGTGACAATTTCGAAAATTCAAAAAAAAAAAAAAAAAAATTAGAATCCTATAACAGTAGACGGTACAACCCGCTTTCTGTTAGAGCCGAACGTTGGGCGGCGCTTACCAAACCCGACACCCCACATTGTGCCAACGGCTTCGGGCGGAAGAGCGTAATTGGGAGGGTACAAGCCTTACCCTGGTGCGAGGAAATGCAACCTAAAGACAAAATGTCATGGCAGGGGAGACCAGGCCCTAAGCCTTGGCTGGCGGCTGGTCTAGGATCGAAGCTCCGACAGGCGGACAGTTGGAGCATCGCTTTGCTGATCCAGCAGCTTCTGCAGCTTGTCTTGTTTCAGATGTAGAGGTGTTACCTTTCCTCTGGAGTGAACTAGGCAGGCCGAGAGAGGGATCATGCTGCATGGGCAACACATGATCTCTATATTTTAGCCCAGGCTTTGTGCTATGGAGAGGCAATAACTCCATCCTTGGTCTTAACCGGTCTCAGAATCAAAGCGAGAGGCAACTGTTACGGGTTATAAGTCCTTGTCAGCTGGCGTAGACATGGGGCGCCATGCGTTGTCTGTGACGGTGGGAGACACCTACAGGTGTCACTGATCAGCTACCGCCCCCCTCAAGCTGGGCACCCCCCGGCCAATTGGGTGCTGATCCGCCACAGTCTGCCTGCTTGAATGGGTCGCTTGGGGCTAGGACAAAATCTTAATCGCAGGCTGTAAAACCAATACACCAGATACTAATAAAAAAAAATAGAAACCTCAAGCTACGGCTTGCAACCTGGAACGAGAGAACCATGTGTCCAGGATTTTCCACTGACTTGACCAATATTAACGATGTGAGAAAAACGGCTGTGATTGATGCCGAACTCAGTCGTCTTAACATTGATATTGCTGGCCTGCAGGAGACTCAGGGAAAACAATTACACCTTTATTTTTGGAAGGGTAGAGGGCAGGCAGAAAAAAGGCAACACGGTGTGGGCTTTGTAATGAAGAATTCGCTACTGGAAATGAATGAAATTCCAGCAGGAGGAAACGAAAGACTATTATCCCTGCGCTTGGCAACGTCTTGTGGTTTTGCCACCATTATTGCTGCATATGCACCGACACTAGATTCCTCTGATGATGTGAAGGATGCGTTCTATGAGGAGTTAGACTCCGTGATCAAGACAGTTCCAAAATCTGACTACATTTATATGCTCCGTGATTTCAATGCTCGTGTGGGCAAGGACTCGAGTTCATGGCCAGTGTGCCTTGGAAAATACAACATCGGTCACATGAATGAAAATGGGCAAAGGCTGCTGGAGCATTGCACCAGAAATGACCTATGTATTACAAACTCCTTTAAAAAAAAAAAGAGCTGCATAAGGTCACATGGAAACATCCAAGATCCGGCCATTGGCACCAGCTGGACTTCATCATCACACGGAGACAACATCTGAACCATATATCATTGACTCGAAGTTACCACAATGCTTACTGTGATACGGATCACTCTTTGGTTGTTGCAAGGATTAGACTGAGACCAAAGAGAATCTAGACAGCTAAACACAAATCTAGCCCCAGGATTAATATTATTAACACTTACGATCCTGAAAAGTGCTTTCAGTTTCAACAGCAACTTGAAAACGCTTTCACTGATACACCATAAAATTGTACAGTAAATGAAAAGTGGGGTCAACTTAAGTAAACGCTTTATAAAACAGCCGATCATAAGAGGCAGGACTGGTTTGCGGCAAACACCCAGACTCTGCAGCCCTTGGTTGATAAGAAGAAGATAGCTCTCTTAAGAAACCAGGAAAGACCAACTCGTAACACTCTGAGTGAGCTAAAGCAAGCTGGAAGGATGTGCAAAAGGCTGCCAGGCAGTGTGCAAATGATTATTGGATCAAGTCATGTGAGTCCATTCAAATCGCAAGTGATAAGGGAAACATCAGAAGCATGTATGGAGGAATAAAGGAAGCCTGTGGTCCAATGATCAAAAGAAGTGCACCATTGAAAACCTTGACTGGAGAAATCATCACTGATAAGAAACAGCAGATGGACAGATGGGTAGAGCACTATTTGGAGCTTTACTCAAGTGAGACCAAACTAGCGGATGATGGCCTCAACGCTATAGAGGCCCTGCCAACTCTTGACCACCTGGACACACTTCCCACCTTAACAGAAGTTAAGTGTGCTATAAATGAACGTGCATCTGGCAAGGCTCCAGGTAAGGATGGGATTCCAATAGAGGTTATCAGGAGTGGGCAAGACACACTCACTCTACAGATCCACCAGCTAATAGAGCTATGCTGGCGATAAGGACAAGTCCCACAGGATTTCAAAGATTCAAGCATCATAACACTGTACAAGAATAAGGGTGATCGGAGCGACTGCAACAACTATAGGAGTATCTCACTTCTGTGTATTGTTGGAAAAGTATTTGCCAGAATTGTTCTGCGCAGACTTCCTAGGAGATCAAGT
Source organism: Cepaea hortensis (assembly GCA_963921405.1). NCBI lineage: Eukaryota > Metazoa > Mollusca > Gastropoda > Stylommatophora > Helicidae > Cepaea > Cepaea hortensis. The sequence goes on along the minus strand of OY992880.1, from coordinate 97,598,548 downwards.
CTACCCCGAATCACAGTGCGGCTTTCGACAGAACCGGTCTACCATTGATATGATATTCTCATTGCGACAAATGCAAGAAAATGCCGTGAACAGAATCATCCACTGTTTATTGCCTTCATCGACCTCAAAAAGGCATTTGATTTGGTCAGTCGTGATGGTCTGTTCAGGGCACTAAAGAAGATTGGCTAGCCACCAACTCTTCTGTCCATTGTGGAATCGTTCCACACAGACATGAGGGGTATAATCAAAGTTGATGGTGCCACTTCTGAAGAGTTTGAAATCAAGAATGGAGCGATTGTAGCTTTCTCTATTACCGGCGTCCCTCGCTATCAGGCCAACGCACTCCGACTTCAGAGATACATGTAATTTAAGGCACCAAGACAAGGATGAGAAGTCAACATTTTAGTCTAACAGACCAATGTAGGGGTTTAACCTTCTACCAAGGCATCAGCACACCTGAAGTTTAAGATCGAGTGCTCTTATTAATTCGGCCATGCCGAGCTTTGTTTAAGACACGATTTAACTATGAAGACTGCAAGCAGTATTCTCATAAAACCGCGTTCGCGACCCTTGTTATAGCTAAAGTAGGCCCAATCCGCCCCAACGAGGTCTAATATTTTTCCGGAAAGAAGGAAGGAAGAACAGCGGTGTTGTTCACTCTGCTGCTATGGCTATAAGTCGGCGAAAACGGTACAGTCTTTAATATTATAATATAAAGGAAATGCTTAACCAAATAAGAAAAGAGGAGGAAATGATAATATATGAGACAGAGATTCCCGGCAGAATCAGCCCAGCAAACACTGTATTTCAGAAGATGAAAAGTATTTTATGAAATACATCACTTTAATTGAATGCCGGAGAGAGAGAGAGAGAGAGAGAGAGAGAGAGAGAGAGAGAGAGAGAGAGAGAGAGAGAGAGAGAGAGAGAGAGAGTATGTTATATTATATCGTACATGTCGCGTTGAGTGGCATTGAATCACGGAATGTGAACGAAAAATAATCAACATTAGAATTAATCCAGAGCTCTTCGTAGGCCTCCCTGGCGAAGGTTTTAACGACTTTCTCCGTAGCCCCGTATATCCACGTGTGAAACACAGCTGCGTGAGATTCAGCAACGGATCGCGTCGCGTTGGTTACTTACGTGGTATGTGAGCCGGTCGCTCAGAAAGCAATGGCAAACCGCTGAGCGTAATCTTGCCAAGAACATCAACAACAGCTGAAAAATGCTGGTGTTGACTGCAACGTCCTGTAAGGGATAGTAAATGTTTTGCGTATACTTTACATGACATCGCTGTCAACATCAACATTTTTCAGCTGATTGTTGATTTCTTGGCAAGATTAGGCTCAGTAGTTTGTAAGAGATATGAAATTTTAACAAAAAACTCTTACAATTGAGATGTATCAGGAGACATCAGGTCGGACACTTAATGCATGTCTCTGTGTGTGAGTGTGTGTGTGTAAGTGTGTGTGTGTAAGTGTGTGCGTGCGTGTTTGTGTGTGTGCGTGTGTATTTTTGCCTCTCTCACACCTGACGTCGCCAACGACTGGCGCACCGTGTACACACGCCCACAGCCGATATGAAACGCGCTGGTTTCTGGTCCCTTGCGAGCCACCACGAAAGTGACTATAGTATCCCCAAACCAGGGGCACCCGAAAAAGATTGCTAGTTCCTCAGCTATGACAAACACTACATAAATCAATTTCTATCGTTCCTCCTCTTCATGTGGATTCATTATTATGGTATTCTTGGGACCGTAAGTTAAACGTGTTTAATGATATTGTCTAGTCTTAATGGCTTTGTTGTTTGACTAATATTTATTTTTTGTGAAATTGTTGAAATTTGGTAATATGCATTGTTTCTGTTCCCAGCATTAATTTAACAATGTTTTTTCATACAATACTTTGGCGCGGCAGCGGGAGGTCTAATGTTGTTGTTGTTGTTGTTGTTGTTGTTGTTGTTGTTGTTGTCGTCGTCGTCGTTGTTGTTGTTGTTGTTGCTGACGATCATGTATCAGTTGCTTGGTTATTTGTTTGCTGATGGTGATTCCTCTGGAAGGCTGATTGTTATCTCTTAAATCTGAAACACTGAATGAACGAACGAACCAACGAACTTTATTTTCAAAGTGTCACAAATTGGGCACGCAGGCCCGTCTAATATTCGGTCCTTCCAACCATTCAAGTTTCGTACATCACTTCACTATTGTGCCTGCTACATTCACACTGAAAAAACATTGTTAAATTAATGCTGGGAACAGAAACAATGCATATTACCATGTGACCCTCATGTAGTTTACATCCTAAAAAAGGGCTTGCACCTTTCAGAGGGAGGATGGTGTATATGCTTTCCTCCCGACCCGGTATCACATTACTGTACCCATGGGATAGTGTTGCGAGGCTCTCGTCCCCATCTCCAAGCTCAGAAACTAGCGGGGTATGCAAGACTGGTACTGGAACTTCACATCTTCCGAGAGATATAGTGGGATGTAACCTGGTCGTGATTCAGCACAGCATGTATGGCACATCTAACAAACCTATGTAGAAGTTTATACAACAACAGCGAATGCATAGTGAAAGCAACTGAAGGACACTCAGAACCCTTCACCATAAGATCTGGAGTACGACAAGGTTGTGTCCTGTCCCCTCTCTTGTTCATAACATATATAGACACCATATGTAAAGAAACCAGCCAAGCAGAGACAGCAAGAATACCGCATGACGAGAACACAGAAGAAGAATCATCTGCAAATCTAACCATTAGAGAACTCCTGTTTGCGGACGACCAAGCATTAATAGCAAAGTCAGAAGCTGAATTACAAGACCACATGAATAGTCTAAACGAAATGTGTAGGGAACATAACATGAAAATTAGCACAAGCAAAACAGAGGTAATGACTATAACTAAAGAAGAACAAACAGCAACAATTCACCTAAACGAACATCCCTTGAAACAAGTAAAGAGTTTCAAGTACCTAGGAAGTATAATATCATCAAATGGCAGATCAGAAGACGAGATCGAAAATAGGTGCAATAAGGCAAATCAACTCATTGGACAAATGGCACCAATACTAAAGAACAAACATGTATCAATAACTACTAAGAAAGCACTTTACAACACAATCTTCCTACCAACTCTGTGCTACCAATGCCAAACCTGGACAATGACAGAAAAAGAGAAAAGAAAAATCACAACAACAGAAATGAGGTTCCTGAGAAGAATACTCAACGTATCAAGAAGAGACAAGATCAGAAATGAAGAAATCAGGACTAAAGTGGGGGTTAAAGCAGCACTAGATTTTATTAGAAAGCAGCAAGTCAAATTGTTTGGCCATGCAAGTAGGTTACCAGTCAACAGCATGCCACAACAAGCAATGATGTACAGACCAGATGGAAACAGAGGAAGAGGCCGACCACGTAAACGTTGGACGGAGGGAATAGCAGAATCCATGGGAATGTCGATATACGAAGCCCATAACCGGGCACTCTCACGAAGCTTATACTTCACCTCGACACCGCAAGGTACAAGAGGAACATGATGAGATGAGATGAGATTATGGACTGGCTAGGAAAAGGGCCAATTTGGTCATATTTCCTCCACGGATTTTAAATATTTAATTGTCAAAAGACTCCGACCCAATGCCCCAGAAGGACATGAACTTGTGTAGTAAACTTGTTATCAACCTATTATGGTATATGTGGTGTACTGTGTAAGTGTTCCACGAGCAACGACACAAGAGGTCATTTTGACGTGTTAAGCTGGCCATTTTTATTTTGCCAGGAAAATTGCAAGCATCTGTTTTAACTTTTTATGTGCCAGGTTTCTGATATCCACTTTTGTTTTCCCAGGGAAATTACGGGAATCCATTGTAACTCTTTATGTGTCAGACTCTCTTAGTCCCTTGTCGCGTGATCAGCTACTGTTGAGAGAAGTCTCACATGTACATTAGAAGACAATGAGCCTAACGCTAGGAAAGACTCCCCACTGAAGAAATAGCCGACGAGTGGCTCGTGACAAACAAAGGGAGTATGACAAATTGTCCCAGAAAAAGAAGTCTACTATTCTTACAGTGGCACAGGACTGCAGATAAAGTTGTACAGTTATACACACAAAGATGACAGCAAACTTTGTTAGCAGTGACACGATGATACCGTGGAAAAGAATTTATCCCCCAGACTTGACTTGAGCTATGCAGCACAAAAAAATCGATAAAGATGAAGATTCAACTTTCGTCCTACTTTCACACTTGTGTGATCTAATTAAATGTTGGACATGAAGATAATAACTAGGGTAGTTTATTTAGCAATAAGCGGCAACACCGCTTATCACAAGTTTAATAACTGAAAATAGAAATTATAAGTTCCCACAAGGAACGTAAAAGGAGAATAACTGATGAGAAGTATTTTTTAAAAAAAACAATGTTCTCGGAGCGAGATCTCTGTAATCATGAGACGGGATTGTAGTAGGTCAAGCAAAGTATGGCTGTTACTCCAGGAAGGTGTTTAGGCACTCAGCTGCAAATGGTGTTTCCAACGATGAAGATGGTAGTCTCTCCGTCGTTCCTCTTCGGGTCACCATATTCGCTAGTGGCCCACAAATCAGTTCTTTCACAGGGTTGCTGATGCGCAACACTGATATTATGTTCCTGGGTTGCAACGATAGTTGATGCTGCTGGTGAGTTGCTCTGGTATACCACAACGCCTCTAGTTCCAGAATCAGATTCTCACTACGGGTCGGGGCACTTGTTCAATATAAAATTTGGTGAGGCTTATTACTGGTTTCAGTAATCTACTATTTCAGTCATCTACTGTAAAAGGTTCGCCTTTCGAACACCCCAATTGGCTCCGACCGTTGTCTGCGATTTCTAGCGGACGAGTGAGGAAGAAAGTGGAACTATGATTAACAAGAGGCCGTTTCCGGGCCCAGTTGTCTGTTGGTTGTAGTTGGCCAGGATAAGTAAGCCAAACTAAATTACCACATTACTATAAATGCAAAGTAAACGTAACCTTACTGTAAACATATATTAAAGAATCTTTATATTATACTGAGTACTAAGCAAGAGGGGAGGGTGAAGCCAGGCTTTCGCCACATCCCTGGCAGTCATTCCTTAAACTCTTTTTATCCCGAGTAATTCCACTTTATTGTAGCCAATGTGTGGTTCATAAAATGTTAAAATAAAATTACTATATGACAGAAAGAGCTAAATCAAATCAAATCAAATCAACTTTATTAGGGTTACAAATTGGGCGCGCAGGCCCGTCTTACATTCGGCCCTTCCAATCACTCGTCTTTCATTCATCAAGAGCATTATACATTTACATAGGAAGAAAAATAAACATTGTGAAATGAATGTTGTAAACATAAACAAGGCAAATTACCATGTTATGAGGCCCATCTCCCAGCTACCCATACATCACCCCACCCACACACACACCCCCACCTACCCACACACACGCACACCAAGGGACACATACATACCCCACCAACCGACCCATCCCCCTTCCGCACATCCTCCACCCACACACTCTCCCCTCACCTGTTCCCCCAACCAAAACACACCCTCCACCCACAAACATTCCCCCACCAACCCACACATCCCACGCCCACCCACATACACATCCTAACCCACACATCCTCTCCCCATCCACACCTCAAACCACCCATCCCCCAGCCACATCTCCATTGACCGCATATTCACCACCCACGCACACAATCCCCCACCAACCCACACAGCGCACATCCACTCACACATCCCCAAACCATACTCACACATCCTCACCAACTCACATCTTCCTACCCCCCCCCCCACACACACACATCTCCCTAACCACCCATACATCCCCAATCAACTCTCACACACACACCCCACCACCCATACATACATCCTCCACCCACCCATACATGTCTTAACCCAATCCCCCACTACACAATCCCCCACCCGCACATCACATACATCCCGTACCACGCAAAATTCCCAACCCACGCACCACACACACACACATATCCCTCACCAACACATCCCACATCCACATACCACCACACATCCCCACCTACACACCACACACATATCCCCCACCCACATACCGCACAATATTCCAACCCACACCCACACAGATACCCTTACCCATCCACCCCACATACCCCCACCCACACACCAAAAAATCCCCCATCCACACAAACATACCTCACCCATACAATATCCCTAACCAACACACCACACACCTCTCCCCACCCACACACGCATTCCCTACCCGTCCACCAACACACACTCACGCACACATCCTCCACTAAGCACCCACACACCCCACCCACCCACCCCAACCAAACATCTCTCGATCACAATACCCTACCCACACACATCCTTCATCCACTCACGCATCCCACCCCGACACATACACATCCCTCACTCACCTACACATCCCTAAGCCACTCACACACCTCCACCCACACATTCCCCATCCACGCACACATCTCCCACCCACATACCCCCACATACTTCCCCCAACCACCCCACCCATACACACATTCCCCGCACCCATCACACACATCCCCCACACCACAGACTATCCCCCACACACACATATATCCTCACCCATACCACCACACCCCCACCCACACACCATGCACACATCCCCCACCAACACACCGCACACATATCTGAAACCCACACACCATACACTTCTCCCCACCCGCCCTTGCATCCCCAATCCACCCAACATAACCCCGCCACCCACACATACTTCCTCAAACTACCCACACATCACCACCCACATAAACACACACACCCCACACCCGTCCCATACACATATCCTCCACCCATACACACATCCCCCACACCCATTCCCACACCCATACTTTCACCCCCACACATCCATCCACACATCCCACCAACACCCACAAATATCACTACCCACGAAAACCCACACACCCCAACCCATCCAAACGCATACCTCCACCCACACATCCCCCACCCACATATATCCCCACACTCATACACATCCTCCACACACAATTACACCTCCTCACATATAGACACATACAAAATGTCTCACGTGAGCATTGAAACTAGTATGAAAAAACTCCCACACTTTACTCACACACATACACTGACAATTGTCTGAGCATTCTCATAAAAATGTTAAACATGGAGAAAAATGTGTACATAAACAGTGTGTGGCATAAAAATAGTGATGCTCCCACACACAGAGATACACACAGAGAAGGCACTCACACACACACACACACACACACACACACACACACACACACATACACACACATTCACTCTCACGCTCACTCATTCTGTCTCTCATTCACACTCACTGACTCTCTCACTCAAACTACAGTAATGTACATAAGTTCATATTATACCTGATAAAATCAAATGGTATTAAA
>OY992880.1:97581159-97583659 GCA_963921405.1 Cepaea hortensis | reverse complement strand
ACTCTTAAGTCACAACATCGAGTACAGGCAAAAGCAAGGCTATAAAATGCTGGCTCTATTCGATCACGGACTGACACAAGAAATTTGAAAGTTTGAAAAATATACCTACTGAATATGTATTAAAGTTGACGCCGTTAAGTTAATTAAATTGACAAAGTGAAAGGTCTTTTAGCACTGGTACATCGATTGCGGTGCTGTAGCGAAGAAGTAATGAATACTATTTGCAATCCTTCATGCCGAGTTAGAAACAGCTGCAGAAGATTTGGTTGGTTTCCATGCGATGGAATTAGCAGGCGTGGCCATGGGAATGTTATTCCCATGGGAAAGGTCCCATGGGATGGATGGGGTGGGACAGGCATAAATTACCATGGGATGGATGGGGTGGGATGGGACAGAAAAATATGTCCCATGGAAAAGCCTGGGAATTAGCCTCGGTCGTTCAGGAAACGATGGCAAGCTAATGAACGTAAACTTTCTTGACGTCGGTCATTCAGAAAGCAACGACAAACTAATGAACGTAATCTTGCCTAGTTAATCACACAGAGCCAAAAATGTTGGGGTTAATTGTGACGTCATGTAAAGGACATGCAACCAGTTTTTGACACCCATTGCGTGATAAAAATAATTGCGGTCACAAGTGGAATATTTGCTTACAAGGCTTGCGGTATAGAGTACTTCGTTCGATTCGATGCTAACTGTGGCAGTTCCGTGGTTAGCTGCTTTCAAACACAGAGGCCAGAGTTCAATCCTCGGTAATTCCAGAATGTATTTACTCAACTAACACTGCGCCGAGGTCGATCTATCCTCATAAAAACATAATTATCATCATGTGCCATGCCGATAAGTGTGGGCGGTCATAGGTCGCCATCTCACACTATTGCAAATCTTGGATCAGGTCTGTGTTCTTTTTCCCCGATTATGGCACGGACCAAGCCTGCCAGGCATTTATCTCCAAGCCATTCTCTCTCTCTCTCTCTCTCTCTCTCTCTCTCTCTCTCTCTCTCTCTCTCTCTCTATCTCTCCCCCCCCCCACTCACCTCTTGCTCTTTTCCCGTCAATTTTGCTGCTGTCACTAAGTTTTTAACTTTATTTCACGCCACAATTTGCTCCAAAAAAAAAATTGTCTGTCTTCGTGTTATTTCTCAAAATCTGTTTTTAGTTGTTCCTTCTAAATCTGTCTCATTCGTTTTTCAGTGTATATCGGTAGTTTTCTTTGCACATTTATCAGAAACCACATTGCTATTGCCATCATTTGTTTGAAAATGTACGGGTATTGCTTTAGGGAGGTTGACAATGTATGGTGTTGGTTTACAGAGGCTGACTTCTTCTTCTTCTTCTTTCGTTCGCTTTAAATATGTCTATAACTGCAATGTTGTCTCTTGTATGAATCTAACAGTCTTTTTTAGTTCACTCAGCGGTCCATAGAGTTTATCTTCCACTGTTGTCTCTCTAGGCCAGAAGGCGCCTGGAAATGATGTAGTTTGGGCTATCCTGGAGTATGTGCTCTGTTGTCTGCTACGCCAAACCACAGAGGCTGACAATGTACGGGTATTGCTTTAGAGAGGTTGACAATGTGTGGGTGTTGAGTTAGAAAGGTTGGAAATATATGGGTATTGCTTTAGAGTTGCACAATGTACAAGTATTGCGCTAGACAGGCTGATAATGTACGGGTATTGCATTAGAGATGCTCACAGTATTTGCAGGAAACGTTCGTGCTTTGTACCAAATGCTTTAATGCCTGGTAAAGCAGGGAACATACGTGCAAAATACATTTAACTTCAGTCAGTGTGGCTTAGGGGATAGTCAACCTCTCTTTAAAAAAAACACCCTTACATTGTCCACCTCTCTAAACCAACATCCTTACATTGTCCACCTCTCTAAACCAACACCTCTGCATTGTCTGTCTCTCTAAACCAACATCCTTACATTGTCCATCTCTCTAAACCAACATCCTTACATTGTCCACCTCTCCAAACCAACACCTCTACATTGTCTATCTCTCTAAACAAACATCCTTACATTGTCCATCTCTCTAAACCAACATCCTTACAATGTCCACCTCTCTAAACCAACATCCTTACATTGTGCACCTCTCTAAACCAACATATCTACATTGTCCACCTCTTAAAACCAACACTTCTACATTGTCCACCTCTCTAAACCAACACTCTTACATTGTCCACCTTTCTAAACCAACACATCTACATTGTCCACCTCTCTAAACCAACACCTCTACATTGTCCATCTCTCTAAACCAACAACTGTACATTGTCCATCTCTCTAAACCAACACCTCTACATTGTCCACCTCTCTTATCCAACAACTGTACATTGTCCATCTCTCAAAACCAACACCTTAACATTGTCCATCTCTCTAAACCAACACCTCTACATTGTCCATCTCTCTCAAAACCAACACCTCTACATTTCCATCTCTCTAATCCAACACCTCTACATTGTCCACCTCTCTAAATCAACACCTCTACATTACCATCTCTCTA
>OY992880.1:97481159-97576159 GCA_963921405.1 Cepaea hortensis | reverse complement strand
AGTGACCAGACTATTTCAATTTTCTTTGTTTTAACGGATTTAGTAGTCAACCTTCTCCAATATTCAGCTCTTGTCGTTTGGATGCATTTGTGTTTTTTGTATCCAAGATATTCTTAGAACTCGTCTATACATTTATATTCAAAAGCATTTATGCGCTGTTCGGCTTGTTTAGTAAGTGTCCAGGATCACAGGAGTGTGTTGCAATGGGAAAGATGCATACTCTTAAAAATCTAATGTTTTTAATATTATCTGTCCCACTCCACAATTTACTTAGTTGTTTTAGTTTTTGAAGAGCAGTAAATATTAGTCATTTAAATTTCTTTCACATGTAGCTCACAGAAATATCAATCATGAAACCCACCAAGGCCACTAAGACAGCTCATAAAACAATTCAACAGTATTGTATGGCGCTCAAAGGCGAAGGAGAAAGAAATGGAAATTAGACGACACACTAGACAAGAAAAAAAGCTTTAGGTACCTAGCCGGTATTCCAACCTGTCACCTCTATATGACGAGAGCGCCGTGCTGAAGAAACAAATCTTTACTTAGACGTGTGACTATCTAGATACCCCTCCTAATCTATACTTTTATTTACTGTACTTCCATGACCATCTGGGCACCTCCTAATTATCTAAACTTCTTTTCTCTACTTCTTCTATGACCATCTAGACACCCCTCCTAATATATATTTCTTTACTCTACTCCTATGACTATCTAGACACCCCTTACTAAACTATACTTCTGTGGTCTACATCCATGACCATCTAGACACCTCATCCCAATCTACACTACTTTACTCTATTTCCATGACCATCTAGACACCTCATACTATTCTACACTTCTTTACTCTACTTCCATGACCATCTAGACACCCCTCTTAATCTAATGAACGATTCTTGAAAAAGGAGAGTATGGCATATGAGGCTATGACCTCCAACATGAGAGTGGAGTAGAAGCAGTCACAGCGGCATTCCGTTGGTTAGAGGAGACCACTGCAACACACATTGTCTTCATCACCGACTCAAGGAGTATGCTTAGTAAAATGGAGAAAGGAATGTTTTGTGTGGAATGGCTCACCTCGCTTCAGAGGTCACAGATTGTGAGAATGGTATGAATTGTTTGCCCTGGCCATGCGGGAGTGTGTTGAAATGAACAGGCTGATATGCTGACAGGGAAAGCACATCTTCGTGGTAAATTACATACAGACAAGGGAGAGGTGGTCGTGCGCCAGTGGGGCCACGTGGAGAAGGTGGAGGGTCAGATAGAGAACATGAATATGGAAAGGATGAGATTGCAGGGGATTGGCAGGGGTTCTGGTAGAGGGAGAACTTTCAATCAGATAGCGGCGAGAACGATTAGTATTGTGACTCTTCGATGGCTGTTGAACGAGGGGACAGAGCGCATATGGGAATGTCCTGAGTGCAGTGATACCGGTTCTTAGCTCAACTCAACTCAACTCAAGACCTAATCTATACTTCTTTACTCTACTTCCATGACCTCTAGACACCTCCTCCTAATCTATATGTCCTTACTCTACTCCCATGACCGTCGAGACACTCCATTATAATCTATACTTTTCTACTCTACTTCCATGACCATATAGACACCCCTTCTGATCTATATTCCTTTTCCATACTTCCGTGACCATCCAGACACCCTTCCTAATTAATACTTCTTTACTTTTCTCTCACTTCATATAATACGTGTGAATATGTTCATCCCATATGGCGCGGGCGGACTCATTCCACAGAGCTAGAACTTTTACTGTCTCATGTCGACTCTATAACCTTCCTCTCGAGCGAGGACAGTGCATCTGAGGACTGGACTGTTCAGTGGGGCAATCGCCGGTAGCAGTCGCCAAGTCATGCAAATGTCGGCCGAAGTCCAACCTCCCCGCGTGACTGCGAAAAATAAAACAAAAGCATTGCACTGATGAATCAACTGAGCGGATCCTATAATAAACCCACGACCTTCGGGGCTCGACAGAAGCGGCTTGACCACTTCGCCAAGGAGTGCAGTCACCCCCCCCCCCCAATCCCCTCCCCATCCCCAGACATTCTTAGGTACTCGTACTTATAAGCACGCATACAACACAGGGGGGGGGGGGGGGAATGGAAAATTAAACTCACTTTAGACATCAATTAAAGTTAAGTTGGTTGCATATCTTTTACAGGACGCAACAGTTAACTCTAGCATTTTGTGGCTGTTTGTGATTGCTGGGCAAGTTTACGTTTGCCATTGATTTCTGAGCGATCGGCACTCATACCATTGTATGTAAACCAACGCAAGGCGGTCTACTTCCAAATCTCCCACAGCTGTGTTTCGAACGCCGTATGCTGGATTACGATGTGCATTCGTCATTCCTTCGCCACAGAGCCTGTCAGGCATCAGTAATATAAGACAATTACGCTCACACGTGGACTCGAACCTGTTTCCTTAGAACACAGATTTCATATTGCTGAAGAAACAAATGTACGCAGATTTCATGGCTGGTCAGAGACTAGTTTGGCAATTGTTATCTTTATATTTTACTCCTTTTATTTTATGAGTACACATCGTCTCATGTACATTTATTATTTACAGTCCAAGTAAGAATTACATATATTCAGGGTTATTTTTGAAAATGAAGTAATTATAAAGTTTGAATAAAATTATTTTACGTGGAATTACTGACCGAGATATGAACCCCAAGCATTTATTGGAAGTTTGTGATTTAGTTGGCAATGTTAACCCTAATTTGCCATTGCTTTCTGAACGGCCAACGCCTCATACCTTCGAAATCAACGCAAAGCGGTTTGTTTCCGAATCCCTGCAGCTGATTTCAAACCCTCGACTCGGTATGTCGGGGAATTCTGAAATTGTGTGCACCACTATCACATTTGGCACACACACACACACAAACACACACACACACTCACACACACACACACACACACACATATATATATATATATATATATATATATATATATATATATATATATATATATATATATATCCATCATGTGCCTTGCCAATAAGGGTGGGCGGTCATGATTCACCATTTCACTCAATCACCAGAGTCGTGGATCAGCGCGGTATTCTTGTCTCGACCATGCAACGTGGCCAAGCCGTTCATGTATTTACTTCTCTGCCCTCCCCTTGTTCTCTTCCCCTCGATCTTGCCAATTGTCACCAAGTTCTCCAATTTATTTCTTCTCAAAACTTGCGTAAACAATGTTGACGGGCTATGTCTCATTTTTCTAATCAGTTTGTAAGTTTCGCTTGTTTCTTGCAGAACTTGGTCATTTGTTTTTGTCTGTCTTTGCATTTTCCCAAGAAACCACATTTCCACAGCCATCAGATGTTTTTCAGCTTGTTTGCTCATTGTCCACGCTTCACATCCGTACAAAAGTACAGGTTCTATATAGCACCTCAACACCATTTTTTTGCTCATTGCTACTTACATCATGTGATCGGTCAGTATGTTTTCCATCTTGCAAACCACCATGTGTGTGTTTGTGCTTATGTGTGTGTGAGAGTGTTTGATGAAATTAACAGCAGCAGGTTAGAAATAAATGTTGCAGGAAGGTCGCGCAATGTTATAAATACTCCAGTATTAACGGGCTGTGACACATTGTTGTAGCTGTGTCCTTGCCATTCATTTTACGCGAGTCAGACGTTTTCTGCACAGAAAATCTCATCTTGTATATATATATACGTGCTAACATTGTGGCGTCTCTAACAGGCGTGTAATTCCTTACTTTCTACTGCGTGAAACTGAATACAAGTCAACGAATTTACAGTTTTGTCTCGGCTTTATGTGACAATCATAATAGTTGCCTGTTAATGTGACACCATTGTTTCACTACACCCAAATGTTAATTAACTACCTGAGTTACATCTCAGCTAGCCGTAACAAAACCGTTAGGAAGAGATCCGGTGTCTAGAAGAGGAGTAAATTATATGTTCTCTTAGCGTTTTCTATACCAGGCAGCTGTTATTTTAAAGTAACCGAGTATGTTAAAGTAAGAACTGCCTGGGACAGCGTTGGTTAAAGTATAAACAATCTGGGAAAGAGTTGGTTAAAGTAACAAATGTCACGGGCATAGCAGGATTTAAAAAAAAAAGAACAACTGTCTTGAACAAAGTAAACAAAGAGAGTTAAAATGACAATTGTCTTGGAGAGAGTAGGTTAAAGAAACAACTTCTTGGGCAGAGTATGTTAAAGTAACAAATGTCTTGGACGGAGTATGTTAAATTAACAACTGTCTGGAACAGAGTAGGCAGAGAGGGTTAAAACGACAATTGTCTTTGAGAGAGTAGGTTAAAGAAACAACTGTCTTAGAAACAGTAAATAGGGTAGGTTAAATTAACAATTATCTTGGACAGAGTGGGCTAAAGTAACAACTGTCTTGGATATATTAGGTTAAGATAGCATGTGTCCTGGCAAAGTAGGTTAAAGTGACAACTGTCTGGGACAGAGTAGGGTAAAGTAAACACTGTCTTGGGTAGAGTAGGGTAAAGTTACAACTGACCTGGACAGATTCAGTTATCAGTTATCAGTTATCAGTTGGGGTATCTTCGTTGCACTCCGGACATGTCCATAGGTGCTCAGATCCTCCCCCAGCATATTCATCAGCGTCCGGTGGCTAATAGTGCCAGTTCTGGGTTGGTTGACGAGGCGCTTTGTTTTCCCGATGTACCTCTCGCGTCTGGCTGTGCCGATTCTTACTCCCAGGTCTTTCATCCTGGACAGCGATGTGGAATCACTGACGTCAAAGTCCTCTGTTCTCGCCATATCTTTAAGGACGTTAATAACATCGGCACGATCCATGGGCTGGCCATCTACAGGGGGTGCAGAGCCAGCCAGTTTGTCAGCTCGTTCATTTCCCTCGACTCCTGCATGTCTCGGGACGAAGATGAAGGTGACTTTACGGACAACAGACTTTCGCAGCGATTCAGTCCACTGTCTACGTACAGATCCAGCTTCGACTTTCTGAATCATGCTAATTGAATCACTTAGTACACACACGTTGGTATACTGCTGTGATTCCAGCCATATGAAAGCCTGTGTAACTGCCATCACCTCTATCGTCATGCTGCTCGTGGTCATAGAGTGGGCACCACTGGATTCTTGAACGGTTCGGCCCGCCGAACGGGCTGTAAATGCCCACGCACTTCTATGCTGCTTTACAACAGATCCATCTGTACAGATGAGCACTTCGGGGCTATCTGAGTGTTCATAGATGAGCGCGTTAACCTCTGCATTGACAGCGGCGGGGTTCTGCTCTCTGCACCGTCTGTCGAGTGTGATAATGCAGGAGAAAGTGCACTTAAAAGCTGGAGGCACCGGCACCCATTCCTTGCCGGGGTTGATACTGGTAAGACTGCAGACCTGTCTGACGACATCTTCCGCCCGACCCATCCATGATTTGCCCCTCTTTAGCCTGTCACCCTTTTCTCTGAATATAGCGTCATGCAGAGGGTGCTGCTCATCTGCACTTATTTTTAAGTATGCACGAGCTCTCCAGATCTTGATCCTGTGTTCCATTGTCGGGAAGTCAAGGAGGTATCTCATTGCTACACAGCTGGTGTCTCTCGTGCAGCCCAAAATGATGCGCATGGCTTCGTTTTGTACCTTTTCAAGTCTTCCAATCTGTGTAGGGCTGACAGTGAGGATGGCCAGGGCATACTCGATGCGTGAAAGCACAAGTCCTTGGAACAGAAGTATTAGCAGTCTTTGCTCGATATTGGCAGTAGCCATGACTCTCATTGCTGACAAACCTTTTCGAGCCTTCGTTATGACATAATCGACATGATCTCTGAAGGACAGGCTACGATCAAGCCTCACGCCAAGATATGTCATTGACTGGGTTCTACTCAAACTGCTCCCATCCATTCTTACTGCCGGCAGGTCTGTTTTCACAATATGGTTGTTTAGGGAGAACCATGTAACCGTTGCCTTTGCAGGGTTGACAAGGGCACGGCATCAGCACACCATGAGGAAATTCGATCTAGTTCGCCCTGCATATCATTGGCAACCGTCTGTCTATCTCGACCCTGTCGATACACGAGGATGTCGTCAACGAATGACAGAGTCCTACCCCTCCCGTCCAACTGTTGTTCAGTGATCGGCACCGTATACACGTTGAATAGTACTGGTGACAGTGGTGAACCCTGCGGCAATCCTGGACATATCGTTATCGGCTCAGAAGACCAACTCCCACATCTTAGCACCAACTTCCTTTGGAGCAGAACTGCAGCTATCCATCGTACAAGGTGAGGGCGCACTTTCAGTCTGAGGAGGGTTTGCATCAAGTGCTCGAAAGATACTCTATTATATGCGTCCTCTATGTCTATGGCGGCCGCACATGTCTCTTCTCTGACCTGAAACCTTCGTAAACATCTTGAGCAAAGACCGCCACATTCAGCCATGACTCTTTGTTGCGTCTGTATCCTCCAAGTGTGTGCGGGAAGCAGCCGAGCTGTTCCAAGTCACAAGCAAGTCTGTGTGCTACACTTTTCTCCAGTAGCTTGCCAACAGTATTCTGCATCGTAATGATTCTGTAGCCGCTTATCTTGGAATGGTCTTTGTTCGGTTTTGGCAGCGGCAGCAAGTAGCTATGTAGCCATTCTTCTTTGACCTGACCCCTCTGGATACTGGTGTTGAATTCTCTAGCCAGTTCTTCCATGTCATCATCTGATATCACCAGTAGGTCACCATATCGGATGCCGTCTGGGCCTGCTGCGGTGTTAGGTGATTTCTTGAGCATCGCACGCAATATCTCAGCTGTGATTGTCCATTCTTCGTCTGTCCCGACCCCTCGCACAACTGAGAGAGTGTCGTTGTGGTCCTCTGTCTGACGGGCTCGTCTTTCTGGTCAGTCTGTTCTATGTAGCGTGCAAGAAGGGCCTTACCTTTATCCGCATCCGACTTTTTCCATGCCAGGTCTGTGCCTTGAAAGTCTGGAGTACCCCTACGTTGTGCAGCACCGTTCATGCTCTTGTGGAGGCGCCAGAATGTCGTAAGAGATCGCTCGGAGCACACCTTCCTGCAGAACTCGTCCCATTTCTCGGCCTTGGCATGTTTGGCGCAGGATTTGAATAAAGTCGTCGTCCTATCGACCTCAGTCTTCAGGTTCGCCAACTCAACCTGTGGCATGTTAGCCTTTCTGGCCTTTTGCCAGTCTTTGACAGCCTGCCTCTTTCTCAGCCATGCCTTCTCGACCTCTCCATTCCACCATGGTGGCTGCAACCATCTTTCTTGTCTCCTGCGGGAGGAAGTTAGTTTTCTTCTTCTGATCTTGCTTATGGCGTCTTGACCAGTGTTGTCGTACGGGAAGGCATTTGTCTTGTTTCTTTGACTCATGGCCCCGTCTTTCTTGATCAGGATGACACAAGGGTAGTGGTCACTATCGTGGTATCCCAGTGTGCCCCACCGGCACCTTGGTGCGATGGTGGGCGACACCAGAGCCAAGTCAATGACGCTGTCAGAGTCACCTGGTCGGGTGGCTATTCTAGTGACCTTCCCATCATTCAGATAGATTAGGGCAGCAGATGCCAGGGCGTCCTCCAGATCTTCTCCCTGTCTATTGGTGATGCAATTCCCCCATTGACTGCCTCTGGCATTGAAGTCCCAACAGTAGATGATATGCCTTTCATCCATACCGAACAAACTCTGCCATTGTCGCACGTCGACCTTCCCATTTCGCGCATAAACGTTGACGATTACAAGCTGCACTGGTATCATTATTCTTAATGTCTGCACGTGCAGGGCATCCCTGTTCCAGGAAGACATATCGATCTCAGACACTAGTATGTTGTCGAGGACCAGAATGGCCTGTCCGAGGTGCCGACTGTTAAAGAATCCCTGAAATCCCGCGACATTGACTGTTCCGTCGCCGAGCTGTGTTTCTTGTAAGACTACAATATCGTTTCTGTACAGTAGTTTTTCAAGAATGGGTCGGCGTTGACTAAATGATGCACAGTTCCAGTACAGTACTCGAGCGTGTCCGATGCCCAATCTGTCACCACCACCGCCACCACCACCACCACCACCACCACCACCACCACCACCACCACCGCCACCACCACCACCACCACCACCACCACCACCACCACCACCACCACCGCCACCACCACCGCCACCGCGGCGGCGGCGGCGGTGGTGGTGGTGGTAGTGGTAGTAGTAGTAGTAGTAGTAGTAGTAGTAGTAGTAGTAGTAGTAGTAGTAGTAGTAGTAGTAGTAGTAGTAGTAGTAGTAGTAGTAGTAGTAGTAGTAGTAAAAGTAGTAGTAGTAGTAGTAGTATAGATGGCTTGTGTGTGGAATTCAAGGACAAAAGACATTGAGGAAGACATTATTTCTCTCCCTTTGACCTCAAACGTAGTCTATACACACTACTTCTGGTAGTGTTGGAGTGAATTTTGCCTGTGGATTAGCTGTCTCTATCAACAGTATCCCCCTCCATCAGGCGAACCCATTCCGACGTCAGAGGTACTTGTAATTTACGTCCCCAAGTCAAGGACATCAGGTCAACATTTTAGTTCAACTCTCCGGTGTAGGGGTTGAAACCCTTACCTAGGTATCAACATACCGGATGTTTAAGAACATGCGTTCTTATCCAGTCGGCCATGCTGACCTGCAGAGGAAGACATGAAAACGTACATAGAAGAGAAGTAGGGTATTCATGTATTCAACCGCCCAAAGTGGACATGTAATCTACCAAAATTGCGTGAATCACGATATCACAAGACTTTCTTCATCGGCCATTTCAGTGGTCATTCACCTCTGTGGGTTTATCTGAACCGCAACAGAACAGAAGCACCCCTGTAAGAGATTTGTAACACAATTGAACCTGTGTTACAGAAATCAGATTTTCCACCTATCCTACGGTGCAGACTTAACCTGTTTTACAGTCGACCTGACCTAACACTCCACTGGTCTGAAGTAATTTATTTTTGTCAGCTGCCAGTTAGTTAAAGCATTTGGGAGTGATAGTATTAGTAAAGATTTACTTTTGTCAGCTGCCAGTTAGTTATAGCATGGGGGTGGGGGAGTGGGAGGGAAAAAAAAAAGGGGGGGGGGGGGTTAATAGTAAAGATTTACTTTTGTCAGCTGCCAGTTAGTTATAGCATTGGGAGTGATATAAAACATTTTCAGTTTAGAACAGTGGTTCTCAACCGGTGGGGAATTCCCCCCCCCCCCGGGGGAATTTTAGGGTTTCCGGGGGGGGGGGGGGGGGGATTAAGATTATTTCAAGATCGAGTTAATACAAGAACCGATTACTTGATATTGTTTTTCTCTTCATACTTTACGGTTCTGTACGTCTCACCCTTCTAAAATTCATTTTATAAAGTAAGTAGACCCACAAATCACGTTTTATGTGGACTTCTAGCGTTCTTTTAGTATGTGCTATTAAATTTAGCTTTCATTATTACGTATACTGTGTAAAGGGGGGGGGGGGATTTTAGGTAGGGAATATGAAAGGGGGAGGGAGGGAATGACGTTCTGAAAATATTTTTAGGTAAGAAATACGAAGGGGGGGGGGGGGGAGTGAATGACGTTCTGAAAATATGGTGAAGGGGGGCACGGGCCAAAAAAGGTTGAGAACCACTGGTTTAGAACATCTAAAGTAAATTATGCCTATTACATTATACAAAATACTTTAACAAGTTTAAAAAGCGGATTTGAGTCTACGTAAAGTTATCTCTGACCTAACCGGATCGCACCTGACCTGACCGGAGGGCGCGCTAGCGAAGTCCGGGGTATCTTACTCTCACTGGCAACGTCATGAGCACAGGCGGGCGTGGGTTCTACAACTGGAAAAGATGACCCGCTTATTCCTTCTTGTTTGGAAAATGTTATGACGTTATCACATCACAGACTCATAACACGAAACCGCTTGGCTTCAATATTTATTCTGTCGTAACCGTCTGCTTACAAGTATTGATCACGATATTGTGGAAGCAATGAATGGGAAAGTAGCAAGACCGGTCCCACAAGCAGTTTCAGAGTATTCAAAGATCAAACGAGGGTCGTGTAAACCATTTGCCAATAATACGATTCACGATGCCATCTCTGACATATATACAGCTAGTTGTTGTGGGTTCGATTCCGGGCCGCGTCCTTCGGTTCACGAGTGCATTTTTTCTGAGACATCTGAGGGTCATCGCTGGAGCTGCGGAGTTCGTGCTTTGTGCGACGCTTTCTGCAGTTTGCTGCGGAAAGAGGCTTAGCCATATGGGATAAAACCCCGGTGAAATGAAGTCCACCCTGTCGACTTTTAAGCGACTTTTTTTTTTATATACAGCTAGAGCAACAGTGGAGGGGGGGGGGGGGGGGGAAAGAGGTGTACGGCAGGGAATGCGTGTTGTCCCCAAGCCTCTACAACTTATGCACATACAGAATTTGTAAACAAGTCGAACTGCCTGGACTTAATGGAAGATACTGTGTTACTAGTAGAAAGCGAGCAAGAGTTACAAAAAAAACAAAAAAACTAGTGGAACAAGTAAAAAGGCATAGTGCAGAATGCGACTTAGATATTAACACCCCCTCCCATCCTCCCCCCCCCCCCCCCTCACACCCCCCCCCCCCCCAAAAAAAATTTTTTTTTTTTTTTTTTTTTTTTGGAAATTAAAAGAAGAAAATAGTAATAATTAGCAGTGGAAAGGAGAAGTCATTAATGAACATTACAGTAAATAGTGATATACTAGAACAAGTAACAAGTCTCTCCTATCATGAACGTGTAGTAACAGATGTGGGCAGAAGTGAAACAGACATCAAAAAGATAATAGGAATGGCCAGCAATTCTTTCAACATCATTAAATCAGTAATAAATCTAGAGGGATTAACGAAACGTTAAAATACGAATTGTCAAATTTTATGTATATTCAACACTAGTATATGGGTGGAAGCCTGGGCAATGAACAGAAGAATATATCGTATTTCATGGAAACAAAAACAATCGGTACTTTTGCCTTAATTCATCCCAAAGAAACGTCACCAGCTATTTTAGGGTCACCAGCTATATTTAGCACTGACGGTGATCTCCTCTGTGTTCGGGTACAGTGCGTGCCAGTGCTTTTCAATTTCCCCACAGTGTTACTTTGGCTTTGGCAACCGTTTCTGTGTGAGTGTTTGTGTGTGTCTGTCTCATCATGAGTTTTCTGGAACTGGCAGCAGCAGCAGCAGCAGCAGCAGCAGCAGCAGCTGTCCACGACAAGCCAGAGTAGCGTTGCTTTTCTGCAGCAGAATCATGGCACCTGACATTCTGCTAGACACTGTTCTCATAATCATGTCATCATGGTGCTATCGCTGACTGAGCGCCAGGACAGATGGGAGATGCCGATGACGACGACATTCACCATGTATGTCGGCAGGACATCCTCCCGCTGAGACAAGGCCACGTGGCTGCAAGGTCTCGCGTCTTTCGTACAGACAGATCATCATCATTCTTTTCGTATACTCCTGGTCTCAAAACTTAACAAGCGTTTCAATTGGCCAGTTACAGCTAGGGGGATGTCGCCGAGAGCAACTGTTGCACACCGATAAAATTGCGCACCGAGCTACGGCGCAGCACAGGGAACCCCTGGATGTGACGTCATACCCTGGGATTCCGTTTGTTTGGGGTGCATTAAGGCAAAATTACCAAACAATCAAATACAGATGTTCTAGAAAAACAATGAATGAAAAGAGAGTTGATAAAATAAATAAAATAAGAGGCAAGTGAAATATTTCGGCCACGTTAAAAGACATAGCATTCTTACAAAAACCACACTGGAGTGTAAGGTTGAAAGAAAGCGTGCAAGATGTAGACAATGATACAAGTTGGAAAGATAACATCAAGAGATTGACGAACATCAATCTGACATAATGTACAGTCAGGG
Organism: Cepaea hortensis; assembly: GCA_963921405.1. NCBI lineage: Eukaryota > Metazoa > Mollusca > Gastropoda > Stylommatophora > Helicidae > Cepaea > Cepaea hortensis. The sequence continues at coordinate 97,564,291 of OY992880.1, read as the reverse complement.
CGAGAGACAGACAGTGTTGGAGATATTTTGCAGCTAACCTTCATTGTGGAGACGGCACCTGTTGATTGATTGAACAGTGGAGAGCCCCATCATCCAAAGAGACCTGGGAGCCCAGGGAATTGTTTTTTAAAAATCCGTCTCAATGGGAATTTGAGCACTCGACCACCGGGCAGGAGGCAAGGGTGCTTGCCACTGCGCCACCATGGCTCCCCAGCAACACTATACCTTTCTTTAATTTCTATGTTTTAAGTGATGCTAGAACTAACAAAATGGCATGTGAGGCCTTCTTCACAGTCGCTTTTGAGTTAGTATGTAATCAATTTGATTGGGAAACATCTCTAGGGCTTTTCTCTTGTCCATAATCATCCAGAATGGTTTTTCAACCCACGCTATTACCATATCATGAAATTCTACCCATCTTATTAATCTGTCATCTCGAACTTTTTTTTAAAAGTTGCATATCACTTACAGGACGTTGCAGTCAACACCAGCATTTTTCAGCTGCTGTTGATCTTGGCAAGATTACGCTCAGTAGTTTGCCATTGCTTTCTGAGCGACCGGTTCACATATAATTGACGGGAAAGACATTAGACTTATAAAAAACATATATTGGAAACAACAAGCTGCCATAAGGATTGATAATGAAGTATGACAATATCAGCCTATTAAGAGAGGTGTTAGGCAGGGATGTGTAATGTCTCCAGATCTTTTTTCCCTATACAGTGAAAATGTTTTCAGAAATGTAGAAGCTATACATAGAATCAGCATTGGAGGAAGAAACATCAATAACATGATACAGTTGCTTGCAGACAATGAGCAGGATCTGTAACAATTAGTAGATGTGGTTGTTGCACACAGTGAACAACTGGGGTTAGAATTAAATTGTAAAAAGACACAGGTTATGGTCGTCACTAGGAAGAACGAAGTACCCCAATGTAATATACAAGTAAATGGAAATATTCTTCAACAAGTGAATCCGTACAATCATCTCGAAACAGTCATAACATCTGATGGGAGATGCCTTGAAGAGATTAGAACAAGAATCACCATGGCGAAAGTAGCATTTAGCAAGATGAAAAACATTCTGACCAATAAAAAGATGTCAATGGAAACGAGAAAAAAAACAGTAGTTTTTTTTTTTTTTACTTTTTTCAAAAAAAAAAAAAGAGCCTGTTCTTTCGTGTGGATGTGAAACTTGGACAATGTGCAGTCAAGCTGAAAATCATCTGATGGCTGCAGAAATGTGGTTTCTGAGGAAAATGCAAAGAATACCACAGACAAACAGAAAAACCAATGACCAAGTACTACAGGAGACAAATGAACATCGTAAATTGATTAGAGAAATTAGACGTAGACAGTCAAAATGTTTTGGACATGTTATGATAAGAAATGGATTGGAGAACTTAGTGACAACTGGCAAGATAGAAGGGAACAGACCAAGGAGAAGACCGAGAAGTAAATACCTGGATGGCTGGGCCACATGGCATGGTCGAGACAGGAACACTGAGCTGATCCACGACTCTGGTGATCGAGTGAAATAGCGAGTCATGACCGCCCACGCTATGGCATATGATTCATTGATTGATATCCCTTACAGGACGTTGCAGTCAACACCAGTATTTTTCACTGCTGTTGATGTTCTTGACAAGATTACGCTCAGTAGTTTGCCATTGCTTTCTGAGCGACTGGCTCAAATACGTAAGTAACCAACGCACCGCGATTCGCTGCCGAATCTCGCGTAGCTGTGATCCCCACGTGGATATACGGGATTATGGAGAAAGTTGTTAAACCCTTTGCCAAGGCGACCGGCCATCATCATCATCATCATCATCATCGTCATCATCATCATCATCGTCATCATCATCATCATCATCATCATCATCATCATCATCATCATCATCATCATCATCATACTCATCATCGTCATCATCACCATCATCATCGTCGCCATCATGATCGTCATCTATCCTTTCACTTATGCCACAGCTACCAGTCACGCAACTCACTTGTCATTGATTACTTTTACATTGAAGTTCCAGGGTATCTAAAGTTGACTCTGTGGTTCAAAGCCATAGCTAACTCATGATTAAATAATCTATATCGTCTTCTTGAGGCCTTCTGAGTCTTTGATTGTCCCCAGTCTACTTACAAGGCAGCAGGTTTGTGTATCACTTCGTCTAGTGTTATCTCTTGTTCCTATTCGACATGGGAGATCCTACCTGCAGCTGTGCTTTCGTCAATATATGAATGAATCACCCCAAAAAAAAAAACGAGAAGTAGATTGTGAGCTTTACTAAAACACGATTACAAGAGACAAATTGGACGTTGCGGCCAAAGCCTTCGTCAGCACCGGACAAATAAATACAAACCAACACAAACCTACATGAAACACACTATGACAATATTAAACTATTAAACTAGTAAAATGTACTCATCTGATTCTGTGTCCGTGCTTGGAAAGACTATATTTCGTCAATATAGCTCGCGGGGTCATTGCAGCACGCAAGCCCCTCAACAAAACAGAGGCGTTATTATTATTATTATTATTATTATTATTATTATTATTATTATTATTATTATTATTATTGCTGTTGTGTCAGAAATTCCATTGGCACCTTTCCGTCTTGAAAAACGATAATTTGGTACATTGTGCTTCAAAAAGGCTTATTAACTACGACCCATGGCGGTGGCGAGTGTGGCTGATAAGGCTAATTCGCGCTGCAAATGTTTGTCCACAGTGGATGCATGTGAAAACATGGTCATTTCCACCATCATGCACCATCTTACGTCTCTCACGCTCTGTGTGTGCTTTATCTGCAATCATTTTCTCCTTTGTCTTTATTCCATTTCTGATAGTTGCCCTCCAATGCTTGTATCAATCATGTCCCGCTTACACATCTTTGTATCGCAGTAGAGGCCGACCCTGAGATCTCCTACCCATCTGTAATTCACCAAAAAAGATGTCCTTTGGTATTCTACCATCATCCATCCTCCTAACATGTCCTATCCATCTAAGTCTACGAAGACTGAGCATGGAACACACCGTCACACAACCTGATCTTTCCAATACTTCAGTATTTGTGATTTTGTCTTGCCACTAAATACCAAGTATCCTTCGCAGACACCGCATATGAAAGCTGTTTAAATGTTTCTCTTGGTGTGAGTAAGTTGTCCAGGTTTCACTGCCATAAAGAAGAGTACTAAGGACACAGGCTTGGTAGACGAGGACTTTTGTTTTGGCAGTAAGCTTCCTGTTCTCCCAGACTCTTTTTGCTAGCATGTTCATTATTGTTGCTGCCTTACAAATCCTGATGTTGATTTCCTGATCTAGGGATAATTTGCTATTTACCTCTGATCCTGATATGTAAAATGGTCTACTATCTCTAGTTCGGCGTCGTCAATAAAGATTGATGATACCCTGTGCGCACCTTGTGACATAATCTGTGTCTTCTTTTTGTTAATTGTTAAACCAAATTCAGAACAAGCATTGGAGAATGCAGATAGTAGATGTTGTAATTCTTCCTCAGAGTGAGTCGTAATTGCAGCAACATCAATAAAAAGCAACTCTCTGATCAGTACCCTTCTAATTTTGGTCTTGGCCTTCAATCTCTGAGCATTACAGAGGCCACCATCTGAGCGTGAGTGAATTTATATACCGGCATCCGAAAGGCATATTTCAGTAGAAGTAAAAGTATATCCCAAAGAGGGTGGGGGGCTAGTACACAACCTTGCTTAACTCCACTCTTGATTTCAAACTCTTGTGATGTTGCACCATCAAACTTGCTTATACCCTTCATGCCTGTGTGGAACGATTCCACAATGGACAGACGAGGTGGTGGCCAGCCAATCTTCTTTAGTGCCTTGAACAGACCCTCACGAGAGACCAAATAAAATGCCTTTAGAAGTCGATGAAGGCAATAAACAGTGGTTGATTCTGTTCACGGCATTTTTCTTGCATTTGTCGCAATGAGAATATCATATCAATGGTAGACCGGTTCTGTCGGAAGCCGCACTGTGATTCGGGGTAGATTTGATCTCCTAGGACGTGAAGTCTGGGCAGAGCAATTCTGGCAAACACTTTTCCAACAATACACAAAAGTGAGATACCCCTATAGTTGTTACAGTCGCTTCGATCGCCCTTGTTCTTGTACAGCGTTATGATGCTTAGATCTTTGAAATCCTGTTGGACTTGTCCTTCTCGCCAGCATAGCTCTATTAGCTGGTGGATCTGTAGAGTGAGTGTGTCTTGCCCACTCCTGATTACCTCTATTGGAATCCCATCCTTACCTGGAGACTTGCCCGATGCAAGTTCATTTATAGCACAATTAACTTCTGTTATGGTGGGAAGTGTGTCCAGGTGTCAAGAGTTGGTAGAGCCTCTATAGTGTTGAGGCCATCATCCGCTAGCTTGGTCTAACTTGAGTAAAGCTCTAAATAGTGCTCTACCAATCTATCCATCTCCTGTTTCTTATCAATGATGATTTCTCCAGTCAAGGTTTTCAGTGGGGCACTTCTTTTGATCATTGGACCACAGGCTTTCTTTATCCCTCCTTACATGCTTCTGATGTTTCCCTTATCACTTGCGATTTGAATGGACTCACATAACTTGATCCAATAATCATTCGCACACTGCCTGGCAGCCTTTTGCACATCCTTCCTAGCTTGTTTCAGCTCACTTAGAGTGTTACGCGTTGTTCTGTCCTTGTTTCTTAAGAGAGCTATCTTCTTTTTATCAGTCAAGGTCTGCAGTATCTGGCTGTTTGCCGCAAACTAGTCCTGCCTCTTATGACCCACAGTGTCGTAAACCCCTACCGCTGTTTTATAAATAGTTTCCTTAAGTTTACTCCACTTTTCACTTACTGTTCAATTGTTTGATGTATCAGTGAAAGCGTCTTCTAGTTGCTGTTGAAATTCAAAGCACTTTCCAGGATCGTGAGAGTTAATAATATTAATCCTGGTGATAGATTTGTGTTTAGCTGGGTAGATTCTCTTTGGTCTCAGTCTAACCCTTGCAAAAACCAAAGAATGATCTGTATCACAGTCAGCACTGTGGTAACTTCGCGTTAGTGATGTATGGTTTAAATATTGTCTCTGTGTGATAATGAAGCCCAGCTGATGCATCAAAAATGTAGATTGAACAACCATATATGATCAATATGACACTTAACACAAATATGCCGTAATGCTAGATCTTGTACATGATCCAATCATTCTAAACATCGGCATGGTGTTTCGTAGTCTATTAGGTTGGCGTACAAGTTAAAGCAAGGGATTTTCGTTTTCTCTTAACAGAAAAGATTTCTTTCACATCTGGCAAGTGTAGCCGGCTCCTAACTGGGAGCCTTTGTGCATTGTACAGGGTCTGTTCTCATATTTTTAAATCGGATTCTATTGCCATACACCTTTCCAAGGTCATTAAACCCCTAACACATGTCTGTTAATCTTTTAAATCGCTTTGGTTGTTGCTGGGCTATGCTGTTTCTTCTATCATACTTTGGCGGTAGACATGTGATCTTTTCTAGTTTTTTAACAGGGATTGTATTCAGGTCTTCCGTTATAATCCGTATTATTCCTTGAATTTGGGTTCTACTTATTTTGTAAGGATTTGACTTAGCTACTCCTGTTCAGTCTACAATATCGTATTCCGGGACAGGACTAGCAAGCTTTTTCATGATTGCCATTCTCTACCGTGCTCTTGTTCGATTTGTCTCAACCTGTGTCATCTATGTCAGTCGATTATCAAAGGTGATACCAAGGTAGTTTCGATTTTTTTCTGAGTCAATACTTTTTCATCTCAACACTAGTTTAGGGTGTGTTTTTTTCATCTGAGAGGGAGAACACTATGCATACTGTTTTCTCCTTACTTCTAATATGCCTATCCGATGATGTGGAATTGCCGTAGGGGTCTTGCACACTTCACTCGGTCCTGGGCATGTAGAAAGAGAGAGAGAGAGAGAGAGAGAGAGAGAGAGAGAGAGAGAGAGAGAGAGAGATGCGGGGGGGGGGGGGTTGAGTTATGCAATACACTCCCCTCAGGAGTCAAGTTTCTACATCAGCCTCACACCGATGATGTATACCTGGAGTGATGGATATTTATGTGTTTGATTGATTGATTGATTTAGGAACCGACATCACAACATTCGGGGCATTCCCATAAACGCTCCGTCCCTATCCTCAGCAGCTAGCGAAGAGTTCCAACACCAATAGTTCCAGTAGCAATCTGATTATATGTCCGTCGCGCCTTTCCTCTGAGCGTCGAGCGTCGGCCAGATCCCCTCGTCACTCCTCGCTGCCTCATTCATGCCAGACCATGATGATCCATTTGCTCCTCCGAGGTGCACACGCGCTCCCACAAGGCCGCAACCACGTCTGCCTTGTCATGCACTAATACTCCACCAAGTTTTGCCGAGCCAGCCAATCTGTCCGCCTGTTCATTCCCCAACACACCGGCATGCCCCGGAGAAAAGATCCAGGTGATGCTTGCCACCCGTGACCTCCGAAGCGAAGGAAGCCACTCTGCACGAAGCCTGCCTGTCCTCACCCTCCTCAGCATGCTTTCTGAGTCAGTCACAATCACGATGTGTGTGTGCGTGTCGTGTTCTCCATCCGGCGGAATGCTGCACTCACTGCATTCATCTCCATTCTTAAGCTAGATGTTGTGGTGTCATACGCCAGGCTCTCCTGCACAATACGTCGACCATTAGCTTCTGCTAAGAATCCCCAGGCACTTCTCCTACCTCTCGACACCGAACCATCTGTGTAGATAATCACATCACCCGGGCGAGCATTATCATGAATTAGTTGCTGGATTTCCACTTCCGTGGCCCCTGCTAGCCATTCCCTGCACTCCCGGCTCAATGTGATTATAACTCTGCACAAGTCTGACTGCTCCGCTGGCACTCTGACCCACTCCTCTCCTCGCCTAATGTTCTCCAAGATGTACACCTGTCTGATCATATCCTCCGCCTGAGCCATCCATGATTTCCCTCTTATCAGTCTCTGACCCTTAACTGCATCCAGCGCCTCATGCAACGGGTGATCTGTGTCTGCAACTACTCTGAGGTATGCCTCCGCCTGCATCACCTTGAGCCTACCAGCAACAGTCGACAGACCAAGGATGTAACGCATACACACTACTGGGGTGTCTCTGGTGCATTCGAGAATGACCCGCATAGCCTCATTCTGTATGCGCTCCAATCTCACCAGCTGACTCTTTGAGACAGTGAGCAGTCCTAGTCCATAATCAACCACTGCGAGAATCAAGTGCTGGTATAGTGTGAAAAGCATTCTCTGCTCTGTGTCCATTGCAGCCATAGTTTTAAGTGCATTGAGTCCCTTTTGAGATCTTGTCACAACCGTCTCCACATGGTCCTTGAAGGACAGACTCCTGTCAAATGTGATTCCCAGATACTTCAGTTTGTTCTCTCTGTTGACGCTTCTACCATCTATATTTGTGTGTTTAATCATGCATATCCGTCGATTTTGACATGCACATTGTGCTAACCTCTTTTAGCTTATGTATGTGCAGTTAATACTTTTAGCTAGTTCCTATTATTTTATTTTACATGGCTTTATTGGTTTCAGCGGGCTCTGTGGCGAAAGGTTTACGCCGCAATTCGTAATCCTTCATACCACGTTCGAAACACAGCTGCTGATGATTTGGCAGCAGACCGTAATGCGTTAGTTTTCATACAATGGTCTGAGTGCCGGTCTGGCAGAAAGCAATCGCAAACTTAAACTTGGAAAGAAATCACAAACAGCCAAAAAATGCTGGGGTTGACTGCAACGTCATGTAAAGGATATGCAACTAACATATTGGTTTCCACACTAATGCTTGAAGCTTTTGTACTTAAATCTTGCAGAAACATTCTTATAGTACGATATATCATCATCATCATCATCGTCGTCATCATCATAATCATCATCATCATCATCATCGTCGTCATCATCATAATCATCATCATCATCATAATCATCATTTGGTGTTAGGACCTTTGCAAAACGCCGTTCTCATCACGGCCCATCGAAAACGTTCTAGATTCCTTTCGTAATTTCTCCCTCGTGCACCTCATGCGCAAGGTCTCAGCAATGTCCTGTGTCCATCTAGTCCTGATAGAACCCTGTCTTGTCTTCCAGAAACTATGTTTCCTACCTCATGCGCAAGGTCTCAACAATGTCCTGTGTCCATCTAGTCCTGATAGAACCCTGTCTTGTCTTCCAGAAACTATGTTTCCTATCACTGTTCTGTCCAAGTCAATCTGAATATCACTATGTTCAAAGTACGTGAGTCTCCGAGACATAAGACCACGGATCCAGAAGAAGAACAATACTGACATGATATCAGGACGGACCACAGAAGAAAACTGTCTCGAGGGAGCAGCTCATGTCTCAGAAACTGAAATACTTTAGCAGATTTAAACGACTCAGAACCCAAGAAAGAAGAGTGATTCAATACGTCGTTTCTGGAAGAGGAGGCAGAGGTCCATCAGTACGAGGGAGGACACAAGGTATCATTGACACCGTGCGCATGAGAATGAATTAGGCTGGCAAAGAAGCAAGAACCTTTAATGCGGGTTGTCAGAAGGTGGCGTTCTGCAGAGAACTTGTTACATGATAGTGATGGTGGTGGCATTATGTACTGGACTTGTTACATGATGATGATGGTGGTGGCATTATGTACTGGACTTGTTACATGATAGTGATGGTGGTGGTATTCTGTACTGGACTTGTTACATGATGGTGATGATGGTGGCATTCTGTACTGGACTTGTTACATGATGGTGATGATGGTGGCATTCTGTACTGGACTTGTTACATGATGGTGATGATGGTGGCATTCTGTACTGGACTTGTGACATGATGATGATGGTGGTGGCACTCTATACTGGACTTGTTACATGATGATGATGATGGTGGCATTCTGTACTGGGCTTGTTACATGATGGTGATGGCGGTGGTGGCATTCTGTACTGGACTTGTTACATGATGGTGATGATGGTGGCATTCTATACTGGACTTGTTACATGATGATGATGGTGGTGGTGGCATTCTGTACATGACTTGGTACATGATGATGATGATGATGATGATGATGATGGCAATGGTGGCATTCTGTACTGGACTCATTACATGATGATGGTGGTGGCATTATGTACTGGACTTGTTACATGATGATGATGATGATGATGGTGGCATTCTGTACTTGGCTTGTTACATGATGGTGATGGTGGTGGTGGCATTCTGTACTGGACTTGTGACATGATGATGGTGGTGGCATTCTGTACTGGACTTGTTACATGATGATGGTGGTGGTATTCTGTACTGGACTTGTTACATGTTGATGATGGTGGTGGTATTCTGTACTGGACTTGTTACATGATGATGGTGGTGGTATTCTGTACTGGACTTGTTACATGTTGATGATGGTGGTGGTATTCTGTACTGGACTTGTTACATGATGATGGTGGTGGTATTCTGTACTGGACTTGTTACATGTTGATGATGGTGGTGGTATTCTGTACTGGACTTGTTACATGTTGATGGTGGTGGTATTCTGTACTGGACTTGTTACATGTTGATGATGGTGGTGGCATTCTGTACTGGACTTGTGACATGATGATGGTGGTGGTATTCTGTACTGGACTTGTTACATGTTGATGATGGTGGTGGTATTCTGTACTGGACTTGTTACATGATGATGGTGGTGGCGGTGGCATTCTGTACTGGACTTGTTACATGATGATGGTGGTGGTGGTGGCATTCTGTACTGGACTTGTTACATGATGATGGTGGTGGTGGTGGCATTCTGTACTGGACTTGTTACATAATGATGGTGGTGGTGGTGGCATTCTGTACTGGACTTGTTACATAATGATGGTGGTGGTAGTGGCATTCTGTACTGGACTTGTTACATGATGATGGTGGTGGTGGCATTCTGTACTGGATTCATTACATGTTGATGATGGTGGTGGTGGCATTCTGTACTGGGCTTGTTACATGTAGATGATGATGGTGGCATTCTGTACTGGACTTGTTACATGATGATGGTGGTGGTGGCATTCTGTACTGAACTTGTTACATGAAGATGATGGTGGTGGTATTCTGTACTGGACTTGTGACATGATGATGATGATGATGATGATGATGGTGATGGTGGCATTATGTACTGGACTTGTTACATGATGATGATGGTGATGACATTCTATACTGGACTTGTGACATGATGATGATTGTGGTGGTGGCATTCTGTACTGGGCTTGTTACATGTAGATGATGATGGTGGCATTCTGTACTGGGCTTGTTACATGATGATGGTGGCATTCTGTACTGGACTTGTTACATGATGATGGTGGCATTCTGTACTGGGCTTGTTACATGATGATGGTGGCATTCTGTACTGGGCTTGTTACATGATGATGGTGGCATTCTGTACTGGGCTTGTTACATGTAGATGATGATGGTGGCATTCTGTACTGGACTTGTTACATGATGATGGTGGTGGTGGTATTCTGTACTGGACTTGTTACATGATGATTGTGGTGGTGGCATTCTGTACTGGGCTTGTTACATGTAGATGATGATGGTGGCATTCTGTACTGGACTTGTTACATGATGATGGTGGCATTCTGTACTGGACTTGTTACATGATGATGGTGGCATTCTGTACTGGGCTTGTTACATGATGATGGTGGCATTCTGTACTGGGCTTGTTACATGATGATGGTGGCATTCTGTACTGGGCTTGTTACATGTAGATGATGATGGTGGCATTCTGTACTGGACTTGTTACATGATGATGGTGGTGGTGGTATTCTGTACTGGACTTGTTACATGATGATGGTGGTGGTGGCATTCTGTACTGGACTTGTGACATGAAGATGATGGTGGTGGTATTCTGTACTGGACTTGTGACATGATGATGATGATGATGATGGTGATGGTGGTATTCTGTACTGGACTTGTGACATGATGATGATGATGATGATGATGATGGTGATGGTGGTATTCTGTACTGGACTTGTTACATGATGATTGTGGTGGTGGCATTCTGTACTGGACTTGTGACATGATGATGATGATGATGATGATGATGATGATGATGATGGTGATGGTGGTATTCTGTACTGGACTTGTTACATGATGATGGTGGTGGTGGCATTCTGTACTGGACTTGTGACATGAAGATGATGGTGGTGGTATTCTGTACTGGACTTGTGACATGATGATGATGATGATGATGATGATGGTGATGATGATGGTGATGGTGGTATTCTGTACTGGACTTGTGACATGTTGATGATGGTGGTGGCATTCTGTACTGGACTTGTTACATGATGGTGGTAGTGGTGGCATTCTGTACTGGACTTGTTACATGATGATGATGATGATGGTGATGGTGGCATTATGTACTGGACTTGTGACATGATGATGATTGTGGTGGTGGCATTCTGTACTGGACTTGTTACATGATGATGGTGGTGGTGTCATTATGTACTGGACTTGTGACATGTAGATGATGATGGTGGCATTCTGTACTGGGCTTGTTACATGTTGATGATGATGGTGGCATTCTGTACTGGACTTGTTACATGATGATGATGATGGTGGCATTCTGTACTGGGCTTGTTACATGATGATGATGATGGTGGCATTCTGTACTGGACTTGTGACATGTTGATGATGGTGGTGGCATTCTGTACTGGGCTTGTGACATGTTGATGATGGTGGTGGCATTCTGTACTGGACTTGTTACATGATGGTGGTAGTGGTGGCATTCTGTACTGGACTTGTTACATGATGATGATGATGATGATGATGATGGTGGCATTCTGTACTGGACTTGTGACATGTTGATGATGGTGGTGGCATTCTGTACTGGACTTGTTACATGATGGTGGTAGTGGTGGCATTCTGTACTGGACTTGTTACATGATGATGATGATGATGATGATGATGATGGTGGCATTCTGTACTGGACTTGTGACATGTTGATGATGGTGGTGGCATTCTGTACTGGACTTGTTACATGATGGTGGTAGTGGTGGCATTCTGTACTGGACTTGTTACATGATGATGATGATGGTGATGGTGGCATTATGTACTGGACTTGTGACATGATGATGATGGTTATGACATTCTGTACTGGACTTGTGACATGATGATGGTGATGATGGTGGCATTCTGTACTGGACCTGTTACATATTGATGATGGTGGTGGCATTCTATACTAGACTTGTTACATGATGATGATGGTGGTGGCATTCTATACTGGACTTGTGACATGATGATGATTGTGGTGGTGGCATTCTATACTGGACTTGTGACATGATGATGATTGTGGTGGTGGCATTCTGTACTGGACTTGTTACATGATGATGATGATGATGGTGGCATTCTGTACTGGACTTGTGACATGATGATGATTGTGGTGGTGGCATTCTGTACTGGACTTGTTACATGTTGATGATGGTGGTAGTATTCTGTACATGACTTGTTACATACTGATGAGGATGATGGGGGTATTTTGTCCTGGACTTGTTACATGTTGATGATGATGGTCGTATTCTGTACAGGACTTCTTAAATAATGATGATGATGGAGGTGGTGGCATTCTGTACAAGAGTGTTACATAATGACGATAATGATGGTGGTAGTATTCTATATAGGACTTGTTACATAATGATGATGATAATGGTGGCATTATGTACTGGACTTGTTACATGATGATGATGATGATGATGATGATGATGATGATGATGGTGACATTATGTACATGACTTGTTACATGATGATGATGATGATGGTGGCATTCTGTACAGGACTTGTTACATGGTGATGATGATGGTGGTATTCTGTACAGGACTTGTTACATGATGATGATGATGATGATGACATTCTATACAGGACTTGTTACATGGTGATGATGATGGTGGTATTCTGTACAGGACTTGTTACAGGATGATGATAATGGTGGTGGCATTCTGTATAGGACTTGTTACATGATGATGATGATGATGGTGACATTCTATACAGGACTTGTTACATGATAATGGTTGTGGTGGCATTCTGTACAGGAGTGTTACATACTGACGATAATGACGGTGGTGGTATTCTATATAGGACTTGTTACGTAATGATGATGATAATGGTGGCATTATGTACTGGACTTGTTACATCATGATGATGATGGTGGCATTATGTACATGACTTGTTACATGATAATGGTGGTGGCATTCTGTACATGACTTGTTACATGATGATGATGGTAATGATGATGATGGTGGTGGAAGTGGTGGCATTCTGTACATGACTTGTTACATAATGATGATGATGGTGGTGGCATTCTGTACATGACTTGTTACATACTGATGAAGATGATGGTGGTGGAATTATGTACATGACTTGTTACATGATGATGATGTTGGTGGCATTCTGTCCAGGACTTGTTACATGTTGATGATGATGGTGGTATTCTGTACAGGACTTCTTAAATAATGATGATGATGTTGGTGGCATTATGTACTGGACTTGTTACATGATAATGGTGGTGGTAACATTCTGCACAGGAGTGTTATATACTGACGATAATTCTGTATAGGACTTGTTACAGGATGATGATAATGTTTGTGGCATTCTGTATAGGACTTGTTACAGGATGATGATAATGGTGGTGGCATTCTGTATAGGACTTGTTACAGGATGATGATAATGGTGGTGGCATTCTGTATAGGACTTGTTACAGGATGATGATAATGGTGGTGGCATTCTGTATAGGACTTGTTACAGGATGATGATAATGGTGGTGGCATTCTGTATAGGACTTGTTACAGGATGATGATAATGGTGGTGGCATTCTGTATAGGACTTGTTACATGAGCGCGATGATGTTGGTGGTGGCATGTGCATAATGATTTTCTGTATCCTTTCTGCCATATCTAATCGCTACTTTAACTTGTATCCTCGTGTTTGTTGTGCACACACGCATAAACATCCATACATACACACACAAATACATACATACATACGCACACACATACAAACACACACACACACATTCACAAACACACACCACCCACCCACTCACCTACTTACCTATCTACCTACTTAAATGCATACATGCACGCAGACACATAAACAAATAACATGTGTTTAAAATACTAATCATAAACATATATACATAATTTTGCAGTGACACAGCGCCTAAACAGCTGTCAGACATCCCAACACCATCATCATCTCAGGCTCCTGGAGTTCCTGTTATCACCGCAAGGACACAAATAGGCAGCATCCCAAATCAATCACTGACTGTCAGCAATACCACTCCAAAGAACTTTTCGACAACAGGAAAGAGATACCTGATCTACATATGTGACCATACAACCTACTGTTATGGAATCGGCGATCGTCAAAGAGGAATCCTGAGCGTCTATATTCTAGCAGAGCTGACTAACCGAACTTTCGGAATTATCATGACGTCTCCTTCGGATTTTACGGAATTCTACAAGCCGAATCTGGTTAACTGGGATATACCGAAGTCGGAACTGCTTGGAAAATCATCCGTTGAAATCCTGGTAATATTTTTTATGCAGGCACGCAAGCAAGCACGAACACACACACACACACACACACACACACACACACACACACACACACGCACGCACGCACCACGCGCGCATACACACACACACACACACAGACACAGAAACACACACACACACACACACACACTTACATACACACACACATTTTTTTTGGTTCGCATATCCTTTACAGGACATCGCTGTCAACATCAGCATATTTCAGCTGATTGTTGATTTCTTGGCAAGATTACGCTCAGTAGTTCGCTATTGCCTTCTGAGTGACCGGCTCACATATCCCGTAAGTTATCGACCTGGAGAGAACCGCTACCGATTCTCGCGCAACGTCACGTCACTTACGAGAGTATACGAGATTACGGAGAAAGTCGTGTAACCTCTAGACCAGGGAGACCGGCACAGATAGACAGACAGACAGACAGACAGACAGACAGACAGACCTAATTACATACCTACCTACCTTCCTACATACATACATATGCACACATATACAAATCATCTATAGAAATCCTGGTAATATTTTCTATACACACACGCACATACACACGCCCGCACGTACGCACCCACATACACACGCACTCACTCAAACGCATGCACGCACATGCGCATATATATATATATATCATGTAAACTCACACAAACACACTCACACACCTACATGTACTTCTGATTTTGCTATTATTGCTTGATCGTCCTCAAATATGAGTTCTTTAACGGTGCATGAGTATATGAGTCGAATGTAATGCTAGATACACTGCCGAGCTCTGTTTATGCCTGTATCCCAAAGCAGTTTCCCGCCAATGGGTCAGTGATATGAAAACGCCATCTCAGTTTATAGGCCTGAGAGCAATACAGTTTATGTGAGCAATCTGTCCTTCACTTTGGCAAATTATATGAGCAATCTGTCATTCACTTTCACAAATTAGGTGAGCAATCTGTCCTTCACTTTGGCAAACGACGAGTCCACGCCCGACCGTGCCCATGACACTACCAGCGGAGTCCATTCTTGTTAACACTGTTCTGTATATTTCCTTAATGCTCCTTTCTGCTGCTGCCTTGTATCTCCCAGTGAAGCTTAGCCCCTCAACCAACTCAAGCCAAGCCCATTGCAGACTTGCTCATAATTGGTTAGAATTTACAAACTATAGTTTTCTACTTAAAAGAAGTCGCTTCAAAGTCGACAGGGTCGACTTCATTGCAAGGGTTTTCATCCCATATGGCTCAGTCTATTTCCACAGCGAACTACCGAAAGCGTCGCACAAAGCATGAACTCCGTAGCTCCAGCGACGACCCACAGGAGTCTCCGAAAAAAAATGCACTCGTAAAATGAAGGACGCGACCCGGAATCGAACCCACAACCTTCGGAGCCCGAGTCAGACGGCTTGACCACTTCGCCATGGAGACTTCCATAGTTTTCTACAAGATGAGGTAGCCAGTCTCATCCCAACCCTTCTTAGTCTCCTGTTACGGCACGCATAGTAGGTTACGGTCTTACTATTCCCTGCTTCCTTTACACACATGTTTGTGTATTTTATAAATTAAATGATATACTTTGACCTGAACACGTACTAAACAAGCTGAACCGCGTATAAATGCCTTTGAATATAAATGTTATAGACCGGTTCTAAGGATACCTTGGCTACAGACACGAACAAATGCATCCATACTTTAAGAGCTTAATATTGAAGAATGTTGGCTATTAAAGACGATGTAAAAAAAAAAAAAAAAAAAAAAAAAATATTATGGTCACTTGAAACGTCACGAAAGTTTGAAGAGAACAGTAATGGAGGGGTGTATGCCTGGGAGCCCGCTCCGTGGCGAAGAGGTTATGGGGACGCAGCTCGTAATCTCGCATACCCGCGTTCGAAACACAGCTGCGGGCGATTTGGCAGCTGACCGCCTTGTGTTTTTTTTTTTACGAAATGGTATGGATGCGGGTCGTTCAGAAAGCAAAGTCAAACTACTGAACGTAAACTTGCCAAGAGATCATAACAGCAAAATATGGTGGTGTTGACTGCGACGTCCTGTAAAGGATAGGCACCTACTTGTTTTATATACCTGAGAAGAGAGGAAGAGGCAGACCAAACAGAAGATGGGTGCAGGATTTGTAGATGATCTCCAGATGGGTGTATCAGACACAGGACATCTCGCTTATGATAGAAAAGTTTTCCGGAAGGTTGTTATGGGAGCGACGTTCTGCAAAGGACATAATAATTAATAAATGAATGAATGAATGAAACGTCATGAAAGTTTGGAGAGAACAATAATGGAGGGGTATTTGCTCGGGAAGAGAGGAAGAAGGAGGTCAAAGAGAAGATGGGTGCAGGATGTGGCGGATGATCTCCAGATGTGTGTATCAGACGCGGGACATCTTGCTTATGATCGAGAAGTTTTCCGGAAGGTTGTTATGGGAGCAATGTTCTGCAACGGACATGCTACTGAATGAATGAATGAATGACATCATCTAACGTCTAAGGTACATTTACTGCTATCTTATCTATCACTTAGATGTATCAAGAAATATATATTTACTGCTATCTTATCTATCACTTAGATGTATCAAGAAATATATATTTACTGCTATCTTATCTATCACTTAGATGTATCATTAAATATATATTTACTGCTATCTTATCTATCACTTAGATGTATCAAGAAATATATATTTACTGCTATCTTATCTATCACTTAGATGTATCAAGAAATATATATTTACTGCTATCTTATCTATCACTTAGATGTATCATTAAATATATATTTACTGCTATCTTATCTATCATTTAGATGTGTCATTAAATAAATATTTGCTGCTATCTTATCTATAACTTACGTGTATCATTAAATATTTATTTACTGCTATCTTATCTATCACTAACATGTATCATTAAATATATATTTACTGCTGTCTTATTTATCACTTAGATGTATCGTTAAATATATATTTACTGCCATCTTATCTATCACTTAGATGTATCATTAAATATATATTTACTGCTATCGTATCTTTCACTTAGATGTATTATTTTATGTACAGGTACTAATCAGATTCAGTGGCGAATTATATATATTAAATATATATTTACCGCTGTCTTATTTATCACTTAGATGTATCGTTAAATATATATTTACTGCCATCTTATCTATCACTTAGATGTATCATTAAATATATATTTACTGCTATCGTATCTTTCACTTAGATGTATTATTTTATGTACAGTTACTAATCAGATTCAGTGGCGAAGGGGTTACAGACACAATTCGTAATTCAGCATACCGCGTTCAAAACACAGCTGTGGGCGATTTGGCAGCAGACAGCCTTGAGTTTATTTTCATACAATGGTATAAGTGCCGGTCGTTTAGAAAGCAATAGCAAACTACTGAATGTAAATTTGCCAAGAAATCCCAAACAGCCAAATATTAAGGGTTTTGACTGCGACGTCAAGTAAATGATATGCGACTAACTTACTACAATCTTATCTAGCACAACATGTGTCACTAGATGTACTGTGAATGCCATCTTATTACTATATCTTATCTATCGTTTGGGTGTATCATTAGATGTACATTTGTCGTACTATTGTAGCTATCAATTGGATTTATCATTATATGAACGTATATTAGTTTCTTATCTAGGACTTAGATGCTTATGCACAATTACTGCTTTCTTATCTAGCTCCTTGATGTATCCCTAAATGTACATTTACTACTATCTTATCAATCAGTTGGATATTCATTAGATGTACATTTCTCGTAATATTGTAGCTATCATTTGTATTTATCACTAGATGTATCATTTGAGTGTATCATTAGATGTACAGGGGGCTGAATGGTCTCAGGTATGGTGTCCGCCTCGAGCGCTGCAGGTCCCAGGTTCAAGCCCCGGTGATGGCCGGGATTTTTTCACGTGGACTTCTAGTAACAAAATTTCCCCTGGTCTCCGGGTAGTGAGATCGGACGCCCGTGTGTATTGTTGCGCACGTAAAAAAATCCCTTGGCAGTCGGTCATCGAAAAAGAGTAGCCTAATGACGCTGCCCGGGCAAAATTTCTAGTTAAAAATCTACTCAAAGTAATTCAGGATCCTCGCCCTGCTACGGAGTTCGTGCACTGAGCTGAAATTCTAAGGCCTCAGGCTTGAGTTAGGAGTAAAACGGTTACGCCGTCGACTAAACTAACTGAACTACCTAACTAGAAGTACATATATGTATGTGTGACACTGAGCACTTGCGGGATTGTCCGGTGGGCTACGGTTCTTAGAATCCCAGCGACTTACTTAAAACACAAAATTTCAGGGGGGGGGGGGGTGACAATTAAAACATAAGAAGGCCTGCAAGACGTGGATTCTTGTACAAACACCGCTTGTCTGTTACTGGGGCCCTTAAAGGATTACAGGAATAGTAACACGGTAACACATTGTGCAGGTCACAATAGGCGTTAAGGATGGTTGGCGTGGGGGATGGCTATCTCACCCTGTTGATGACTGCAGCGGCACTCTCTAGTCAACTATAGATACGGAAAGAAGAATACATCATCAACCAAATTGAAAGGAGGCTATTTTTCAATTTGGTTGATGATTTATTCTTCTTTCCTAATCTTTAGACTTATCTATAGTTGACTAGAGAATGCCGCTGCAGTCATCAACAGGGTGAGAAAGCCATCCCCCACGCCAACCATCCTCAACGCCTGTTGTGACCTGCACAATGTGTTACCGTGTTACTATTCCTGTAATCCTTTAAGGGCCCCAGTGACAGACAAGCAATGTTTGTACAAGAATCCACGTCTTGCAGGCCTTCTTATGTTTTAATTGTCACCCCCCTTGAAATTTTGTGTTTTAAGTAAGTCGCTGGGTTTCTAAGAACCGAAGCCCACCGGACAAACCCGCAAGTGCTCAGTCTCACGTACACAAAGCAGACAACAGATAGCGAACTCTGGTGCATTCAGTAAAATTGCTATACTGATGAAAAATAAAAAGGTGTTCAATAGTATCCAACTCAACTGAGACTGACAGCTCACTCCAGGAATTTAAATAAGAATGTGTCAGGGCGGGTTCAGTCCTGAAGATGTGTAACATGGACCGCTACAAGGGGAAAGCTCCCATTGGCACATGGCCCGGATAGCAACCGTTGGCACATGGCCTGGAGAGCAACACTCTTTACCACTTTGCCTGGAGCAACCGTTGACCCATGGCCCGGATGCAACCGTTGACACATGGCCCGGATAGCTCCATGGCAGGCTTACCGATAGAACATAACATGATGCACTAACTTCAGAAGGAACCTGGCGCTGACACTATAGATCGTCATGTCACGAAGAAAAGATCGTTCTCTCTAAGTCAACATCACTTGAGCTGGACACTGTTGAACACCCCCCCATTGACCGGCATCCCCACAAGGCTTATAAGTGATGGCGCGGACCTCGCAGAGAAGTGTCCCAGTAGTAGATGTCCAGTAGGCCACTGTTAGTTCAGGCGGATCTGCCAGAGATGTGTGCTGGCAATAAGCCCCGTCCTCGTGCTCTCTGTAATGATGATGATGATGGCTGGTGATATGACTGTCCACCTGTTGTCAGGTCTGTCTGTAATGTCGTGTACCCATTAGGGTTAGGGTTTAGGGTTGGGTATGGCTTAGGGACAGGGTTAGGGTTAGGGTTTGGGTTTGGGTTAGGCTTAGGGTTAGGTTTAGGGTTAGGGTTAGGGTTTAAGGTTAGGGTTTAGGGTCTGGGTTTGGGTTAGGCTTAGGAATAGGGTTAGTGTTAGGGTTTAGATTTAGGGTTTAGGTTTAGGGTTAGGGTTAGGGTTAGGGTTAGACCATGTTGTACAGACATCCAGTGGGCACACTAGCACACTATTAAGTGGTTGTACTATATGAAGAATGATGTATATTCTAGTCACGGATTTATATATAAATAACGACGGGGGCCTGGAAAAGGATAATCAATGTAGAACATTATATTCAAATACATAAGAAGGATAAAAACAGTGCTCTTTTTACGTGTAATGAAAAGATAGATTTTGGGGACATCGCGATGACTGGAACGATCAGTGGTAGAAGAAGCAATGACAGACCGAGTAAAATACTTCTGATTATACTGTGCGGCATGGAGGAATATCATCAACAGAATTGGTCCAGAATACCTTGTGCCGAGATCTGAGCAGATCTGTAACCGCTGTGCCAGATGGCTGGGCACATGACCTTGATAGTGGCGGTCAGATTAAATCCACGACATTGTGACATACTTCTGAACGTGAAAGATGACAGACTTCGCAAAAATGGCACCAACAAAAATGTTTATTTGCAAACCCGGTACCTCCACAGCCAAGCGAGGATAATTAAACATCAGTGTGCAGTAAGGGAAGCTTTGGTCCATCCAAGATAATCGGTTAACGAACGATCAGATGACAAACATGCTGTTTATGAGCAAACCAGCGTCTTTACACCCAAGACTCCTCCGACTGTATGCACGTTTACATCGTCTCAACCTGTCACATATCCGCGACTGCGCATGTCAAAAAAGCGCAAACTCCAGAATTCATCCCACAGATCGGTACCCTTTGCCAAGAGGCAAATAGCCATGCTGGAAACTAAATCTAGAAGTACAAAGCAGTATCACAAGAAAAGTAGATTTTATCCAGAAAAAGTTTGTTAAATTGCGCTTTAGATAAGGCATAGTAACCTCTCTTTAACACAAAGCCTAGGCTGAACTGTAGAGACCGTGTGTTGCCCATGCAGCATGCTTCCTCTCTCGGCCTGCCTAATTTACTCCAGAGGAAAAGTAACACCATTACATCTGGAACAAGCCAAGCTACACAAGCTGCCGTATCAGCAACGCGTTGCTCTAACTGTCCGTCTGTCGGAGCTTGGATCCTAGACCAATTGCCGACGAATTTCAATGCCTGGTCTGCCATGTCGTGACATTTAGTCTTTAGGTTGCATTTCCCTCCAAACTGCGTTCCTCCACTCAAAGCTGTTGGCACAATTTGGTGTGTCGGGTTTGGTGAGCGCCACCCAATATTCGGCTCAAATAGAAGGCAGGTAGAACCATCTACTGTCATACGATAGCTCAGTCACATCTGATAAAACCCGATTATCCCCACGTAGAAACTAGGTCATTTAAAAGTCAGTGAAGTTAAAAATAAGATCCTATTTCCTTGGAGCGTGTTAGTGTGTGCATCAGCTGGGCCGCATTAAAGTACGACACTTAGTTGCAGAAACAGTTGGGATCTTCGCGTCAACAAATTGACACATACCACCATTCATCACACTCTCCGGGGAACATGCATGTCTAAAGGTAGTTTAAATTCTATTCAGCTTGTAAAACATTATGCATAACATACGAGATAGTACGGTTGAATAATTCAAATTCACCTGGGCTATCGAATTATAACTGCTGCTTTTCAGATTAAATAAAGAGACTGAAAAAAAAAAAAAAAGCAAGCAAATGCAGAAGACATTTGAGTATACCTGAACAGATACAGTTAGAAAGTGTGCTGATTATTTGCTTTAGAAGGAGTCAATATGGTTGTTTGATGTATTGGGGAAAAAACAAACAAATAAATCATTCAAGTCTAAGGTTAGGAGTGACAATATAATACGGCAGAATGCATGAAGTGAAATCGTGATAAAGAAACGAAGAAACATGAAATTTGAAAACTTGTAAAGAGACTAGAAACACACGAAAGCACACACACACACACACACACACACACACACACACACACACACACACACACACATGTGTGTGTATGTGTGAACGTGTGTGTGATCATGTGTGTATGAACATGTGTGTGTGTGAACATGTATGTGTATGTCTGTGCAGAAGGAAGAAACCGGAGAAGTGTGTGTGTCTGTCTGTCTGTCTGTCTGTCTGTCTGTCTGTGTGCGTGCGTGCGTGCGTGCGTGTGTGTGTGTTCGCGCGCGCGCGCGCGCGTGTGTGTGTGTGTGTGTGTGTGTGTGTGCTTTCGTGTATTTCTAGTATCTTTACAATTTTGTGTGAGAGAGAGAAGGGAAAATCAGCAGAAGAAGGAGGAACAGGATATGATGATTATGTAATGCTGATGATGATAATGTTGATGATGATGATGATGATGATGATGATGATGATGATGATGATGATGATGATGATGATGATGATGGTAAGAAGAAAAAGAACAATAACAACACTATCCTGATAGGTATATCTAGGGGCTAGAAGCATTAAGAATGATTACTCATGTCAGCGCTATTCATTCGTTCCCAACTTCATCACTATCTTCAAGTACCATGCCGGTAAGCGTGGGCGGTCATGTTTTGCTATCATATACGATAACCAGAGTCGTGGATCAGCTGTGTGTTCTTGTCCCGACCAGTTCCCAACTTACTAACGAATTAGTTTAGTTTAGTCGACTGATCAACATCACGGCACACGGGTATAGTCCCATAATTGCTCCGTTCTACTCCTAACTCAAGCCTGAGTTCGGAGAATCTCAGCTCAGTGCACGAACACCGCAGCACCGGCGAGGATCCTGAAATACTTTGAGTAGATTTTTAACTCGAAATTTTGCCCGGGCAGTGCCGTTAGGCTACTCTTTTTCGATTTCCAACTGCCAAGGAATTTTTTTTTTACTTGCGCAACAATACAAACGGGCGTCCGATTCAACTACCCAGAGACCCGGGGAAATTTTGTTACTAGAACTCCACGTGAAAAAATCCCGGCCCTCATCGGGGCTTGAACCCGGGACCTCCAGCATTCGAGGCGGACACCATACCTGAGACCACTCCGCCCCCTGTACTTCTAGTGATAAACCCAAATGGTACATCTATACTATAAATGGCAATGTATGTATGTATGTGTGTCCGTTCTTTATAAGTTAGCGGACGGTCCATCCGATTGAGGTGACATTTTCTACATGTTTTCTTTTCATTCCCGTGCAACCAACTGTCATAGTTTTGTACTTACTAAAAGCTATTTACTTACTAAAATTTAATAATTTAAATTTACATTATCATTTCTATATAGCAAGGGGACTTAACATAAGAAAAGTTATTTCAAGGGGCATAACTTTTAATAACATTGCTATTATTTTATATATAGAGTGTTGCATTGTTTTCAAAGATTTATAAACACTTTGTCTACAGTTATTTACAGGCATATAAGTTATAATAAATAATGATATAATCTTTACGGCATTTTCATAGTTTTCATAAAAATAATGCATCTATTTAAATAGTGAAAATTTTCTAACTCATCTTTTTATTTTTCTTCAACGGCACATTAATTTTTTTTAAACATTCTCATATGTATGGCGCGTTACACCCACATTGGGTATTTTTTGTTGTCAAAGAATTGCTTCATAAGAGATGTTGAATGAAAGAATGTATGAGAGGAAATAGAGAAGAAGGGCAGAATGTAGGACGGGCCTGCGATTTTCGTTCGTTAAAAAAAAAAAGTAATTTTTTGTGAGAGATAGTTAGTTGCATATCGTTTGCAGTGCTCTACAGTCAACCCACCGCCCACTATTTATTGGCTGTTCGTCATATCTTGGTAAGTTTACTTTAGATAGATCTCTTCCAATCATATTTTCTACTATCAATCTATCTATTCTTCTATTCTATCTATATTTTTAACGGGAACGGGCCGAACATAGGTAGATAGATAGATAGATAGATAGACAGACAGACAGACAGACAGACAGACAGACAGACAGACAGACAGACAGACAGACAGACAGACGGGCGGGTGGGTGGGTGGGTGGGTTGGTAGATAGATAGATCGGAAACGGGAGTTTATATGACTACTTATATGAATTAAATGAGATGCTCCCCACCAGGGCCTGGGCGAAGTCGGGCCGAGTCGGACAGACAGATAGACAGACAGGCAGATAGACAGACAGACAGATAGTCGGGAACGGGAGCTTATATGGCTACTTATATGAATTAAATAAATGAGATGCTCCCCACCAGGGACTGGGTGAAGCCGGGCCGGGTCAGACAGATAGACAGACAGACAGATAGTCGGGAACGGGAGCTTATATGACTACTTATATGAATTAAATGAGATGCTCCCCACCAGGAGCTGGGCGAAGCCGGGCCGGGTCAGACAGACAAGCAGACAGACAGACAGATAGATAGACAGATCCCCGCCAGGGCCTGGGCGAAGCCGGGCCTGGTCAGCTAGTCTAGTGATAAATACAAATGATAGCTACAATATTACGAGAAATGTACATCTAATGAATATCTAACAGATTGATAAGATACACTACAAGTGTATGCCACCTATTTTCATTCTGATTATTAGATTGGGGTCTTTTGACAATACAAGACCTACTGCTCTTGGAGGAAACATGGCCCACCTAGACCAGACCTCCGCTGTTCTGTCTGAGCCGCGATGAGTCATGACCTGGTTCCGTTCTAATAAGCGTCGGGTCGGTTCTTTGGTGCCGGCGAAGGTGACCTTGGGACAGCGAACGTAGTTTTCACATTCCCTCATATCCGGGTCGAAATCAGCCGCAGACGATTTAGAAAAAGACCGACTTGGTTTGAATTTGATTTTTTGATAAATCAAACGTAGTCAATACACATGCTACTTTTTCTAGTGCACTGGGCTGATGTTTGCCTATATATTCTTATAGCTTGGCTAAAGAGCATACCCTGGGCAAAAACACAGACCTGATTCAATACTCATAGGAGATTGAGAACCATGATCGTCCTTGGTATATAATAATGATGATGATGATGATGATGATGATGATGATGATGATGATGATGATGATGATGATGATGATGATGATGATGATGTTGGTGATGATGATGAAAAATCTGTAACATGAACAAGTTTACACGATTACTATTGCCATCTTTTGTTTAACATCTTATGTTATTGTTTTGATATATTGGCACCTTTCCGTCTTGACATAGGATAGTTTGGTACATTGTGCTTCAAAAAGGCTTAATAACTACGACCCATGGCAGTGGCAAGTGTGGCTAATAAGGCCAATTCGTGCTGTAAATATTTTTCCACAGTGGATGCATGTGACAACATGGTCATTTTCACCATCATGCACCATCTTACGTCTCTCACGCTCTGTGTGTGCTTTATCTGCAATCATTTTCTCCTTTGTCTTTATTCCATTTCTGATATTGTTTTGATACTTTAGTAACATTTGATGTAATCATTCTTCTAACATTTGATGCAATTATTCTTCTCGCAGGCTTGTGCTATTGTTTTGATACTTTAGTAACATTTGACGTAATTATTCTTCTCACAGGCTTATGGACCTCGGGTACACCTAGGACTTCATGAAATAGATTTCAATAAAGTTTACCCCCAACACGTGGTCTACGCCCGAACCAATCACAGATGGCAATTTGATTTACTGAGAAACCATCATTACAGGGATAAGTTTCCTCAATGGGCAAAGGTCCCAAATTGGAAAATGTTTCAGGTGGCTTGGTTGCGACTGATGACGCCAACAACAACTTTGCGTCAGGAGCTCAACCAAATTTTAGTACACATTGTTCAAGATATGAATGATGAATATGAAGTTTGGCAAAATCTTAATAACACGAAATGTTGTGAAAGTAAATATATTAATATATCCAAGTGTAGTAACGAAACGTGTGACTCTTTAGAACGTCAAATTATATGCTGCAACCAGACAAGTAGTAACAAATCTTTGCCTGGATTACAAACATGTGTTGGGACATGTAAAATCACCATCTGTAAAAATATAACGTGCCCTGTAGTAAATATCACCCACTGCAGCAATAAAACATGTACAAATTTAACAGCAACAGAAACGCCAGAAAGTGTGGAAAGTAAAGATTGCTTACGGCATGTGGAACGTACGACCACAAACGTGACAGTACTGTCTCGGTTGAAACCTTTTGCCATGAAATATTGCGAGGAGAAAAGACCTGTTCTGGCACCATGGATGTCTGTAGAAAGTATACAGAAGACTCAAGGATTTGATAAAGTCAATATAAACCTGGTGTGTGTTCACATAAGACTGGGTCACAGTGCTACCTTGCCTAAGGAGAACAACGTTAGAAACAAACCAGAAACCGTGAAGGCGGTCTGGCAGTTTCTGAAGCCTTATGTGGCATCCGGGAGACACGTGTACTTGGCCACAGACTCCCAAGCGGTAAGATATGACTTTCTTTAACTCTTAATACATTAATTTCGGATAAAATGGATAATGAAGGTAAAATTTTAAAATCGTAAAGGACTCTTAAAGAATACTAACTGGTTACTCGCGTCAGAAAAAGGCAGTCGACATTCTGTGGGCATGTCATGAAAAGGCGAAAGCTGAAGTATGTGGTGGCTACGAAGAACCTGAAAGGGAGGAGAGGTAGAACAGACAAAGAGAGAAAATGTTGGACAATTTGACATCATGGCATAGATTAAAATCAGTAAAAGCGTGACAGAAGTTTGTGGACAGACATGATCGCCAACGCCACACGGCATTAGCTAAAAAAATAGCATGTTCTTTGCAGGACGCTGTGATCAGCCTCAGGTTTATTTTATAGGCAATATTACATTCAGTAGTTTGCCATTGATTTCTGAACGAGAAGGTAAAGTTTAAGTCCAATAGACCGATGTAGGGGACCACAGTTTTAATAAACGAAGGGCCATTTGAAGTGGCATGTCGGATCAAACATAACGGAAGCCAGCTAAGATGGCTCATTACGCTGAGTGTTGGCGCAACACTTGAGAATACTTTTCTATTACTTCAGCAAACTGTCATGACTTTCTTTGTAATGAATAAGTGTAACCCCCAGGCTAAAAAACTAGCGTGGTTATATATATATATATATATATATATATATATATATATATATATATATATATATATATATATATGTGTGTGTGTGTGTGTGTGTGTGCGCGCGCTTGTGTGTGCGTGTGTGTGCGTGTGTGCATTCGTTCGTCTTGAACTCAAGCGTAGTGCATTCGCGTGCTTCTACTTCTAGTGCACTGGCCTGATTTTTGCAAGTGGATTAGCTTTCCCTATTACCAGTGTCCCTCACCATCAGAAGAGCCCACACCGACTTCTGAGATACTTGTAATGTACGTCCCCAAGACATTTTAGTCCAGCTGACCGGCGGAGGGATTGAACCCGCAAAATCGGCATCAGCACACCTGACCTTTAAGGGCGAGTGCTACCCTCTGCATGTGGATTGATTCACATTGACTGCTTCATGTTTGTGATTTACTTTTTTATAGGGCGTGTTTTTAAATCACTGTGCAGTGTTTGAAAATATTGCCGGTCCAAGTTTTGTATTTACCCCCTGTAAAGTTCACGCAACATAATCCATCCATCCATCTTGTGCCATGCCGGTAAGCGTGGTGGTGGTGGGGGGGGGGGGGGGGGTGTGTCATGATTCGCTATTTTACTCGATCACCAGTCGTGGATCAGCTCAGTATTCTTGTCTCAACCATGCCACGTGGTCAAGCCATCCAGGCATTTACTTCTGTCTTCCCCTTGTTCTCTTCCCCCTCGATCTTGCCAGTTCTCAACAAGTTCTCTAATTTATTTCTTCTTGTCACATGTCGAGACAATGTTGACTGTCTACGTTGAATTTCTCTAATCAATTTACGATTTTAGTTTGTTTCTTGTAGTACTTGCTCAAGGGGTTAAGGGCGCTATTCGTAATCCCGTATACTCACGTACGAAATACAGCTGCGCGAGATTTCTTACGGAAGGTATGTGAGCCGGTCATTCAGAAAGCAATGGCAAACTACTGAACGTAAAACTTGCCAAGACATCAACAGCAGCTGAACAAAACGCTAGAGTTGACTGCAATGTCCTCTAAATAGGATATGCAAACAAAATGTACTTGGTCATTGGTTTTTCTGTCTATCCATGGTATTCTTTGTATTCTTCTCAGAAACCACATATCCACAACCATCAAATATTTTTCAGCTTAATTGCTCGTTGTCCAAGCTTCACATCCATACAAAAGTACAGGCTTTATGTAGCACCTCAACACTCTTTTCCTTGTTTCAATTGACATCTGTTTATTGTCAGTATGTTTTTCAACTAACAAAAGGCTACCTTCGCCATGGCGATTCTTATTCTAATCTCTTCAAGGCATCTCCCATCAGATGTTATGAATGTTCCGAGATAACTGTACCGATTCGCTTGTTTAAGAATATTCCCATTTACCTGTATATTACATTGTGGTATTACGTTCTTCCTAATGACAACCATATTCTGTGTCTTCATACAATTTAATTCTAACACAAGCTGTTCACTGTGTGCAACAACTGCATCTACTAAATGCTGCAGATCCTGCTCATTGTCTACAATCAATACTGTATCATCTGCATATCTAATGTCATTGATGTTTCTTCCTCCAATGACGATTCCTTTAATATCTTGTACATTTCTGAAAATATTTTCTCTGTACATGGAAAACAGATCTGGAGACATTACACATCCCTGTCTCACACATCTCTTAACAGACTGATATTGACCTGCTTCATTATCAATTCTGATGTCAGCTTGTTGTTTCCAATATATGTTTTTTACAAGTCTAGGGTCTTTCCCATCAATTTGTAGATCTGCAAGCATCTCTATCATGTTGACATGTCTTACTCTATCAAAGCCTGTGTGTAGTCAATAAAGCAGAGATATATGTCTTTGTTTACTTCCATAGAACGTTCAGTTACTGTTCTCAGCATGTACACAACATTTACTGTACCCTTGCCTTCTACAAACCCACATTGTTCTTCACCTATTTCGGGTTATATTTTCTTCATAACTCTTTGCATAATAATTCTTAGCAAATCTTCGTGGTGTAGCTCATTATACTAATTGTTCTATGTTGATCACATTCTAAGGCTCCTGATTTCTTTTGGGATTGCAATAAATTCAGAATTACATAATTCATGAGGTATATCTCCAGTATCATATATTGTGTTCAGCAGTCTGGTGGCTTGATCTTTTCCATATTCTTCTAAAGCATTAATCTTTTCTGTTGTGATGTTGTCTGAACCAGGGGTCTTGCCAGTTTTCATATGATTATGAACATTCTGAACTTCCATCTTCAAAATTGATGGTCCTTCATTATTATTTCGAATGTAATACTGTTCTTCTCTGTTATTATCATAATGGTTTCTCACATAATCTGACCATACATGTAAAATCTGATCTTTTTCTATTATGATTGTGCGATCTTTTGTTTCTAGGTTGCCTGCTGATGTACGCGTTCTTTTATTAGTAAGCTCCTGAATTATTTTGTACATTAATTTGGTATTTTTACTGTTGTGTTGTTTTTAAATTTCTATGCAATTTTTGTCAAGCCATGCTTCTTTTGCCTCCTTACATAATGTTCTGACTTTTCTGTAAATTTCTTCATATTTGGCAGGATTATGTTTGCTATGTTAAAATTGTCTTGTATTACTTTGTCATTTTTCAATGTACACAGATCATATTTAGTGCATCCTGGTGAATACTTGACTTTCTTTAACTTTACCCAAAATTTTCCTGTAAGCAATCTGTGATCGCTGTAACAGTCAGCATTAGCATTATTATTCCTAGTAAGTTTACTTTATAATTTATATTGTTCTGCTATTTTCCTTGCGACAGAAAAAAAAGTGAAAAGAAAAACTACAACGACGAATATGAGATTCCTGAGAAGAATTCTCAGTGCATCAAGAAGAGAGAAAATCAGGAATGATGAAATCAGGACTAAAATGGATGTTATGGCAGTGCTAAGCTTCATTAAAAAACTGCAAGTTAAATGTTCCGTCCATATAACTAGGTTACCAACTGATAGTATACCTCAACAAGCAATGATGTGCAGACCAAATGGAACCAGAAGAAGAGGCCGGCCGTGTAAACGATGGGCAGAGGGAATAACAGAGTCCATGGGAATCTCAATAGATGAAACACATAAATGGGCATTCTACCGCCGTTTATGCTTCACCTCGATTATGATGATGAGATATTCCTTGTGGTGCTACGAAAGTCATTAGTTTTTTATTTTTTTTTTAAATTTATTTTTTTGGGTTGTTGTTGTTGTTGTTATTGTTTTGTTTATTCGTCGTTATATCTTCTGTGTCTCTCGCGAAGTCATCTAAATAGTGTCACACTCTAACCTTTTTCTTAAATTATATATTAGCTTCTTTGAGGATTTAATTAGCCTTATTACTTGTGTAGTTCTGGTTTTGCCATTGTTTTAAATCCGCTTTCCTATTTTTCCTTTCTTATGTCGTATTTTTATGGTTTGATGAGTAACCGATGCTTCTTGCCAATGCCAAAGCTTCGGACTTCAGAGTTGACACTTAAATCTTCCATAGGATTCCCTACCAAGCAACAAACTACTATCTTGTGTGTACATTCCGTCATTAAGTGTCGGTTACTAGTCTCTTTCACGTCGGGAACTGTCCATTACTGCACTCTTTCACTTTATGAAGAGTCCGTTACTATACTTTTTCATGTGGCACTTACCATGAACTGTCCGTTACCATTCTCTTTCACGTCTTGAACTTCCCTTTATTATTCTCTTTCATAGGCTATTAACCCGGAATTTCCCATTACTGCTCTCTTTCGAATGCTATTCGATCAGTGGTTTCCGTTAGTTTTAATGTGCTACTCGCATAGTGTTTTGCCACAATAAAAAAACACATACACTACATAAAGGATTCTTTAAATAAGAAAGCATAAAGTTTCTGATGCCTAATCTGGAATTGTCATTCTCGGTAATGATTCTCCTCTCATCTATTCAATTCTGCTAATTTAATGAAATGTATGTTGCTTATAGTATTATTATTATTATTATTATTATTATTATTATTATTATTATTATTATTATTATTATTATTATTATTATTATTATTATTATTATTATTATTATTATTATTATTATTGTCAAGCTGTTTAAAGTCTCTTCATACACCTTTTTGTCTGTTAATACTCTCTTTCATGTCATGAACTATCCGTTACTATAGTTTTGCATGTGGTACTCACCATGAATATACTTATATATATATATATATATATATATATATATATATATATATATATATATATATATATATATATATATATATATATATAATCGTTATTATTATTATTATTATTATTATTATTATTATTATTATGGTCCAGCTGTTTAAAGTCTCCACATACACGTGTCTGTGTCTTTGTTTGCTCCCTGCCAAGTATATTGTAACACAAAGCTGATTTCTGTAGCTTACATTTGAATTTAATGTGCCTCATAATTTCCTTCTAGATTGTTATAGTAACCCCCTAAAGCGTACAGCAGTCAATAACTCAGCATTTGTTGTTTTTTTTTCCCCTTACCCATGATATCCTCAATATCCATATGAACATCCACACATCCAGTTTCCTCAGCTTGTTCATTATTTACATTGGCACCTTGCCGTCTTGACAGACGATAGTTTGTGCTTCACAATGGCATAATAACTACAACCCATGGCGGTGGCGAATGTGACTATTAAGGCCAATTAGCGCTGTAAATGTTCGTCCACAGTGGATGCATGTGAACACATGGTCATTTTCACCATCATGCACCATCTTGCGTCTTACACGCTCGGTGTGTGACTTATCTGCAATAATTGTCTCCTTTGTCTTTATTCCAGTTCTGATATTTACCCTCCATGCAACACGTTCAGCGGCGAATTGCTCCAAATGTGCATTATGCTTGCTTGCTTGCTTGTGTTCGTTGGCTTGAGCTCCAACGCGAAGTCCTGTATGTCGGATAAAGGCATCCTGTTGTCCAACATCAGTGTTATGTCATACATGACCTGAGGTTTGCGTGAGTATCCGTTGTCCCATGTCTGGCTTATTGGTGTGCAGACTGGTGGTGCCTCGCCGTACAGGCAGACACTCTCCGACTTCGGGGGAATCGGCAATCCTACTGACTTTAGCCAGGACCCCGAAGGGACCTGTTGCCCAGGAGGCTCGACGAGAACGCGTCAGTAGGTCTTGGCCAGTATATAACCCCGCCCTGGTGCCTTGGAAACACCTCTGCGTCCCATGTGCATTATCAATGCTTGTATCAATCATGTCCCGTTTACACACATCTTTGAATCGTAGTAGAGGCCGACCCTGTAGTTCACCAAAAAAAGATATCTTTTGGTATTCTACCATCATCCATCCTCCTAACATGTCCTATCCATCTAAGTCTACTGAGACCGAGCATAGAATATACCGCCACACAACCTGATCTTTCCAGTATTTGTGATTTTGTCTTGCTATTTAATACCAAGTATTCTTCGCAGACACCGCATATGAAAGCTGTTTAAACGTTTCTCTTGGCGTGAGTAAGTTGTCCAGGTTTCACTGCCATAAAGAAGAGTACTAAGGACACAGGCTTGATAGACAAGGACTTTTATTTTGGCAGTAAGCTTCCTGTTCTCCCAGACTCTTTGTCTTAACCTGTTCATTGTTGTTGCTGCCTTACCAATCCGGATGTTGATTTCCTGATCTAGGGATAATTTGCTATTTACCACTGATCCTAGATATGTAAAATGGTCTACTATCTCTAGTTCGGCGTCGTCAATAAAGATTGATGGTACCCCATGTGCACCTTGTGACATAATCTGTGTCTTCTTTTTGTTAATTGTTAAACCAAATTCAGAACAAGCATTGGAGAATGCAGATAGTAGACGTTGTAATTCTTCCTCAGAGTGAGTCGCAATTGCAGCATCATTTGCAAAAAGCAACTCTCTGATCAGTACCCTCCTAATTTTGGTCTTAGCCTTCAATCTCTGAGCGTTGTAAAGGCCGCCATCTGAGCGTGAGTGAATGTATATACTACCGTCCTGATCGCGAAAGGCATATTTCAGTAGAAGTGAAAAGTATATTCCAAAGAGGGTGGGAGTTAGTACACAACCTTGCTTAACTCCACTCATGATTTCAAACTCTTCTGAAGTTGCACAATCAAACTCCATTATACCCTTCATGCCTGTGTGGAACGATTCCACAATGGACAGAAGAGTTGGTGGGCCGCCAATTTTCTTTAGTGCTTTGAACAGCTCCTCACGACTGACCAAATAAAATGCCTTTGTGAGGTCGATGAAGGCAATAAACTGTGGCTGATTCTGTTCACGGCATTTTCTTGCATTTGTCGCAATGAGAATATCAAATCAGTGGTAGACCGGTTCTGTCGGAATCCACAATGTGATTCGGGGTAGATTTGATCTCCCAGGACTTGAAGTCTACGCAGAACAATTCTGGCAAATACTTTCCCAACAATATACAGAAGTGAGATACCCATATAGCCGTCACAGTCGCTCCGATCGCCCTTGTTCTTGTACAATGCTATGATGCTTGAGTCTTTGAAATCCTGTGAGACTTGTCCTTCTCGCCAGCATAGCTCTATTAGCTGGTGGATCTGTACAGTGAGTGTGTCTTGCCCACGCCTGATAACCTCTATTGGAATCCCATCCTTACCTGGAGCCTTGTTCATTATTACTCATCTGTGGCAAGTCTCTGTGGCGAAGTGGTCAAGCCGTTTGACTCGTGCTCCGAAGTTTGTGGGTTCGATTCCGGCCGCGTCCTTCGGTTTACGAGTTAAATGTTTCGGAGACTCCTGTGGGTCGTCGCTAAAAGCTACGGAGTTCGTGCTTTATGCGACGCTTTCCGTGCTGCGGAAAGAGACCGAGCCATATGGGGTAAAACCCGGTGCAATGAAGTCGACCCTGTCGACTTTTAAGCGACTTTATTTACTCATTACTCATTGCCCAGCATTCGCACGAATACAGACCATTCAGCATTCGTATTCATTCAGAATAACACATTTTATTGCAAGCATTCGCATTCATATAGAATAACACATTTTATTGCAAGCATTCGCATTCATATAGAATAACACATTTTATTAACAGCATTCATATTTATACAAAATCATCATCCAGTGCCTTGCCGACTGGCGTAGGTGATCATACTCCTCCACACATTACGATCTCCGACTGCATGGATCAATTCGTGTGTTGACTCCCTTCCGTGCCATGGCTCAAGACTGTCAAGAATTTTCTCACGCTGTCTTCCTCTATCTCTCTTTCCGAAAATCTTTCCGGTTGTCACACAGAATAACATACTTATTACCAGCATTCATATTCATATAGAATAATGCACTTTACTACCAGCAATCGCATGAATACAAAGAACACAATGTACAATGTATATAAACAACATGCCACTCCCATCGCTACAGGTTC
This sequence comes from Cepaea hortensis, assembly GCA_963921405.1. Taxonomy (NCBI): domain Eukaryota; kingdom Metazoa; phylum Mollusca; class Gastropoda; order Stylommatophora; family Helicidae; genus Cepaea; species Cepaea hortensis. The sequence continues at coordinate 97,529,530 of OY992880.1, read as the reverse complement.
GCCAGCAAGCAAAGGATGTGTTTGGGAGCCGACTCCATGTTAACTCCGTCCCTATTTTCCATATATCTCTTGTCAGCAAGAAACAAGACGAACGGTCTGCATTCAGGTATATTAATTAGTTTAAGAGGGAAATAGCAATATCTCTAACAACATGTGATGTTATTTTCCTAGTGATTTATTATGTACACACAGACACGCTCATTATTGTTGTTGTTGCTGCTGCTGCCGTTATTGTTGCTGCTGTTTTTGTTCTAGTTGTTGGTGCAACTACTGCTGCTGTTGTTGCTGCTGCTGCTGTTATTGTTATTGTTGTTGTTGTTGTTGTGGTGGTGGTGGTGGTGGTGGTGGTGGTGGTGGTGGTGGTGGTGGTGGTGGTGTACAAAAATTCGGAAAATTAAATAGTTCGGACATGTTTAAAAACAAAAATAAAAGTATAGAACACATCATTAGGAAGGGAAATGTACCGGGGTGAGGATGATAACTTAGAGGACCACAACGAAGATGGATTAAAGATGACGTAACAGAGGCAGGACATTGGGCTTATGATAGAGAGAAGTCCCGAAAGGGTGTTAACTGTTATGGCGGAGAAGTTCTACACGACAGGCCACTGGATGGTGATTACTTTTAATGTCAGTTGCATTCCTTTACAAGATATCGCAATCAACCCCAGAATGTTTGGCTGTTTGATATTTACTAGGAAACTTATGTTTAGTCGTGTGCCATTGCTTTCCAAACTACTCACGCTCGTACCATTGTTAAAAATCAACACAAGGCGGTTTATTTCCATATCGCCTGCAGCTGATTTCGAATGCTGTATCCCGGATTGCGAATTGCTGGTTGTAACCCCTTCGTCACAGACCTCGACTATTATTATTGAAATTGTTATTTTTATTGCTATTGTTATTGTTGTTATTATTATTATTATTATTATTATTATTATTATTATTATTAGTAGTAGTAGTAGTAGTAGTAGTAGTAGTAGTAGTAGTAGTAGTAGTAGTAGTAGTAGTAGTAGTATTGTTAATTGCCACTGTCCTATGACTATGACTGACTCTCTTAAGGTAGCCAAATGCCTCGTCATCTAATTAGTGACGCGCATGAATGGATTAACGAGATTCCCACTGTCCCTATCTACTATCTAGCGAAACCACAGCCAAGGGAACGGGCTTGATAGAATCAGCGGGGAAAGAAGACCCTGTTGAACTTGACTCTAGTCCGACTTTGTGAAGACACACGAAGGGTGTAGCATAGGTGGGAGCGCAAGCGCAATTGAAATACCACTACTTTTATCGTTTCTTTACTTATTCAGTCAAGCGGTGGAAGGATGGGGGATTTGCTTGCAAATAGACAGGCAATATCTCCTGCGGTAGCTCTGGCGGGCCTATTCCCGCTGGTCGCGGGGGCCGCCTAAAGTCAGGTGGAGAGTCTGACGATAGTGCACGCTTTTCACAGGTCCGGACACTTGTGATCGACAGATGTGCGCGCCCTCATGGTCCGGGCTCGTACGAGGCCCTCACCTGCGGGACTTGGCTGAACGCCTCTAAGCCGGGTCCCTTGGGTGCCAGGGTCTGGCCATAACTCGCCACCGGCTCGTGGTGGTGAGGTCTCGGAGGATTGACGCTGAGCCGCCAGCGTCTGCAGCCTACCTTGTGCCAGACGTATTGGTTATCCATTCCTCTGGGCAACACAAGGTTAGGCCGAGAGAGAGGGGTCATGTCGTTTGGGCGCCACATGTTCCTCTGAAGCTCTGCCCAGACATTGTGATGGAATATTGGCCACATTCCAACTCACATACTTTGGTCTGTCAAGACTGCAAGGTGTCAACGAATGGCCACTGTCCACACCCACTTCACAACAAAAGGATTTACTCCATAGTTGTAAAAGTCGGAGAAAAATGCCTTTCATTACTGGAGTTTGGATCTTGGAAATATTAGACAATAAAAGCTCATCATCATCATCCCGGGCCATACCGGCTGGCGTAGGCGTTCATAGATCTCGGTCTTTGGTTTTCTGGATCAACTCTGCTGCTGATATTCCTCCATGCCACTGTCTCATCCCATCCAGCATCATTTATCTTGGTCTGCCCCTGCCTCTCTTCCCCTCGATCTTTCCAGTTGTCAGGATGTTCTGCAATATAAGCACGCCGGAGTTTAAACCTATCGTCTCCAAATGACGTCAGAGCCTTGCTGAAGCGAAAAATATATTTCGATGCAGAACTGACTTGACAAGTCTAACAAACGTGTCATCATTAGCCAAAGTATAGTATCTTTCTATACCTCAACTATACTACAAGTGGAATATCAGAAGAGTTGATCCAGAACACCAAAGTCCGTGATCTGTGGAGAGACATGAACGCCAATGCCAGTTGGCAGGCACTTGATGATGATGACCTCAGCTATGAAACGTGATGTGAGCACCAAATAATATGTAGTCTCAATGCGCTTAGAAGGGTCCTTTACTTTACATTACTTACTTGAATGGACATTAACACAGACGCCATCAATAAAATATTACACATTACTTGCCGGCATATTTCCCTGCACCTTGTCAACGAAATATGCCAGCCAAGAAAGCGTGCAATATTGTTATGTATGGCATCTTTATTTAAATTCACCAAGGGAATACATTGTTACGGATGAATATAGTCAGAAAATATGATGTGCTGTTCTATAACACTATAAATCGTATACAGCTCACTTGAAATACTAAACACACAATCGCTTTCGACCGTTACAAACATTCAAAGAAGAGCCATAACTGGTTGGTTGGTTCTGTTGTGTATATATGAAACACATAATAACAATGGCTGAATTACCTCTGAGGCCAATGACCTAGCATGAGAAATGTATTGATCGACACTTATAGAAACAAGTACAGAAATAGAGAATACAGGACACACTAGAGCAGTGTTTCCCAACGTGGGGCCCACGCCCCACAGGGGGGCAATTTGACTGTTAAGGGGGGAAATTCGAAAATGGAAGAAATCGGCTGAATATAACAAAACGGGGAGACTTGAGACTGAAGTTAACTAAATTGGAACCTGACATAAGATCTCTTTGCAGCAAGCATCAAGCGCAAGGATCTCACTAAATTTAAATAATTACTAATAATTAAAATAATATAGAAAAATCTTTCATTCAAATTATTTTGTACTTGAATTTCAGTTCTCCATTATATGTTTTGAAAATTTACTTACTGTGTTTGCTCAATAATTACCTAGTAATTTCTTCATAAAACCTATCATTCAAGTTTCTTTAGTGAACATTTCAATTTTTGAATATTAAAAATAATGTATATGTTGAGGGGGGGCATGGGGCGGGGGAGGGGGGCAATATGAATTTTAGAAAGGCTTAAGTGGGGCATGGTACAAAAAAGGTTGGGAAACACTGCACTAGAGAATAGTTTAGTTTAGTTGACGGGTCAACATCACGGCACACGGATGTAACCCATAAGTACTCCGTTCTTCTCCTAACTCAAGCCTGAGTCCGGAGAATCTCAGCTCAGTGTACGAACTCCGTAGCACCGGCGAGGAGTCTGAAATACTTTGCGTAGATTTTAAACTCTAAATTTTGCCCGGGCAGGGCCGTTAGGATCTCTTTTTCGATTTCCAACTGCCAAGGGATATTTTACCTGCGCAACAATACACACGGGCGTCCGATCTCACTACTCAGAGACCATGGGAAAATTTGTTACTAGAAGTCCACGTGAGAAAAAATCCCGGCTCTCATAACGGCTTGAACTCGGGACCTCCAGCACTCGAGGCGGACACCATACCTCGAGACCACTCAGCCCCCCACACTAGACAATATAAATATATGGAGCTATAGACACGCCGGCATTCGATCCTGAGTCTCCCAAATAATAACAGCGTCTACTCTGAAGTTATACGTGTACCTCGACTCTTGATCAAAAGACACCCTGTAAAAAATGTGCCATTACTAGTAAGGTATATCTTACACCTTATGAATATTAACAGACAAAAAATGTGTATGAGGAGACTTTAAACAGTCAAGGACAGCTAAGGTACGTCGGCCTAGCTACGAGTTCTTTGTTAAATGATGTGCTTTCGGGAAACCGATAAAGAAGGCACCGTTACCTGCTGGTAGACAACAACACAAACTATATAGCAGAAATGTGTTGGGAGACATAGAAGTCTGTTGGCAGACAGCATCATGAATTAGTCTGGCAGATATTTTGTCTGGTTGTAGAAAAGAACATTAATTACCCTACTTTAAAAAGTTAGTAGCATATCCTTTACGGACGTAGCAGTCAACCTCAGCATTTTTGGCTGTTTGTGATTTCTGGGCAAGTTTACGTTCAGTAGTTTGCCATTGCTTTCTGAACTACCGGCACTCATGCCATTTCATAAAAAAGCAACGCAGCTGTGTTTCGAACACGGTCTGTAGAATTATGAACTGCGTCCGTAACCCCTTCGCCACTGAACAGGTAATTATCCTGGTAGAAAAGTGTAGGTAGACACCATGATGAACTGGCCTGGTAGATATTTGGTCTGTTGGTTATAAGATCATGAATTTGGCTGGTAGAAATATGTTGGTAGACAAGATCGTGAATTGGACTGGTAGATGTTTGTTGTTAGACGAGATCGTAAACTGGACTGGTTGAAATATGTTGGTAGACAAGATCGTGAAATGGACTGGTAGATGTATATCGGTAAACAACACGATGAATTGGACTTATCGAAGTATATATGTGAGTGCACCGTGTAAACAAACAACAGAGAATGTTGCAGGCTCAATACAGTTGACGTCAACACAGAGACGAAACTTAAAGCTAAGGCATTGACAGCCTATTTGCCGACATTTGCCGACATTTTCCCATTACTAGTCTGCTTCAATATTCAGTTCCTAGTGAATTTTGAAAGGGTCGTTTTTTCCTACGACATTGGTGTCTATTATATTGTATTATTTGCTGGCTATTCTACAGTGTCTTCAAACGCCTCACGGATCACTCGTTTACATGAAAAGCCTCCATGGTTAACCTATTTTTCTTTGACGTGTAAGTGTGTTCAGAATATAAGGAGGCAGTTTTGAAAAGCGCTAGACCGAAAACATGTTTTGTGCATCGTTATCAACAGCAAATACCTTGCTAGCTGGCCTCGGCGATCATGATTCTTGACAACTCTTGTCCCTCTGTGGCGAAGGGGTTACAAACAGCAATTCGTAATCCCGCATACCGCATTCGATACATAGTTGCCGGCGATTTCGAGGTAGACTCATACAATAGTATGAGTGCCGGTCGTTCAGATAGAAATGGAAAACTACTAAACGTACACTTGCCAATAATTCACAACATTCACACTCATCCCCCACACCCATTACACACCCATCCCCCAACCCACACAATCTCCTACACACCCATTCACCCATCCAAACACTCCCTACCCACACCCCCTCCCAACCCACCAACACCCACATACTTCCAACTATCCTCTCAGACAGACAGACAGACAGACAGACAGACAGACAGACAGAGACAGACAGACAGACAGACAGACAGACAGACAGATAGATAGATAGATAGATAGATAGATAAATAAATAGATAGATAGATAGATAGATAGATAGATAGATAGATAGATAGATAGATAGATAGATAGATAGATAGATAGATAGATAGATAGATAGATAGATAGATAGATTAGACAGACAGACAGACAGACAGAAAGACAGACAGACAGACAGACAGACAGATTAGATAGATTAGACAGACATACAGATTAGACAGACAGACAGATTAGATTAGACAGACAGACAGACAGACAAACGGGCGGGCGGGCGGGCGGGCGGACGGACGGACAGACAGACAGACAGACAGATAGACAGACAGATAGACAGACAGATAGATAGATAGATCCCCGCCAGGAGCTGGGCGAAGCCGGGCCGAGTCAGCTAGTTTATTTATATAATCACGTTTCATGAAAGAACCCCCTTTGGAGACACCTCTGAACAATCCCATTTAACTCTGCGCTGCTTGTGCCAAAACGAAAACCACGAGACAACTTCAAAAAAAGCGCGGATGTGTCTTGGTGAAGCTGTAATACTTTTAAAATGATGGACTTAATCTCTAAGTCGTAAATTATATGCCGCATATAAACAAACATTGAAATCTGCTGTACAATCTCCAGAACACAGATATTTTTGTTGGGTGGACATAATGATAAGGTTATATGCTAAATCTCATAATTTTCCCTCAGTTGGTTACTGAGATATTGAATTTTATATTGAGGCAAAAAAAAAAAAAAAATAAACAGACTATAGTGTTCCTATGTACTGCATATGAGTGATGATCATATCCAAATAGGCTTCTAGTAACGAACCTTGAACAAATCCGCATCATTAAAACACGCCTGCGGAAGAAACCTATAATATAAGTTAGTATCTACACTCTACTAATGAAGAATCAGATTCGCTGGGCTGGTCACTTGACTCGAATGCCAGATCACAGGCTCCCTAAACGATTTTTTTTTTTTTTACTGCGAGCTGCGTTGTGGTAAATGCTCCCAAGGCGGTGAGAGGAAACGCTATAAAGACACTAAAAATCTCACTGAATGGTTTTGGAATTCACCATGACACCTTGGAAACTGCTGCCAAAGACCGAAATTCGTGGCGTACATCATTACGCAAGGGTGCAGTCACTTGTGAAGCAACCAGGACTGAAAGAGCTGTGAAGAAAAGGCTGGACAGAAAAACCACTGCAGGAGAACCTCCTCCTGGAACGTCAAACATTCTTTGCCCACATTGTCAAAGAACATTTCGAGCCAAAATAGGCCTTATCAGCCATCTTAGAACTCACGGCTCCATACTTTCAACCCAACTGGATGAAATGAATGGTCATCATCATTCTTGATGGACAAACAAAAAAACATAATGTAAGTTAAGCACACAGGGATTTTGTTACGGATATTGGCCGGGGTGTTAAGTAATTCGTACTGTGTGTCGTCTTTACGCTTCAGGTTAGTTTTTTGTTCGGTCAGAAGACAAATATAAAATTTATTAGCAAGTCACTCCACTATTCCAGATCTCTGCCATGCTTGTATGCCTGGGGTGAGGTGGGTAAATAGAAATATTGTGATGGCTTCCCCTTGTGCACTGTCCGTGTGCAGAGTTGGTGGCTTAAGTGTCGGCATTTCCCGAATGCCGTGTCGTCGATGTTGAATAAAGCTTACTGAAACTTCACTGCGTCCCGCGGAAACTTCATTCCCTGATTTGCATTTTTCACACACTTGTTCGTTGCCTGCCCTCTACCACTTGGAGGTGCATTTGAAAATATATCTCCATCGAGTGGATACCATGACAGTATTTCTCTCTCTCTCTCTCTCTCTCTCTCTCTCTCTCTCTCTCTCTCTCTCTCTCTCTCCGGTTCCGTGCCGAAGGTGTTACGCACGCAATTCGTAATGCGGCATACCCGCGCTCGAAACACAGCTGTATTAGTTTTTTTTATGAAATGGTATGGGTGCCGATTGTTCAGAAAGCAATAGCAAACAACTGAACGTAAACTTGCCCAGGAATCACGAACAGCCAAAAAACGATGGAGTTGACTGCAACGTCATGTAAAGGACATGCAACTAACTTTAACTCTCCCTCTCTTTTTCTTTCCTACCTATCCCCCCCCCTCTCTCTCTCTCTCTCTCTCTTTCTCTCTCTCTCTCTCGCTATCTCTCTCTCGCTATCTCTCTCTCTCTCTCTCTCTCTCTCTCTCTCTCTCTCTCTCTCGCTTGCTCTCTGAACATTGTGTTCAGAGACACAGCTGCTAATCACGCTCTCGTACACTTAAGCAGACAAGTTACTCGGACTGTCCATGTCTGGCAGTGGTAACACGCATAAAGAATCCATCAGCTTCCTTTTTTTTTTTTTTAAAGCATACTGATATACTGAATATCTGATCCACGACTCTGGTGATCGAGTGAGATGGCAAAACATGACCGCCCACGCACTCTGCCAAATTCTACCTTAAAATATCGCGCCCTACGGCCTGCTGTCCATTTTCCAAATTAAATAAATATAACAAGAATCATCATCATCACCACCACCACCACCACCATCACCATCATCATCATCATCATCATCATCATCATCATCATCATCATCATCATCATCATCATCATGTGCCATGCCGATTAGCCTGGGCGGTTATGTTTCGCCAACTCACACAATCACCAGAGTTCTTGTCTCGACCGTGTTATGCGGTCAAGCAATCTAGATATGTACTTCTCTGCCTTTCCTTTGTTTTTTTCCCCTTTAATCTTGCCAGTTGTCACCAAGTTATCTTATATCTAATTTATTTCTGAGAGAGTATGGAGAAGGCCAGAACGAGAAAAGGGAAACACTGGGGGGGGGGGGGGAGGAGGAGGAATTGGTATAGTGACACGGAAAATGATCAGCGGTGGGACTAATCAAGAATGTCAATGGCTGACATTTGTGGAGGTATATATCATCGCCAGTGTTGCTTGGCAATGTAGATGAGTCGACGTTCATAGGAATGAAATTATAGTTCTTATTAACGAAAACATGTTCGAAAACTTGAAAACAAAGACATATATTTTGAAATTCAGTTCATGAAATAAAAACATATAACCATTATTGAAATAAACATTAAACCAATCTGCCGACCATTTTCTACAACGGGAGTGGCACAAAACCCGTCGCGATAAGAAAATGTCAAGTGCCTTGATATAGGTCATTTGACTACTGATACAAATGTTTATTTTCTGGGCGAGGGAAAATGCAGACGGAAACAACGACTGCTAAAACAATTCGATTCTGTGCGAGAATCAACGAATTTTTTTTTTTTTTTTTTCGCTCGCTCGCTTTGAACTAAAGCTTAGTCCGTACACACTACTCATAGTAATAGTAGTGCTGGACTGAATTTTGCGTGTGGATTAGCTTTCCCTATTAACATCAGGCGAACACCTCCGACTTCAGAGGTACTTGTAATTTACGGCCCCAAGTCAAGGACGATAGGTCAACATTTTAGTCCAACAGTCCTGTGTAGGGGTTGAACCCCTTATCTGAGCATTAGCGTACCGAATGTTTAAGAATACGCGTTCTTATCCATTCGACCATGCTGGCCTACGAATAAACGAATAATAATCATCACCCTCATCAAGTGCCATGCCAGCTGAAGTAAGAGTTCATGTCTCTCCACAGATCTCAGTCTTTGGTGTTCTGGATTAACTCTGCTGATGATATTCCTCCACGCCACCGTCTCAATCCATCCAGCATCATTTCTCTTGGTCTGCTTCTGCCTCTCTTCCCCTCGATCTTCTTTCCAGTTGTCACGATGTTTTCCAATGCCTCTCTTCTCATCTCATGACCAAAGAAAGCTGTTTGCCTCTTTCTTTTTGTTGTATATAGAGTTCTAATTTCATTAACCTCTTTCAGGCAATCGTCGTTAGTTACTCTGGCAGTCCAAGGAATTCGCAACATTCGTCTCAGGAATTACTTCTCTGTTGCCTCCAAGTTCTTTATAATTTATTCATTTACATTCAATGTTTTCAAGATTCACTGTCATTCAGCAAAACAGGCTCTATATAGAACTTCAGCACTCTCTTTCTTATGTCAGTGTTAGTGACTATATTGCATAAATTTACATTTCATTTTTTGAAATACAGCTTTTGCTTGTCCTATTATGTTCTTAATCTGTGCTGTGCGCCGTCCATCTGATGTTATAAATGCCCCTAGGTATTTACAATTATCCACTTGGTTAAGCATTTTTAATTATATTTCCATTTAACACTTTGGTGTCACCTTTTTCTTTGATATCACCATTGTTAGTGTTTTCTTTATATTCAAACAGTCATTTCTTTGCACTCTCTGTTACAACAATGCCCAAAAATAGTTGTAGCTCTTTTGCACTATCCATCACAAATAATATGCCATCCGCATAGAGTATATTGTTTACTAGCTGACCCGGCCCGGCTTCGCCCAGTCCCTGGTGGGGAGCATCTCATTTAATTCATATAAGTAGTCGTATAAGTTCCCGTTCCCGTCTGTCTGTCTGTTTGTCTGTCTGACTGACCCGGCCCGGCTTCGCCCAGTCCCTGGTGGGGAGCATCTCATTTAATTCATATAAGTAGTCATATAAGCTCCCGTTCCCGTTCCTGACTGTCTGTCTGTCTGTCTGTCTGTCTATCTGTCTGCCTGACCCTGTCCGGCTTCATTAAATTCATACAACAAAAAAAGTAACTTAAAAGAACGTTCTACCACACACCATCCATTATTTTTAATGAAAACTCTTTCTAATCACCTGCATGACTACAGTAACTTCTTAAGCAAAAAAAGATGAGTTACAATGTTATGCATTGTGCATTATTTTTATGAAAACTTTGAAAATGCCTTACAGATTGTATCATTATTTATTATAACTCATATGCCGGTACATAACTATGGACAAAGAGTTTATAAATCTTTGAAAACGATGCCACAATATGACTATAAGTTATACAGAAAAGTTATGCCCCTTGAAATAACTTTTCCAGAGTTAGGTCCCCTGAGATATATGAAATTATGATGAAAAATGAAAAATGAAATAATACTGAGTAAGCAGCCGATTTCACACTAAAAAAATATGACAGTTGGCTGCGCTGGAATGAAAGGAAGACGTGAAGAAAATTTCATCTCAATCGGATGGGCCGTTCGCGAACGCATAAAGGACATACGGACATACAGACAGACGGAGATTCTATTTTATATATAAGACTAGCTGACCCGGCCCGGCTTCGCCCAGTCCTTGGTGGGGAGCATCTCATTTAATTCATATAAGTAGTCATATAAGTTCCCGTTCCCGTTACCGACTATCTGTCTGTCTGTCTGTCTGTCTGTCTGACCCGGCCCGGCATCGCCCAGCTCCTGGTGTGGAGCATCTCATTTAATTAATATAAGTAGTCATATAAGCTCACGTTCCCGTTCCCGACTATCTATCTGTCTGTCTATCTATCTGTCTGTCTGATCCGGCCAGGCTTCGCCCAGCCCCTGATGGGGAGCATCTCATTTAATTCATATAAGTAGTCATATAAGTTCCCGTTCCCGACTGTCTGTCTGTCTGTCTGTCTGTCTGTCTGTCTGTCTGTCTGTCTGTTTGTCTAATAATTTATTGGTTGCAGTTAGAACAACCTTAGATAAACGAAGACCAACTTACGAAAAGCATTAGAAAGAGCACTTGAAAGATCTTTACATCTTCCCCAACAATTAACTTGGGTAAATGGAGCAGCGGCAGCAGCAGCAGAAGAAGAAGAAAAAGGAGGAGTAGGAGCTGGGAGGGGGAAGAGGGAGGTGGAGGAGGAGGGAGGAGTAGGAGGGAGGAAGAGATAGGCGGAGAGAGGAGGAGGAGGGAAGATGAGGGAGGAGGAAGGAGGAGGAGTAGTAGGGAGGAGGAGTAGTAGGGAGGAGGAGGGATTAGGAGGAGGAGAGAGGAGGAGGAGGGAGGAGGAGGGAGGAGGATGAAGGAGGAAGGAGGAGGATGAGGGAGGAGGAGGGAGGAGGGAGGAGGAGGTGGGAGGAGGAGGGGGAGGAGGAGGAGGGAGGAGGAAGGAGAAGGAGGAGGAGGAGGAGGATGGAGAAGGAGGGAGAAGGAGGGAGGAGAAGAACGCAGGAGGAGGAGGGGGAGGGGAGGGAGGAGGAGGGAGGAGGAGAGGGAGGAGGAGGGAGATGGAGGAGGAGGAGAGAGGAGGAGGAGGGAGGAGGCGGAGGGAGAAGGAGGAGGGAGGAGGAAGAGGGAGAAGGAGGAGGGAGAAGGAGGAGGGAGAAGGAGGAGGGAGGAGGAGGAGGGAGGAGGAGGAAGAGGGAGGAGGAGGAAGAGGGAGGAGGAGGAGGGATTATAGCCTCCGAATAGCATTCCTGACTTCTCTTTGATCTCTCTCATTATTACTTCGCTATAGTGGGAGAAGAAATCCGGTGACAAACACATCCCTGTAGCTTTAGTTGTTCGTAATTGCTCTCTTTATTTCCCATTTTAATTGTTTTTACTTGTTTCCAATAAATATTCTTTATTATCATGAGATCTTTCCCTTCAATGTTGATATCTTCCAACATTTTAATTCAATTACCCCTGGTATTGTTGATATAGCTATAAATACAGCTTTCAGCATATCACTCGGTAAATATCCACTGCTGTAAATATAATTCAACATTTACTCCAAATTATCTCAGTACTTCTAATTATTCTATTGTGATTCCATCAGGCCCAGTTGTTTTTCCTTTCTTCATATATTTGATAGTGTCAGCGACTTCTTCTTTTAGAATAGGTGGACCTTCTAAGTTACTTTCTTCTGTTAATTCTTCCCCTTCTCCATCATATAATTATCTTATATACTCATTCCACCTTTTCATTATACAACCTTCCTCCAATAATATCTTTCGTTTTTGATTTCAAACACCCTGTATCTATTCTTATTTTTCTTCCCATGAGCTCACTGATTTGTCTGTGCATATTTTTATCTTTAATATAATTTAATTCAATTTTCTTGTAATACTCGTTTAACCAACTTTCTTTTGCCTTTACATATTTATCTCTTATTTCTTTACTTATCTTATCATAATCTTACATAAATATATGATTTCAGTCTATCCAATTTCACATATTTTACATTTTATTATCAAGCTGAAGTTAGTATGAAGTTAGTATATTCCCCATAACGATGATTTGATCTTTTCTCGGAGAATATACATTAATTACTTCATTTTTACGACAAAAATAATGACAATAGTTAGAATAGTGTGCAGCGTGAGGAAATCATAAAACTATTATAACAATTAAACATAGATTGCAAAGATCTGCGAATAATAAAGAACACATATTGGCAGCAAACAGTAACTATCAGAGTCAACAATCATTTAGCAAAATGTCAGTGCCTAACGAAGGGTGTCAGAATAGGATGTGTACTATCCCTTAATTGTTTTTTTTTTCATGTTCATTACATAGTAAGCATATAATGAGATACGTATAAAATAAGCCAGAGAACACAGTTGGCGGTCGTAATATAAATAACTGACGCTGTGCTGAATACACTTTTCAGACAACAAGAAGTCAGACGAAGCTGACAATTATGATAGATACGTGATCATAGAAAGTTAAAAAATATGAGTCTCAGTTTCAATAATAAGATCTAATTGAAATAACCCATTGAACTATTGGTAATATCAAAGAAACGGATCACTCCAAAAATAAATTTAAAATAAAGGAGCCAGTTTTAATATATGGCTGTGAATCGGAGACAGTGAACAGCAAAACATCCTTGTAGACCTCAGTAATGTGGTTATTCTGAAGGATGCTGAACATTCCTTGGACAACCACAATAAATAATCTAAATGTTTTTATAGTTGCTAAAACCCAAAGACAAGAGAGAGAGAGAGAGATAGAGAGAGAGAGAGAGAGAGAGAGAGAGAGAGAGAGAGAGAGATAGAGGGAGGGAGGGAGGGAGGGGGGGGGAGAGAGAGAGAGAGAGAGAGAGAGAGAGAGTGTTCTTGATACCATTTGTCATGTCATGGATATTTGTCAGCATACGAATTGATACAAACTTTTGCAGATCATGATCACTAACCACGTTGCCAGTGCGGTTTCTTGTGCCTGTATTACTCACAAATGAGGTCATCATCATCATAAGTGTTTACCCTTCCAGCGAGTCTAGAGGTTTCATGCATCTACACAAATCATACCCGCTCCGTGGCGACGGGGTTACGGGCGCATTTCGTAATCCCGCATACCGCGTTCGAAACACAACCGCAGGAGATTTGGCATCAGACAGCTTTGCGTTGATTTTTTTTAATGAAATGGTATGGGTGCCGGTCGTTCAGAAAGCAATGGCAAACTACTGAACGTAAACTTACCCGGAAATCGCGAACAGCCAACAAATTTGCTGGGGATGACTGCTACGTCCTGTAAAGGGTATGCAAATAACTCTTTAAAAAAAAGCAACACAGATAATTTGATCTACAAAGCTTTTGATAAGAATTATCACGCAAAGAGATATGGAAGAAATATAACCTGAAAATACAACTAGCTGCCATAAAGATAGATAATGAAGTAGGTCAATAGCGCCTGTTAAGAGAGGTATGCGACAGGAATGTGTAATGTCTCCAGGTCTTTGATTCCCCATACAATGAAATTATTATTTGAAATATAAAAGATGTGAAAGGAATCCCATTGTGGAATATAACATCGATCGAACGAATGAACTTAATTTTCAAAGGGTCTCAAAGTGGGCACGCAGGCCCATCTTACATTCGGCCTTTCCAATAATTCATCTTTCGTACATTACTGATCTATTGTGCATGTTACATTCACATAGGGACAAAAAGGTATGAAATGAATGTTGTTAACATAAATAATGCATATTACCTTGTTATGAGACAAGTCCGGAGTGCAACGAAGATATCCCAACTGATAACTGATAACTGATTGTTATGAGACAGGCAGGCAGGCAGACATACATAGACATGCATACATGCATGAACTCATACATACCCACATACATGATTTACACATACTCTCAGTTATGCATCCACTCAATAAAACACAAATACACACTCCCAGGCATACACATACTCACTCCCAATCTCAAACTCACTCAGAAAGATTTACTTACACATTCGTGTAGAACTTTTTATAAGAATGCTACAACTGCTGCAACTACTACTGCTACCTCTACTACTTTACTGCTACTATTTATATTACTTACTTGCGTACTTGCTTGCTTAACTTACTTAATTCACTTACTTACTTACTTACTTACTTACTTACTTACTTACTCACTCACTTACTCACTCACTCACTTACTTACTTACTTACTTACTTACTTACTTAACTTACTTACTTACTTACTTACTTACTTGCGTACAAGCTTGCTTGCTTAACTACTTACTTGCGTACATGCTTGCTTGCTTACTTAACTTACTTAATTCACTTACTTTACTTACTTACTTACTTACTTGCGTACTTGCTTGCTTAACTTACTTAATTTACTTTACTTACTTACTTACTTACTTGCGTACGTGCTTGCTTGCTTACTTAACTTACTGACTTACTTACTGACTTACTTACTTGCGTACATGCTTGCTTGCTTACTTACTTACTTGCGTACATGCTTGCTTGCTTACTTAATTCACTTACTTTACTTACTTACTTACTTATTCACTTACTTGCGTACTTGCTTACTTAACTTACTTAATTCACTTACTTACTTACTTACTTACTTACTTACTTGCGTACGTGCTTGCTTGCTTACTTAACTTACTGACTTACTTACTGACTTACTTACTTACTTGCGTACATGCTTGCTTGCTTACTTACTTACTTGCGTACATGCTTGCTTGCTTACTTAATTCACTTACTTTACTTACTTACTTACTTACTTATTCACTTACTTGCTTACTTAACTTACTTAATTCACTTACTTACTTACTTACTTACTTACTTACTTGCGTACTTGTATGCTTGCTTACTTAACTTACTTAACTTACTTAATTCACTTACTTACTTACTTACTTGCGTACTTGCATACTTAACTTACTTAACTTACTTAATTCACTAACTTACTTACTTACTAGCGTACTTGCATGCTTGCTTACTTAACTTACTTACTTACTCACTAACTTACTTACTTACTTACTTCTACTACTTTGGCCAGCTTCGTGGCGAAGAAGTTACGGACGTAGTTTGAAATCATGCATACCGCGTTCGAAACAAAACTGCGGGCGATTTGGCAGCAGAACCCTTTACGTTGGTTTTTAAAAAAAAATAAAATAGTATGGGTGGCGGACGTTCAGAAAGTAATGGCAAACTACTGAACGTAAACTTGCCAAGAGATCACAAACAGCCAAACAATGCTGGGTTTGACTGCGACGTCCTGTAAAGGATATGCTACTAACTACTACAATTACTTTAGTGTAATCGTTAGAATGCTACGCTGATATTTTGGTGAGCACCGTCTGACGCCGGCACTCGTCGTCCACTAAAAAAGGGTTAAAATGGTTACCTATTTCTTTGTGCATTCAAACCTACAAAATATGATGGTTCTAAGACTTCATATACCCATAACAGGTTCTTTGTTTGGATCTTGAAACTGCCACTACTTTTATAACAACACAACAGCTACAGCTGCTGCTGCTACTTTTTTTTTTTTTTTTTCATATCCCTTACAGGACGTTGCAGTCAACATCAGCATTTTTCAGCTGCTGTTGATGCACTAGGCAAGATTACGCTCAGTAGTTTGCCATTGTTTTCTGAGCGACCGGCTCACATATCCCGTAAGTTACTAACGCGGCGAGAACCGCTACTGATTCTCGCGCAGGTTACGTTACTCACGAGAATATACAGGTTTATGGAGAAAGACGTTAACCTCTAGGTCAGGGAGACCGGCTGCTGCTACTACTACTACTATAACTACTGAGCTGCCAAAAAAAAAAAATGCTGGACAAAAAAAAAAAACACTGCAGGAGATTACCCTCCTGGAACATCCGTCAGTCATTCTTTGCCCACATTGTCAAAGAACATTTCGAGCCAAAATAGGCCTTATCAGTCACCCTAGAGCTCACGGCTCCATACTTTCAACCTCACTGGATGAAATGAATGGTCATCATCATTCTTGATGGACAAACACTGCCAGTGCTGGCAGTCCCACATACAGCAGACGCGTTAAACCCATTACATCAGCAATGTTACACGCACCATCAAACACTTTTGGTTAAACATGACAATGCCTCCGAATGATAATTAACTGTATTGTTTTTTATTTTTTATTTTCTACAGCTTAACATTAGTTGAACAATTACTGCTAGCGACATCGTGCAAAACACTGGTCATAAGCTACAGTGGATTCAGCATGAAAGCGGCTCAGATAAGAGACCAACTGCCGGGTGGAGCGTGGGAGCTTTTCATGTTTAAAAACGGATGGGTTGCGCCCAAGGGTGTGAAATGGCTTCTTAAATAGATACTATCCTTTAATAAGTTGTCACGTGAACATGAGGTTATTTATTGATAGTGTCAGCTGATTATGACAGTATGGTTAACTATTTATGCAAGTGTTTCACTCAGACTGTCTCTGTGCTTTCAGGTGAGGACAACGCTAATGAGTCGATCAGTACAGGGTGTATTTTTAATGACTGTGCATTGTTTGAAAATATTGCCGGTTCAAGTTTTGTATTTACCTATTATGTTGCATGAACTCCACAGAAGGTGAATACAAAACGTGGCCCGGCAATATTTTCAAATATTGCACAATCATTACAAATACACCCTATAAAATGTGTGTTAGCGATGTTGGTTTGGCAAGGTTTTCAGTGCTATTATAATTTATTCTTGTTTATGATGCTGGGAGCCGTGATAGCGGAGTGGCTAGACACTAGCCTGCCGGGCTGGTGGTCATGGGTTGGAGCTGCATCGAGGCGGATTAGGATTGTTTTTAATTGGCCTGGGCCCTCATGTTGACCCAGCCAGAGTAGCAAAAATATATTGGGAAGTTTAGGAGACCAGTGTGATACTGACATCATCTACCAAGTGCAGATGGTGCTGGGTTGTCTCCTCTTGGCAGAACAATGCCATTCTTATGAAGGTGCAGATCCGCTCTAATCATATAAAGGACCAATGCATAAAGGATCAAGCATGATTCAGAAGGTCGAAGCTGGATCTGTACGTAGACAGTGGACTGAGTCGCTGCGGAAGTCTGTTGTCCGTAAAGTCACCTTCATCTTCGTCCCGGGACATGCGGGAGTCGAGGGAAATGAACGAGCTGATAAACTTGCTGGCTCTGCACCCCCTGTAGATGGCCAGCCCATGGATCGTACCGATGTTATTAACGTCCTTAAAGATATGGCGAGAACAGAGGTCCACATCGCTGTTCAGGATGAAAGACTTGAGTGTAAGAATAGGCACGGCCAGGCGCGAGAGGTACATCGGAAAAACGAGGTGCCTCGTCAACCAACACAGAACTGGCACTATTAACCACCGGACGCTGATGCATATGCTGGTGGGAGGATCTGAGCACCTATGGACCTGTCCGGAGTGCAATGAAGATACCCCAACTGATAACTGAAAGGACCAATATGGTGAAGATGTAACTGCTGGAGACCACTGAAGCTGCTTTTCTCTGCTGTGTAGGGCGCACGCAAGGACAAGGTGACAAATTGTCTCATAAGCGTCAGATCTGCTCTATGACAAACCTAGACATCAAACTCTACGGAAGTGTGCGGGGTCCGCACTGATTCCTAGTGAACGAAGGCAATAAAGAAAAAGTGGGTAATGATGAGAACAATATATGAAAAGCGTTTCATATGAGATGATTGATGCTGTTTCAGTGGCTATTAACTCTGCCATGCCCCATTCGAAAGAAGGAAATCAGACTGCTAAGAAAATTGATGTTGTCTTGAGCTTTCGGTTTGGGAGCATTTCTTTAACTTTGGATATGAGAGAGAGAGAGAGAGAGAGAGAGAGAGAGAGAGAGAGAGAGAGAGAGAGAGAGAGAGAGAGAGAGAGAGGGGGGGGGGGACAGAGAGAGAGACAGAGTAAACATGAACATTAATTTATGTAGATTAACATTAGTTTAGGGTCAAAATTTAAAACTCAAAGTCTATACATGTAAGCAATGTATGAAGAATAAACATTATTTGGTTGACCACCTTCCAGTATGGAGCATATTCTTTTTCTGTTGTTGCAGACTTTACATAAATGCCATAATCCACTACTTGTGAACATAAATGACATAATACACTAATAGTGAACATAAATGACATAATACACTAATTGTGAACATAAATGACATAATACACTAATGGTGAACATAAATGACATAATATACTAATGGTGAACTACGGTGAAATTGAAATACAGTTGTTTTATACCATGTTATGCTGTTTTCTAAAAGTTAACATTGTCTTTGAATGTGATACATTCCATGTTAATTCATTTACATTCTGAGTGTTGTATTGTATAGAGCATATTTATTGCTGTCGTGATATTGTTTATTATTGGTGAATGAAACTGTGTTAGTCAATTGATATTTTTACTTCACCATCTAACAATCTACATGAACTATAAATAAACATGTGATCTATTTCTCTCTTGTTGTGTAGTTGTGTTCTGAGTGTGCACAACTTGTCATGTTTTCTTGTGACACACTAAAACCACAATAATTACGGTACTTAATTCTTTCAGGCCGGTCTCCCTGGCGAAGAGGTTAACGACTTTCTCCGTAATCCTGTATACCCAGGTGGGGAACACAGCTGCGTGAGATTCGGCAGCGGATCGCATCACGTTGGTTACTTACGGAGGTATATGAGCCGGTCGTTCAAAAAGCAATGGCAAACTACTGAGCGTAATCTTGTCAAGAACATCAACAACAGCTGAAAATGCTGGTGTTGACTGCAACGTCCTGTAAGGGATATGCAACTTTAAAAAAAAAATTCTTTCAGGGAGCTGCACTAGCTTAGTGGCTAGATGCTAGCGAGTTGACCTATGGTCATGGGTTTGAATCCACACTGAGGCAGATGTGTTTAATGGACTTGGTCTCCCCAGGTCGACCCCGGCTAAAATAAGTATCAGGAAATGTCATGGGAAGTCAAAGTAGCCTAGGTTATACTGACGTCACCGCTGAGTTCTGATTGGTCTTTACAAATATGGCCTGGGTTATGGTGACGTCACCGTTGGGTGCTGATTGGTGTATACCAATGTGGCCTGGATTATACTGACGTCACTACTGTGTGCTGATTGGTCCATACCAATATGGCCCTAACAACATATGCCATATTTGCCTATGCAGTATAAAAGGGTCCATGACTGATTCGTTCAGTTCCAGACAGTCATTACGTCAGAAAATCAAAACAATGTTTTCCCGTAGTGAATTTGAATAATGAAGACACAAACAATAGATTGCGCGATTTAATGCCTGGCATATTTCACTGCATCTCGTCAGGTACATACTGCAGAATGCACACAACGTAGAGTAAAATAACTATATACATCCTTCAAGTTGAAATATACACGTTTGCTAAGTAATGTCACTTGTCTCAAATAACCGTGGTAGACAATCGACATTACTGTGCGAACATGTCTATATTTCAGCTTGAAGGATTTATCTAGTTATTTGATTTTCCAACCATTATCAAGTTATTTGATTTTCCAACCATTATCTAGTTATTCTTGATTTTCCAACCATTGAAGACAGACTACAAATTTGCAGAGCACGTGCTTACACACAACATCCACTGCATAGTGAAATTAGGAAGGTGAAGGGCAGCAGATTAAAAAGAGGAAATGTGTGGATGGGTCGAGCTGAAGACATTCTTCAACAGGTGTGTTCACTTGAGGACTTAGAACCTGGCGAGGAGTGCGTACAAGTGCCAACAGATTTCTGTACGTCCTTTTCAGTTTGCATCCAACTAGACAGAAAATGCAGACAAGAAAATCTGGCTGCTGTTGAGGCTGAAGTACAAGCGTTGATTTTCGAGAATTCGCTAGACGGTGATGCTGTCATTTACACAGATGAGTCGGTCGTCCGACATGTGAGAAGCTCTTGAGCCTTTACGGCGCGGGCTGAAGGGAGAATTGAATTGAATTGAATTAAACTAAAAGGGTTACAAATTAAGCACGTAGGCCCATCTTACATTCGGCCCTTCCAATCATTCATCTTTCGTTCATCAACAGTGCATGATACATTCACATAGGAAAAATAACATTGTCAAATGAATGTTGTAAGCATAAACAATGCATATTAATTGTGAAGGAGGACTCTGGTGCTTTTGTTGAGACCACAAGTAGCCTGACCATGGAAGTCATGGCAGTAAGCAAAGCAATAACATGGCTCGAGACACAGACATTCAATAGGGCATGTTTCCTTAGCGACTCAATGAGCATGCTCAAGAGGATAGAGACGGGGTGGATCCGAAAAGAGTGGTTGCTGTCTCTGGAGCGGTCTTGACTAACAAAAATTAGTTTCATCTTCATGCCAGGGCATGCGGGAGTACAAGGAAATGAGCTAGCTGACAAGCTCGCAGATAGGGCTAATGTGGAGGGCGGACGCGCTATTGACCAGGCTGACATTCTGAATGCTCTTCGAGAAGTAAGACTTTTGCGAGAACCAAGTGATGACTGTGAATCTGCAACTATGGTCAGACTGCGAGAACAGCAAATCAAAAGAGGTGTGGCCAAACAAGAACAGAAGCCAAAGAAGATTGATAAACCAACACAGAACTAGCCTCTACACGCTGCGGGATTTGCTGAGGAGGGGATCCGAGCACTTATGGACTGAATGGTTCAATGTGCAATGAGGATGATCTGTGGACTAACTAACTATCTAGTTATTTCACTTTATGTTGTGTGAATTGTACAGGTATGTACCTGACCAGATGCAGCAAAATATGCCAGGCAATAAATTGTGCAATCTATTGTTTGTGTCTTCGGTATTCACAGTCATTATTTCAACAATTTGTATGAGGAGGCTTCAAATGAAACCCTTTATTTATTTATTTATTTTTTTTTTGGGGGGGGGGGGGGGGTGAGGGGGAGGAGGGTTAAATATATTGTGAACAAGTAAAGAAGAAATGTATAATTTTTCAATGTAGTCACCACTGCGTTCAATGCAAGTCCTCCAGCGCCAATACAGTGCTTGGATCCCTGTACAAAAATCAACTCTCGGACTCAGTGTGCCCGACTCGGTCGTGAACAGTCTGTCACAGAAGTCACGCCGTTTTGAAACTTCCTACTCCACTCATACACTTGCTGGACTGACAGACATGCATCACCATACTGGATCTTCATTCCCCGATATATTTCTATACATTTCACCCCTTCGCATATAAAAAAAAAAAAAAAAACAGATAGCAGAACGCTGCTCCTCTTTGATGCATGTCATAAGTTGGGCAGCCATCTTTAAACTACCCTTATGAAGACACCATGATGTCATGTGCCTAACACTCTTGACATCCTTAACAATACTGACAGTTTACAAGATGGCATGGTTACCGTAACTTCTATCACACTTTTAAGGTTGTCATATGAAGCCCCCTTTATACATGGAACAAAGAGACACAACTCATTGTTATAGGATATGCTAGTGGGGAAAGTGGTGGGGAAGCAAGCAAGCAAGGGGAAGAAAACGCTACACATGGATTTCAATGCAGTCTCTATGAGTGTTCCGTGAAGATACAGCGCAGAAGATGCTGGAGACTCACTACAATGTGTCTCAGGTTCCATTTCCCAATAAAAGCTGACTGCAATGGGTCTATGCAACACTTTCTGTCTCTCAAGCTGGTTGTACAATCTGACAGATACTGTTCGTCCATCTCTTGATATCTTTCCATTTGTATCACTGTCTACATCTGGCTCGCCTACTTTCAATTCTTCGTTTGGTATTTATGAAAAATAAGAAATATGAAAACTTAAACCTCATTCAACCTCCTTCTGCACCATTGTTTATAATTGAGGTCAGTTTTTTAGTGAATTTTGTTTATCTCTCCTTTCTTTGCTCTATCTCGAGTTAGTCCTAAACAGGACTGGTTATATTTTTCCCTCTGTGCTCTTCGGGTTTGGTTGGGTCTTATGGGGCTAACACTGACAGGCATTTTCTTTAGTGTTGAGTTGGTTCTAATGAAGAGCGGTCCTAAAGAAGACCTGCCAGATTCAGTAGTCTCCCAGTTGTTCATTGCTTTCTCTTAAAGGACAGGTCTTGAACTCTTTTAGTCATCAGAAGGACTGTTTTTGGTTGTATTTAGTCCTCCAGTATGGTTTTATAAGAGTGCTGTGGCTTTCTATATGGTCAAAATATTTAACTTGTTTGTTTTTATTTCTTTTACCAACTCTCTTTTCATTTCCTGTCTGTATTTGATTGCTATTGTTCCAATGAAAACATGACATATTCTTCTTTATAATACTGCCAACCTTCAATGCAGTGATGGCACATGAAGATGATGAAGATACCTAACACTTTAGCCCTTTCAGTCTCAAGCTAGGGGGTGGAGTTGTCTCGAGGTATGGTGTCCGCCTCTAGTGCTGGAGGTCCCGGGTTCAAGCCCTGGTGAGGGCCGGGATTTCTTCATGTGGATTTCCAGTAATAAAATTTCCCCTGGTCTCTGGGTAGTGAGATCGGATGCCCGTGTGTATTGCTGCGCATGTAAAAAATACCTTGGCTGTTGGAAATTGAAAAAGAGTAGCCTAACCGCTGCCTGAGCAAAATTTTGAGTTCAAAATCTACCCAAAGTATTTCATGATTTTCACCGGTGCTACGGAGTTCATGCACTGAACTGAGATTCTCCTGACTCAGGCTTGAGTTAGGAGTAGAACGGAGTACTTATGGGTTACACCTGTGTGCCGTGATGTTGATCCGTCAACTAAACTAAACTAACTAAATTAAAGTCCCAAGCTACATGTGATGTGTGATGGGCTGTTCCTTGTGAATCCCAATCATCATAGTGGTGTTATTTCATTTTTTCATTAGGTCAGAGCAAAGTACAGAAATCAGACCACCCCAGTGGCCATTTCCATTGCCTGTTTGGCTTCTCTGAAAGTGACACACTGGTGACTTTCCATATTGTTTATTTTATTTCTTGAGCATTTACCCTGAAAGCTTCTGTGAGTGAACAATTTAAAAAGTAAATATAATCAATAAGAACACTAGACAGCAGGTGTTGAAGTACCACCTGGAGCTGAGCTGGTTCTGTCAAAATAGTCTGAAAATAGGGGAGTCATGAAAAGTATACCACATGGTTCACCATCTCACATGGTCACCATCTCACATGGTTCACCATCTCACATGGTTCACCATCTCACATGGTCACCAGAGTCTTGGATTAGGCCTGTGTTCTTGTCACTATTATCCCATGTTGCCAAGCCATCCAGGCAATTATCTCTCTGCTTTCCCTTTGCTCTTGTCCCATGAACTTTGCCAGTTGTCACTAAGTTTTATAGTTTATATCTCCTCATAACAATTCCAAAAATCTTAAGTCTATTTCTAATTAATATATGGTTTTCATTTGTTCCTTGTAGAAATGTGATCATTTGTTTTTCTGTCCGTCCATAAACCACATATGGAGAAGCTTATAGATTTATTCAAAGCAACGATTTTTCCTTTGTAAATTTGCATAATGAAAACACAAAACAATAGGTTACATGCTTTGATGCCAGGCAAATTTCAATATATCTTAGGTGTGCGTGCATGCGTGTGTGCATTCATGTGCACGTGGTGGGTGTGTGTGTTTGTATGCATATATGCCCACCCACCCAAACACACACAAATATATATATATAGTGCAATTAATAATAATAATTATATATATATATATATATATATATATATATATATATATATATATATATATATATATATATATATATATATATATAATTATTAATATTAATTGCACTATGATTTTCATGTTCTCAGTGTCATAGTTGAATACACAGTTTTTTTAAAAATGTAGCTAAAACAGGATACTGTCACACCAATGAATGTACTATTTCGGCTTAATTTGTTTTACTTTCTTAATTTTGAATGTCTGCTTTTGAAATATCTAAAAAATCATGGAAACAGCTTATAATTTTGCTTATTTTCCTGTAGTTCTTCTTGTTACAACCATCTGGAAACTTAATGAAGGCCAAAAATATGGTCCCTGTATACAGAAAAATAAACACACAACTCTTCTGGGTTAAAGCAATAACTCGCATGATTTAATAAATCAAAAGTGGTTGACATTGCCAGATTTCATGTACACTGTGACCAAACATAAAATTAACAACTTTGCATTAATTATAAATCAATTAACAAGCACATGTATGACGCAGTAGATATCTCCATATGGTAGCTACCTACTGTCAGAGGATAGGCGTTTTGATACCCCATGAAGCATCTAGTTTGGTTTGATTTTGAATGCCAAGACAATATGTGTGTAATTATGAGGGTAGAAGAGGTTGCACCAAGGTGGTGTATATTATTAATTAATGAAGTCAGTCTCCGCCTTTCTACCCTGGTTGTGGTGGTATAAACAATTACTTAATTAATTCAGTCTCCGCCTTTCTACTCTGGAGTGTGGTAATATAAACAATGAATTAATTAATTCAGTCTCTGCCTTTATACCTTGGGGTGTGGTGGTATAAACAATTAATTAATTCAGTATCCGCCTTTCTACCCTGGAGTGTGGTGTTTCTTCCTGCACTCTCACAGTAGAAGCCATGGCTGTTACTGCTGCACCACACAGACGTTTCATAGTGATTAAGGAGAGGTAGTCCCATAGGTGAGGAGCGGCTGGCTGACTGGCTAAGACCACCGGGCTCTCCTTCGGGAGACCCGGGTTTGAATCCTCGGTACGGTGTGGATTTTTTTCTGTCGGGGGCAAATTGAAAATCCTAACCTGCACAGGTTGCGGCGACTGCACTAGCCAGGTGGCCTTAATTCCTCAGGCTCAAGAACCCCCTGCTCTACACTGCAAGGTACTATAGACAGTAGACAACAGTCTTTTTGACAGTTTGAAAGTTCCATGGGTGGTTCTGCATAAGGGTGTTATGCTTTCAAATATACTAAATCAATATCTTGTGTAGAATTATAAAAATTGGTAAAAAACTGGTAACTATTTTATGAGACAATACACTAACTTTATAACAGTGGCAATGATCCAAATGTGTATATCAAAATCATACAGGTAATAAAGGTTCTTTCTTTTGATTTTGCAGGCAGCTAATTTTGAAATATACCCTAAGCAGCAGCCTATTCGGCTATTTTTAAAATTTCCAAATCATGCACAATGTGCACATGGGTATTTCACTTTTATCAAAGAAGGTTACATGTCTGATCTGCTACTTTTTGACCAAGGGGAACATACCATCCTTGTTTTTTTTATTTTGTAACAGTTAACAACCGGCTTCGTGGCTTTTCTCCGTAATATCGTATACTCTCGTCGGTAACGTGATGATGGTGAGAATCAGCAGTGGTTCGAATCGCATTGGTAACTTACAGGGTATGTGAGCCGGCCGCTCAGAAAGCAATGACAAACTACTGAGCGTAATCTTGCCAAGAAATCAACATACAGCTGAAAGATGCTGGTGTTGACAGCGATGTCCTGTAAAGGATATGAAAAAAAAAAACCAAAAAACAGTTAACACCGTCAATAAAACCAGGTCTGTCGTAAGTTACAATCCACTCAATTCATGAAAACAAAACCTGAGCCTTACTAAGGATCAAATGTTGGATATTTTGACCTCATGGCAACCCAGGGGACATATACTAGGAGACATTTACACATAAGATACTTAAAATACAGAGACACATATCAGGAAATGTGTGCACATAATGTAAGTAAAGATTAGGGACGTACGTAAGCATGAGAACAATCAGGATAGGAGACGAACATTAAGGCAATTAAACAATGTCAGAGAAATTAAATAAATAGTAGTCATCATCATCATCATCATCATCATCATGTGCTGTGCCATGCTGATACGCACAGGCAGTCATGTTTTGCCATCTCACACGATCACTAGAGTTGTGGATCAGCTCTGTGTTCTTGTCTTGACCATGTCACTTAGCCAAGCCATCGAGGTATTTACTTCTCCGACTTCCCCTTTTCTTTCCCCGTCAATATTGCCAGTTGTCACAAAGTTCTCTAGTTTAGTTCTTCTCACAGCGTAGGCAAAAAATTTTGACTGTCCACGTCTAATTTCTCTAATCAGTTTACGGTTTTCATCTGCTGCTTGTAGGATTTTCTATTTGATTATTCTGTCTGTCCATGGTATTCGTTGCATTTTCCTCAGAAACCACATATCCACTGCTGTTATATGTTTTTCCAGCTCCGTGGCGAAGGGGGTTATGGACGCAGTTCCTAATCCTGCATACTGCGTTCGGAACACAGCTTTGTTGTTTTTTATGAAATGGTATGGGTGTCAGTCGCTCAGAAAGCAATGGCAAACTACTGAACATAAACTTGCCCAGGAATCACGAATAGCCAAAAATGATGGGGTTGACTGCTACGTCCGTAAAAAATATGCAACCAATATGTTTTTCAACTTGTCTGTTCATTGTCTATGTCTCACATCCATACAAAAGTACAGGTTCTATGTAGCACATCACCAATATTTTTCTCGTTGCAATTGACATAATTTTATTGGTCAGTATGTTTTTCTTCTATCATGATCTATAATTGTGGTAGCCAGGAGGTAACTGACACAAACTTAACTCATATGCTAATGTTTTACTCTTCTTCTTCTTCTGCTGTGTTCATCCGGAGTTTTTTTTTTCCGGATGTGATTGCATTGTGCCTGTTTACAGCCGAGCTGCGTTCTTGCGCTGTTAGGCCGACACATCTGACTTCTGTGGGCATTTGTTGACCGGGTTAACCTTCCCAGATGTTTTATTCAATATGTGCAAACAACATACATGCATATATATGAGAAGGATCTAGAAGCATTCATTATCTGGTGCTATTGTTTTACCACACACAAAAAAGAAGCTGTGTTCAAAAAGGGATAAGTGATAATAACCTGGAAGTAACCAATGAAGATAGAAATCTGATCAAATACATAAGCTGACCTGTCATTCTTGACTTGGGGATGTAAATTACAAGTACCTCTGAAGTCAGAGTGGCTTCGCCTGATGGCGAAGGACACTGTTAATAGGGAAAGCTAACCCACATGCAAAATTAAGTCCACCACAACTATAAATAGCATGTATGGACTGCGCTTGAGTTCAAAGCGAGCAAGCACACACACAAATACATAAGTGAATGTCTTGGTTTTGTCATAGCTTAGAGAGTTCTTCTGGAAAGTAAAATCCAAGGCAAGCAAGGTAGTGGTTGAATCATGGAACACTTCTCTTACCCAAATGAGCAAAAATCTGAAACTGAAGACTTATGCCACATTGAGGCAAGCAGCAAAAGACAGGTGAAACTGGCGAGACTTGATGAGGCAGCTTTCAAAAAAGCCCCATGGCTGACAACTTGATAATGGTATGAACTTTCAAATTGACTAACTCAAAGATGTAACGAAAGAGATGAATGTAAACATGTATAACAGCTTGACTAGTTGTATCAGGAACAGTGAACCAGTGCTGCCCAGACCTTACTTCACCTCCAAGTGATCATCCTGGAAACTGGCTGCTTAAAGTCTGGTCTCAAGAGTAAGGATCAAAGAGGTAAAGGTAAACCCTGTTCCAAGAACATCCATGCTGAAGTCACATGTGTCAGATGAAAGGTGAAAATATCACAGCTTCACCATATATGGATACAATGCAAGCAGTGTCCATCCTGTTTCGAGGGGTGTACATTTGACCTAGTTATGCACCTGAAAGATTACTGTGTTCTTGTCATGTACAGAAGTTAACCAGACTATTAATCAGAAACTACAGCCCGAGAGACAGGAACACACAAGGTTAAACTTTGGGAATACACTAAAAGAAACACACTGTTAGTTATACTCAACTAGGCGGTTCACAAGAAGAGCAGAGGTCACAAGCGACTACTTGAAGGGGAAACTAGTTGGACTCGGCAGTCAGGCACAGGACAGCTTAGCGACCACACACACACAGACAATTCGACACAAATCATCCACCCACCCTATACAATCAAGAGTCTGCAACATCAAGACTGAAGTAGAATTTACGCAACAAATAGTTTCACCACATTGTTTTACGAGTGATAGTAAGTTTCTACTTAGACTGTTTACAAGGAAATTAGTAATTCACAAGTGGCCTTGCATAGGTGTTCGACAGTAGAAAGTGTGAGCATGTTAGTTGCCGACATCACAGTGATTGTACAAGAGAGAGATGGCCACCAAGTGTATTGTCTGCAGTGGATAGATTATGAGTGCGGGAACATAAGTGTTAAAGTGATTCGGCTGGCTGCTGATGTGCGGTCTTGTGTACACCCCATAGTGAAATAAACTTTGTCAGACTGCTGCTGTGTGTTTTGTCAACTCTACTGAACACATCTGTAAGAATAAGTTTGTGAGCGAGCCAAGTGATGAGAATAGTCAGTTACTGCACCTGCCACCTCATACACCACCATTGTACTCAACAAACCCAGTAACATAATGGCTAGTTTCTTCCAGATTCCATCCAAGGAAATGGGCTCTGTCTACCCACAGGTAGGCTTTCCTTGTGAAAGATGTTGCCAGGGGGGTGACCTTACAGCTTACTCTTTGCATTCTCCAACTTCTGTGGGATGTCTTACATGCACAACTTCCACACAGGACCTCCTGTTTTTCACTTATTTACGCAAGCTAGGTGCCTGATTACACTAACCCAGAGATCACGTGCATGTGTGATGTTAGACACCAACAGTTTTGGAAACATTCCCAGTCCCATGTGGAGATCTCACTAACTCAGAGATCATGTGGATGTATGATATTAGACACCAACAGTTCTGGAAACATTCCCAGTCCCTTGCGGGGATCTCACTAACCCAGAGATCATGTGGCTGTGTGACATTAGACACCAACGGTTCTGGAAACACTCCGTCCCATGCAGGAATTGAACTTGGCTCCTTCTGAGCCTGAGACAGACACCAAACCTTTCAGCCATGGCTCCCTCATATAAGAAGAAACATCTAAGTTGATAAGTTTGTTTCCCTGTGAACATGCTCCTGGCTGTTTCCCTGTGAACATGCTCCTGGCTGTTTCCCTGTGAACATGCTCCTGGCTGTTTCCTTCTCAAGTCTGCATAAACTGTGGATGCTCCAGCTGCTGTAACAAGTCAGCTGCCCTTGGATCAATCAAGGCATTGACTCTTAATTCTTCACAGACCTGAAACAACACATTACAAGGCTACATCATGAAATGTTAACACCAAATAAAGAATTCATTGGTTATAACCCATTAACATAAATTCCTTCACTATCTACCGCAGCTGGTTTCCTTTCTTGGATCTGAATTTCAGTAATTTACTTCTCTCTCTTTTGCATTCTGTTACGGATATGAAGGGTTGTTTTAAATTTGATTAAATTTAAGTGACAACGTTTGTTGTTGGTCTAAGATTGCCAAAGATAACCATATTTTTAACCTGTCAATTTCAGAGTTCATTTGTAATTAGCTGATTAAATCTATTGCAAGACCAGATCGAAAATAGATGCAATAAGGTAAACCAACTCATTGGACAAATGGCACTAATACTAAAGAACAAATATGAATCATTAGATACTAAAAAGTCACTCCACAACACAATTCTCCTACCAATGTCAAGCCTGGACAATGACAGAAAAAGAGAACAGAAAACTCACAACAACAGAAATGAGATTCCTAAGAAAAATACTCAATGTATCAAGAGAGAAAATCAGAAATGAAGAAATCAGGACTAAAGTGGCGTTTATAGCAGTGCTAGATTTTAATAGAAGGCAGCAAGTCAAATGGTATGGCCATGTAACTAGGTTACGAACTAACAGTATACCACAACAAGCAATGAAGTAAAGACAAAATGGAAGCAGAAGAAGAGGCCGACATTGTAAACGATGGACAGAGGGAGTAGCAAAGTCCATGAGAATCTCGACACATGAAGCCCATAAACAGGCACAATCCCACTATTTATACTTTATCTCGACACTGCAGGGTACAAGAGGAACAAGAAGAGATGAGATGAGGATCTATCTTAACTATAAACATCTTAACAATGAAGGTAGTGAAGTGCTCCTAGTTAATCAGATGAAGACTACATGCCTGTAAAATGTTTGTACAGCACACCTCCTGGGTAAATCTCTAGGTTTGTAACTGTTTGACGTCAACATCTTTCTCTTCTTCACTAGAATAATGTATGAAAGGTGAGAGAGATAAGAAGGGCAGATTGTCTGACAGGCCTGCGTGCCCAATACAATCACTACTCAACAATTGGCTTCACATTTGTCAGTCAGCAATGGTAGTGAAAATGCAGTTATAAAAAACACTTGGATTTCTTAAGTTTGAGCAAGATGAGTTCCTTGAAATTTCACAAATAACCATAGATTGCAAAGGAAAGCAATTGTTGAAGCCTTTAAATGCTGATGGAGAGAACCTTTTGGCTAAGATCGTTACAGGTGACAAAAACCTGGGCATATCATTTTGAACCTGAGACAAAAAAGAGTCAACGAAGTGGCATCATCCGCAATCACCACGAAGAAAGAAAATCAAGACAACTCCTTTAGCTGGAAAGATCATGATCACTGTCTTTTGGGACATTGAAGGTGTTATTCTTGTGGATGTTATGCCAAGAGGAGAGACAATCAATTACATTAAGACAATGAAAAAACTCAATCAAAGTTTTCGCAGAGTTCGGCCACACAAGAATCCAGTAGACCTGCTTCTACTTCATGACAATGTGTGCCCTTATACAAGTCCGGCAAAATGGGAAGCAATCACCAGATTAGGTTGGACTGTACTACCCCATTAACCCTATAGTCTCAATTTGGCACCCTCTGATTTTCATCTATTTGGTCCACTTAAAGATGCACTCCATAGGACAAGGTTTGAAGATGATGGAAGACTGATGAAATGAGGAAATGGCCAAATTATCAATACAACATTTTGCATGGGCAAGGAATGCATGCACTTGTTTTGCACTGGCATAAAGCTGTACAAGTTTATGGGGATTATGTTGAATAATACTGATGTTTACACGACATATCCATGTATATTGTGTATACATTTCATGCTTTTTGAATAACCAGCTCCTGAGAAAAACGATGTGGTGCAATACTTTCTGAATGTCCATCGTACATGTGATGTACACGTCAGTGAATCCATCGTACATGTGATGTACACGTCAGTGAATCCATCGTACATGCGATGTACACGTCAGTGAATCCATCGTACATGCGATGTACACGTCAGTGAATCCATCGTACATGCGATGTACACGTCAGTGAATCCATCGTACATGTGATGTACACGTCAGTGAATCCATCGTACATGCGATGTACACGTCAGTGAATCCATCGTACATGCGATGTACACGTCAGTGAATCCACATCGCTGTCCAGGATGAAAGACTTGGGCGTAAGAATTGGCACAGCCAGACACGAGAGATACATCGGGAAAACGAGGGGCCTCGTCAACCAACACAGGACTGGCACTATTAGACACCGAACGCTGATGCATATGCTGGGGGGGGGGAGGATCTGAGCACCTATGGACCTGTCCGGAGTGCAATGAAGATACCCCAACCTATAACTGATAACTGATAACATGCGATGTTACGGTGTTTTATGACATACATAATAAGCTACAGTGTTTTATGACATACATGGTCAGTTGGATTTTGCAGCTAAAGCTTTCTATGGAATGGGGAAGCCAGCCCCAAGCCCAACCCTATTTAGTCATCTCTTATGACACACCTGGTATGATACAGTTTCATGACATACATGGTTAAGTTACAGTGTATTATGACATATATGGTAGGTTAAGTGTTTTATGACATACATGCAAAGTTACAGTTTTATGACATATATGGAAAGTTACAGTGTTAGATTTCTTTACTTCCCTTTCTAGCCCTGGTAGTGGTAACACACAGGTGTGAAAGTCATAAAGATAGCTTAGGTCTGACTGTAGGAGACAGTGACTGGCAGCAGCGTGCCAATCTGTTCTCAGCACAATGTGAAGAATTTTCACCTGTAACTTACCTGTTTTAAATTTGACTGGTCTACATAATTGGCAGACACAGCTACAGAATTGGACAGGTTCTCTACATAATGAGGGCTTTCTGCCGGAACAAACAGAAGCTCACCTGGAAGAAACAACATTCTTAAGATCACTAAATCAAATTATTAACTGTTTTATCACTTTGGTCTTCTATCACAACGTTCAATAAAATCACATATATGTTGCTTCAGGTCAATGTAAATGTTGCAATTATTATACAATGTAGTGCTGAATGTAAAGTGTCCACTTAGTATGTACACCCACAGCAGGAAACAAGCATATATACAAAAGAACTTGTGTTGCAACATAGTTATACTTTTACATATACACATCATTGCTGAGTTTTTTTGGGTTAAGATTGCATAAAAATATCTTTCTATTTCTATGGCTAAAATTACCAAAAAGCTGATGGAACTTCATGTGTGCTAATAAGTTTTCCATGACATTCAACAATGTATTCACAACCAACCCCATGTAATATACAGAAATTATGTTTCTGACCATCATTAATAAGAAGATACCAAGTGGTACATTAATCATCTTCATCTTCTTTTATGGGGGGCCAGTATGGCTGAATGGATAACAGCACACGTTCTTAAACATTCAGTGTGCTGGTGCTAAGGTTGCGGGTTCAACCCCTACACTGGTCAGATGGACTAAAACGTTGACTTCTCATCCTTGATTTTAAAAAATCATAATCCTAAATTACAAGTACCTATGAAGTCAAACTGGGTTTGCCTGATGGCATGGGACACTGTTAATAAGGAAAGCTAATCCACACACAAAAATCAGTTCAGTGCATTAAAAAAGCATTAGCATGAATATGGGCTACACTTGAATTCAAAGTGAACAAACATTAAATATTCTTTTATCCCTGGTCGCTGAATGACATAAAAATCAGTAACCTTTACACCAGCTGTTGACAAACTTCCTCTAAATTGCTAATTCAGCAGTCACTTTTGATGTAATGACACAACTGTAGTATATGCTTATAATCTTAATCTTAGACTCCACAGTTCTGCCCCAGTTAATTTAGATCAACCTCTTTTACATATTTGCAGAATATAATCATCACAGGAAGGCAGTTCTGATTATGAAAATATGTCCAATCTAATTCCACCAGGATCTTGCTACAAAAGGCACATGTCTTTCTGCTTGTTTCTAATAACAGCCTAATTAAAATAAAATGTCACTATGGAGCTCAACAAACTATACATGAAAAACTGAACATTTCAACATGAAATGTTGTATGGTGCTGAATAAACAAAAGACACATTTTAAAATGTGAACATGGCAACCAAAATGTGTGATTTTGTACAGAGTTCGACGTCACAGAATACATTTGAAAATCAAATATTTTCACCAAAATGGTTGATTTTGTATGGAGCTGGACAAACAAAAGGGACTTATAAAATTTAACATTTGAAACAAAATGTTTGATTTTGCATATTTCTTTCCACTAAACATTTTTTAGAAAGTCCATTTTTAATACATGTTTTGTTTGTTGAGCTCCCTAGTTTCATTTATTTTAATCTTTGATGTAAGGACAAAAGAAACCATGATGCTTTACGATAGTAGGACAAAATAAAGCCTGTGAAGCTTCGTGACAGTAGGACAAAAGAAGAGTTGTGATGCTTCATGGCAGTAGGACAAAAGACTGACGCTTCATGGCAGAAGCAGTAGGAGAAAAGAAGAACTGTGACACTTCACACAGTAAGATAAAAGAACTGCGATGATTCACGCAGTAAGACAAAAGAAGAACTGTGATGATTCACTGTAGTAAGACAAAAGAAGAACTGTGACGCTTCACGCAGTAAGACAAAAGAAGAACTGTGATGATTCATGCAGTCAAACAAAAGAAGAACTGTGACAATTCCCTGTAGTAAGATAAAAGAAGAACTGTGATGATTCATGCAGTAAGACAAAAGATGAACTGTGATGATTCATGCAGTAAGACAAAAGAACTGTTAAGCTTCACTGCAGTAAAACAAAAGAAGAACTGTGATGATTTACTTCAGTAAGACAAAAGAAGAACTGTGACGCTTCACTGCAGTAAGACAAAAGAACTGTTAAGCTTCACTGCAGTAAGACAAATGAACTGTTAAGCTTCGCAGCAGTAAGACAAAAGAAGAACTGTTATGCTTCACACAGTAAGACAAAAGAACTGTTACGCTTCACTGTAGTAAGACAAAACAACTGTTACAATTCATGGCAATAAGACAAAATGAGAACTGTGACATTTCATGGCAGTAAGACAAAAGAAGATCTGTGACGCTTCACGGATAAAGCAGTAGGACAAAAGAAGAAGACGATCAGCTTGATAGCAATGAGTTACTCTATGGTACCATTGGAAGGCAGAGAAGTAAATATGTATGGTCGAGACAAGAATACAGAGCTGATCCATGACTCTGGTGATAGTGTGAGATGGCGAAACATGACCTCCCATGTTTATCGCGTAGGACACTTTTAGCTACACCACCTCAAACTCAAGCCAGACGATATACTGCCGCCACATCAAGTACCAATAAGCCAGAGGAGAGCAGACCACTCATAACTACGACACCTGATATCCAAGCCAGACGGAACATTTCCATCACACCAAATCCGTACAATACGCCTTCTTACACGCAGGAGGGTGATAATTATGAAGATATGTTCCCTCTTCTCCACAGCAAGGATCAATCCAGTAGTAACAACAACGTGCCACCACAGCCTCCTGTTAGCCACGAATCAGAGCCTGTAGTTGGAAGTCGTTACACACCCGTGAGAAATCAACAGTATCCACTCCATTGTAACCCAGAGTTGTTATACCTCACAAGGTTTAGCCCAGCTTCACTTCGGCAGGCATTTATGATGTCGCTGTACCAAGGACCAACACAGCCTGGTATTTACTAGCAATTGAGCACAAAGCAACACCGGATCTCGGTACAAGAAAGAGCCTCTCCTAGAAAGTTTATGCGCATACTTGGTTATTGATTTATATAGCAACGTATTAGATTGTACGTGGCTGTAAAAATTGACTCGTATTGAAGTCACAGAGATTGACACTTAGATATCTTTTATAATACTTTTTATCGCCTTAATACTCTGAGTGAGGGGGTCTTCACTCCCCGCTTTAAACAGAGACATTGACTTGTATAGTCATTTATTGATTCTTTTGGATAACAGTTGGTACTTAGCTTGTGAAGTAGTTTTTTCAAGTTAATTATTTGTTGTATGTTCTTTAATTCGTTTTGTTCCTTGTTTGCATTATATTCGTTGGTCTAATTAGTTATATCGTTATAATATTGTCATTTACTTATCCATTTGTATTATTGATATTTTGTAAGTTAATGTAATTGTGATTTTTTTTATGATCTTGTATTTTTGCTTAACTTTGACTAATTTACACTTTCTTCATGGATGAAATGTCTGTGAAGTGGCAACACTGGCTCAATAAGTCAGGAATACGCCTTGGACACTTAAACATTTGCAGCTTATTTAACAAGCTACCAGAGTTATCTTCTATTCTTAATCAAAATTTTCATTTATTCGGCCTTAGTGAAAGTAGACTTAATGATAAAATTTCAGATGAGGACATCTCTATTAAAGGGTACAAAGTTTTTAGAAGGGATCCCTGTAGGAAACAAGAGACAGGCATAATAACCTATGTTTCTAATTTACTAAATGTTCACCGTAGGCTAGACTTTGAAACTTGCGAAATAGAATGTATCTGGTTAGAGCTAAAACTTCAAAACCGCACACCCCTGATAATTGGCTACCTTTATCGAAATCCCAGTGCTGGACACGTCTGGTACGAAAACTTCACTACCATGATGGATGTGGTTTTCGCTTCTTGGAAGGAAATTATACTACTCGGAGACTTTAACATTGACACCAACAAATCCAACATAATATGGGGAAATATAATTGCATCATACAATTTCCAACAAATAGTACAACAAGCTACTAGAGTAACAAAGTCATCTTCGACAGTCATAGATCACATTTATGTAACTTGCTCAGACAACATCATAGAATGCACCGTACCCAATTGTGCAATGAGCGATCACTACCCAATATGCTGCACATGGTCTAAAAAAGGAATTAAAATTCCTAAACATAAACACATAAGTGTAAAATATAGAAGTTACAAAAATTTCAACCAAAGCGCATTTTTACAGGACTTGCTCAGTTCACCTCTAGACAATGTTTATCAGCTTCCTGACCCGGATGATGCTCTGGAATTCTGGATGAAAACCTTTATTGATGTTTTTGATAGACATGTGCCAGTCAAGGAAGTTCGAGTAAAACACCACGTCAAGCCACCTTGGATCACCCAGGAAATACTTAAAATTATGAGAGACAGAGATAAAGCACATAAAAAGCGGGATCTCGATGCATACCGTACACTTAGAAACAAAGTTCAATATAACATACGACGGGAAAAGAAACATTACTTTAAGAACTTAGTAATGGATAAAACAAATAGTAAGGATATATGGAAAGCAATTAACACCTTGACAAACAAGTATAACTTCCAAAATTCTTTACCTTCAAATCATATTACATGCGACCAATTCAGTAATTTTTTTCAAACTGACATAGACCAGTTGAAGGCTTCAATACCTAATTCTCCTTGCAACTTATCTTTATTGTCATCGTTTTGCGAGAATAGATGCTCACGCGATATTCTTTCCGACA
Source organism: Cepaea hortensis (assembly GCA_963921405.1). Taxonomy (NCBI): domain Eukaryota; kingdom Metazoa; phylum Mollusca; class Gastropoda; order Stylommatophora; family Helicidae; genus Cepaea; species Cepaea hortensis. The sequence continues at coordinate 97,492,261 of OY992880.1, read as the reverse complement.
TACCGCTAATGACAATCACTGAAGTATTCGCTTACCTCAGTAACCTAAAAAACACAACCTCATCTGGGTTAGATGGAATCAGCAACCGGATTCTCCGTTGTGCTGCGCCAGTGATCTGTACATCACTAACCTATGTATATAATCAGTGTCTAACCAAAGGCCACTTTCCATCAGCTCTCAAAATCGCTAAAGTGTACCCTCTTCTTAAATCTGGTTCATTGGACAATGGTCTCCCGAACAATTACAGACCCATTTCATTACTATCATCACTATCTAAGCCACTAGAAAAACACATCCATAAAGTAACATTACAGTATTTAGTTCGCAACAAGCTTATTGTTGACAGCCAATCAGGATTTCGACCAAAATATTCTTGCCATACGCCCCTAACAAACATGATAGAAAATTGGCACCAGAATATAAACAACAACAGTCTATGTGGAACTGTGTTTATTGATTTCAAGAAAGCATTTGATATGATAGACCATGTTATTTTAATTAAAAAACTCGAGACAATGAAAATTGGCCTTAATGTAGTCACTCTAATATCATCTTTTCTATCAAACAGAAAGCAAGTAGTATCACATAATAAATCTCTGTCTCAAACCACTACCTTCAATATTGGAGTACCGCAAGGCTCTATTCTTGGCCCTCTATTATTTGCCATATATATTTACGATCTACCTTTGCATCTTTCGTCGTCCTGCGATCTATTTGCAGATGACTGTACGGTGTACACAAACGCTGAAGACTGTATTTTACTGGAGTCGTCTTTACAACAAGAATTAAATAATGTAGTTAAGTGGAGCTATTCAAACCGTATGCAAATTAACATCACTAAAACAAAAGCAATGTTATTAACAACTAGACAAAGACTTCAAACTCTAAGCTCACACACACCACTTCAACTTCACATCGATAACATGCCAGTAGAAAGTGTAATTGAGCACAAAACATTAGGCCTAATCATTGATAGAAACCTAACCTTTAATTCCCACGTTCAAGCGCTTATTAAACAAACAGCGAAAAAAGTCTACCAACTCGCCAAGATTAAAAACTTCCTTGATGAGGACACAAGGAAGCTATTCTATACTTCTCATATACAGACACCCTTTGACTACTGCTCTACAATCTGGGACGGTTGTTCTAATTCAAACACCAAGCGACTTTACTCACTCCAGAAACGGGCCATGAGTCTAATTTATAGCAAACATTTATCTGACAATCCTAGCCTGTATAAACGCCTTCAGTTACTACCATTCCGCAAACGCCTGCTTTTCAATAAAGCTAAACTTATTCACAAAATCCTGCATCGGAATGCCCCAAATTACCTTTGGCCATTGTTTAAATATAATGCTAGACACAGTAAACGTTTAAATATACTACACATTCCGAAGCCTAGGATTGACTTATACAAAACAAGCTTAACGTACTCTGCAGCTCAGCTGTGGAACAATCTTCCACAAGAAATCAAAGACATCACCAATCCCTATTCATATAATCGCAAATTATTCGAACACTATCTCAATACGGATTACCTTCCCCCTTAATAATTGAGATAATAATAATAATAACAAAACCCTAGTATAACAGCCAATCCCCTTTTTGTAGGCCAGTATATTCCACATGGCTAATAACAAGTGTCAGACCATTATCTAGTATTACTGTGTCGTGTATTTTTTATGTTTGCATTTTGCCCATGCCTTTATAATGCATATCTTTTATATTGTTGCTGTTCTTTGTTAGCCTTGAATGATGTGTGAATGAAATAATGTATGAAAGAGAGTGATAGAAGGGCAGAATGTTAGACGGGCCTGCGTGCCCAATTCTTAACCCTTTGAAAATAAAGTTTGTTCGTTCGTTCGTTCGTTCGTTCGGCATGGCACATGATGATGATGACTATGGTACCATTTTACTCCTGAATAACAATCTTAATTTCTAATAGTATGTAGCCCAAAAAAATTAACAATATATTCCTGAGTCAAGTTGTATGAAAGGATTGGACTCCTTGTCAACTGATCTCCAGTATGCTTCGCAATACAGAAGTATGAAGCAAGCCAAGGTAGCATAGTGACTGAATGCTTGCCTGCCAGCCTGGAGGTTACAAGTTGGAATCTGAAACAGGGTGGATTTTTTTAATTGACCTGGGTTCTCAGGTCGACCAAGCCTACCCTTGGTACCAGGAAATATTGCTGGAAGCAAAGGCGGCCAGCATGATATCGATCATATTACTCACCGAATGCTGATTGGTCTATAAAAATACTGATCTGGCCAGAGCCCCTTAAGGAATGCATCAGTGTCTTTACAGATGTACTAAGAGTACACTTTTTTCATGTTTTTACTTTGGCATTTGTGCTGTACTAGGAAGATTTCTAAATGATGTTTTGGCTAGTAAATGTTGCCTGGTCAAGTAGGGTTGAATGAGATGAATGTTGAAAAAGAACAACTCTACCTGGATGAAGTACACACTGTCTGGGTTTTGTGAGCGCTAGCAAAGGCCATTGATCAACATCAGGAGAGGACAGGTCTACATTGAACACAGGGTCCATGGAGTGAAAATATTGTGGGTAGAGCAATGGTGTATCATCAGCCTCAAAAAATGTCCACCTAAAGAAATAATAAGTTGTAACACAAAACAAATTCTACCATCAGGATGTTTCAGTGATTAAAATTAGGATAAATATCTTTCTAAAATGTGCCCAATGTTAAACTTACTGACAATATCTCTTTATTATCTGACCTTGAATATCAGAAAGAGAGTGTCTGAGAGATTAAAATTAGGATAAATATCTTTCTAAAATGTGCTCAATGTTAAACTTACTGACAATATCTCTTTATGATCTGACCTTGAATGTCAGAAAGAGAGTATTGAAAAGTTATATGGAATCTGCTTTGCTTTGTGGCCGTGAATCATGGAACATGAATGAACAGATTAAGAAAAGCTTCAAGACAAATAAAGATGTGGTTTCTGAGATGAATGAAGTGAATTGTCAGACTGTCAGAGTAACTAACAATTGCCCGAAAAAGGCTAATGAAAGAAAAACATTATATACAAATATATAAAGGAGACAAAAAGTGTTCTTTGGTCAGGTAATGAGAAGAGAGGCGTGAGAAAACATCATGATTGCAAAGATCAGTGGTAGTGGAGGCAGGGATAGACAGACAGAAATTGTGCTGGGTAGACTGCAACTGTGGCCTGGAAGAGTATCATCAATAGAACTGGGGGATACATAAATACTTAAACCAGTTGGCATAACATATCATAATGATAATTATTTAGGATATATTACAATTACAATTATTGCTTATTTTTCTCTAGGATATTTGCAGTTTTTAAATGACTGAAAACACATTTTTCGATGCTTTAATTTACTTAAAAGAAGCTTGTCTTGGGTATTTCAATGCTAAAATGATTGAAAACAAATTTTAATATATTTTAAATAATTCAAATAGTCTTTCCTCCATATTTCCAATGTACAAATTATTTAAAACATTGCTTATATGATGTTTTAGATTGCTGAATAACTCTATCTAAGATCTTTGCAATGTAAGTCGTAGTAAAACTGAAATGAAAATATACTCCCACTCTTTACACAAAAGTCTACACAATGTCATGTATGTTGTATGTGTGTAGATGCAAACTCTCACCTCTTCTCTCCCTGAAACAAAGCCATCCAAAAGTGGGAAGCAAATGCATCAATATGCAAACTGCTAACTGCCCCCTTTGGTGCAATGAACAAACTTGGCCAGCTGTCATGATATAATGAACCTGGGAGGGTTTTCTGTAAGAAGTTACCTGAAAACCACAGTAAGAGAACTTGACAATTATTAATTATTTTGGTGCTTTGACTTGACCAATTGTAACAATTTGTTGTGTTGGAAATGACAATCAGTAATCTTTTTTGGTGTTGAAACTGGATAATTAGTCATCTTTCTTACTATATAATAAAACTGTTGTAGATCAGTTCAAACTGATTTAATTATGTCAGTAAGTCCATTTACATATAATTGGTGCAATTTATGGATATTTAGTTAGGCTCATAATTTTAGTGACCAGATGCCAAATGAGCAAAATAAGGTCAGGATTACAACTTTACTTTATCCATGTCTCTGTATGTGTTTTATATGGCTGGGTCTAAGAATAATGAAGGACTGAACTGTGTTAGTAGGCAGGTGAAATAACAACTACACCACCAAAACTCAATATCATTATATACTTTATTTTAAAAAATACCAAGGAAATAATGCACCTTCATATTCATCCATGTGGTTTTATAGAAGAATGCTGAAAATTCATTGGACAGTCAAAATGAACAATCTGGACATTTTGAGGAAGGAAAACGCAACTTATCACAAACATCAGAAAAATATCAGTCATCCTTTTTGGTCACAATATGAGAAGACAAAAACTGGAAAAATGTTGTGATAACCGAAAAGATTTGTGAAAAGGGAGGTAGAAGAAGACAGCTAGAGAAAACTCTTGACAGCCTTGTGTCATTGCATGGAAGGGAAGCAAAGACTCAACACATGAATTGATCTATGCTGTCGCAGATCGCAGTTTGTGGAGAAGCATGGTCATTCATGCCAGCTGACATGGCATTTGATGATGATGGCATATTCACCCAGAAAATATATACATGTAAACACTTTTTAAAAAATACAATTAGGCTAACCTCTTTCATGAAGGCTTTTCTATAGCATGGTTTCAACCATTTTAAAAAAAACTGAATGCAACAATATTGTTACACATAGTGTAACACACAGATAAATTATAAGACAAAGTCAACTGACATATGCAACTGGTAGCATTCATATGTTACCATAAACACAAAATCCAATAACAACACTCAGTCACCTGTTCAACCACAGAATGACTTTATTGAACAGGACTGGACAAGTTGCTATCTTTGACTGAATAGGATACAACAGACTCAGTAACCACATGCACACAGAGCTGGAGACAGGTTCTGCAGAAGTTTGTACATGCGTGCAAGCACATCAAACTTCAGAGAATATACTAAAGCACGGTCATCATCATCATCATCATCAAAAGCCAGCTGGCTTAGGTGTTTATGTCTCTCCACATATCTCGATCTTTGGTGTTCTGGATCAACTCTGCTGCTGATATTCCTCCATGCCACTGTCTCAAGCCACCCAGCATCATTTCTCTGCCTCTCTTCCCCTCAATCTTTCCAGTTGTCACGATCTTCTAAAATGCCCAAAGCACTGTACCAAAACACACAAACATCTCTAGGTCTATTTCACAGCTGGCTTTAACAACCCCAGATGTCTAACTACAGAAGCCTGCAGGATTTGCAGAAGACAGTGAAGTTCAGACTCATTACAAGTAAATGACAAGAAAAACAACATAATATGCTCAAACCTGATGGTGTGCTATGTAATGGCAGGTCAGTTAATGCTGCAGTTTGACAATTGTGGTAATGTAAGGAATGACACTCAAGAAAGGTTGGGGCAATTAATGTGACTGAGAATTAACCTACATAAATTTTGATATCACCTGAGGTAAACAAAGAACTCATTGATTTCCCAGAGTGCAATGGCATTGGCTCTATTAAAATAGGAAAAAGCATCAACATCATCATCATCAAGAGCCGTGTCAAATATTATTAACAATCATGTATCTCCACAGAACTTGGTCGTTGCTGTTCTGGGTCAGTTTTATTGACAATATTCCTCCATACATAATTTCTCTTGGTCTGTCTCTGTCTCTTTTATCGCTAATCTTTCATGTCATCACAATGTTTTACAATGCCTCTTTTCATTATATGATAAAAAAAACATTGATTTGTCTCTATCTTAAAGTTGTATAGAATTGTTGACTCTCCTTATAGTTGTATAGAATTGTTGACTCTCCTTATAGTTGTATAGAATTGTTGACTCTCCTTACAGTTGTATAGAATTCTTGACTCTCCTTACAGTTGTATAGAATTCTTGACTCTCCTTATAGTTGTATAGAATTCTTGACTCTCCTTATAGTTGTATAGAATTCTTGACTCTCCTTATAGTTGTATTGAATTCTTGACTCTCCTTATAGTTGTATTGAATTCTTGACTCTCCTTATAGTTGTATAGAATTCTTGACTCTCCTTCTAGTTGTATTGAATTCTTGACTCTCCTTATAGTTGTATAGAATTCTTGTCTCTTCTTATAATAGTATAGAATTCTTGACTCTCCTTATAGTTGTATTGAATTCTTGACTCTCCTTATAGATGTACAGAATTCTTGACTCTCTTTATAGTTGTATTGAATTCTTGACTCTCCTTACAGTTGCATAGAATTCTTGTCTCTTCTTATAATAGTATAGAATTCTTGACTCTCCCAGGCACTTTTTGTTAATTACTCTGACTCTGGCAATCATAGGCATTTGCACCATTTGTCACAGTAACCCATTTTCATAGTTCTAAGCTCTTCCTAATTTGTTATTTTACATACAGCTCCTTGGTGAAGGGTTTATGAGCGCAGTTTGTAATCCCGCATTCAAAACACAGCTGCAGGCGATTTGGCAGCAGACCGCCTTGCGTTGGTTTTTTTATAAAATAATATGGGTGCCGGTCATTTAGAAAGCAATGGCAAACTGAACGTAACTTTGCCAACAGATCACAAACAGCCCCCCAAAAAGGCTGTGGTTGAGTGTGATGTCCTGTAAAGGATATGCAACTAAATTTTTTTTAAACATACAGCAGAACAGGTTCTATACAACATTTTAATATTCTCTTTTTTAAAAATGTGTCCCAAATAAGTGTCCTGCTATAGATCTGTCATGTGATAGGGTCATCACATTTTGTAGGCCAGGATGCACGGAGCAATAGATGGCCAGTCTTTTTCCCTTGTCTGACCATACTCATGACATCATTAGCACAGTTCCTATCAACAATGAAACAAAATATTCGGTGTTGCCATACATGCCTCAAAATAGCAAACAGTGTCAATTTATTCACTACACTACAACCTACTAGAGAAATACTTGGGTAAGGATAAATCCTTCGCTAGCTGGGGACAATGTAAGGGCAGACTCCAGTCAAATAAATAGTCACTCGTCTGATTCTCATTTATCTGGTCAACAAATTCTCCAACAGTAATTTCTCGACTTTGTTCAAGTTTTGCCCATTCTACAGACAGAGGTACAGCACACTTCACTGCAGCCTTCACTGGCCCTATAAAAATATGGATATATAAATGTAAGCAATAAGACAACAGAAATAAAACGTTGTCATCTCAATGTAATGATTTATTCAATGACAGGTTTAAATCAATCAATCAATCAATCAATATATAATAAAAGGTTAGTTCCATATCCTTTACAGGACATTGCAGTCAACCACAGCAATTTTTTTTTGCTGTTTGTGATGTCCTGGCAAGTTTACGTTCAATAGTTTTCCTTTTGCTTTCTGAACAACCGGCACCCATACTATTTCCTAAAAAACAAAGCAAGGTGGTCTGCTGCTAAATCGCCCACAGCTGTGTTTCAAATGTTTTATGCGGGATTACGTACTGCGTCCGTAACCCTTTCGCCATGGAGCTGGTTTAATATATAATAAATATTGAAATATGTGGCATGAAAGAATGAAACATTCTAATGTGTGATTATAGTGTATCAGTGCTGCTGGCGATTTGGAAGCAGAATACTTTGTGTTGATTTTGATAGTATGAAGCGTTAGCCATTCAGAAAATAATGGCAAACTACTGAATTAACATTGGCTAGTAAATCACAAACAGCCAATAAATGCTGGGGATGGTTGCAACGTCCTGTAAAGGACATGCTATTAATCTTAACTACTGTCAGTCCTGTATCTAAGAAACCTAAAGGATATATTTTTAGAATGTGATTAACTCAAAAGCTAATTGTTAAAGTTTACTCAATAGTTAGTTTAGCTTAGTCAACAGATCAACAACACGGCACACGGGTGTAACCCATAATAGATGATATGAGAGTACTCAATAAAACTTACAAAAGTGATAAAAGAAGCATGACCAATACATTTCAGTGAAAGTGATATACCATCTGAACACAATATTGAAGTACAAAACAAATTTGTGGTGCTATTTATTAGCAATACAAGAAGACACGACACCTCATTCTTATCTCCTAAACAAAACATTGATTCCTAAAAAATTACAGTAGAAAAAGAGATATATTGCAGAGGAAACAGAAGATCTTCATTTGTGGAGGAAAGATATCTTCAAAGAAATAGGAATATTGACAGATCAGTTCAGACCATGATTACATATAATAAATGATAGAAGTTTCGATGCTTTAAAAAGTCGCTTAAAAGTCGACAGGGTCGATTCATTGCACTGGGTTTTTATCCCATAAGGCTCTGTCTCTTTCTGCAGCGAACTGCCGAAAGCGTCGCACAAAGCACAAACTCTGTAGCTCCAGCGACGACCCTCAAAAGTCTCCGCAAAAAATGCCCTCCTGAACCGAAGGATGCAGCCTGGAATCGAACCCACAACTTGCTTTACTTGCTATTATAATGCTTTAACAGAAATAAAAGATATACTGGAAATATGGAGGGAAGGGGTATGGCAGAGGAATGTATGATGATATAACAATGAACCCAGATACTATAACTGAAAGTGAAAAGAGAAACCAGAGCCTTTATTGGATGAAGTACAATGAACAATACAAAGCCTGAAGAAAAGGAAGTGACCAAAGCTATGATGGTATAGCAAACTATACTAATCCAGGCAGGAGAACTCAGCATCCATTCATCATCCATATCTAGCATACATTATTTGTGAAGGTCTGGAATAGTGTTGCTTGGCCAAAAGTATGGAAGAGAATAATCTATTTCTTTGTACACTTACATGTCCTGGCACGAAAATGAAACTTTGCCAGCCGAGACCGCCCCAGAGACACCAACCACTGTCTTCGGACTCAACCCATCTCTATCTTCCTGAGCATATTCATTGAGTCACTAAGGAAGCATGCCCTAGTGAATGTCTGTGTCTCGAGTCATGTTATTGTTTTACTTACTGCCATGACTTCCATAATCAGACTACTTGTGGCCAAGGCAAAAGCACCAGAATCTACCTTCACAATTCTCCCTCCAGTCTTTTTGTACAAATATTTATATATCTTATTTAATTAATTATTTGTTAACCAATATCACTAAGTTAAGTGTCAACTTGATACTGAATACTTACTATGTTGTATATGCCATTTAATCACAAATGGTAAAACCAATCCACACACTCCATTTTTGCATAATAACCAAACATGAATAAATGAAAACTGACTTCACAGCAAAGTAGCAGAAAGTAAAGAAAATTATATAACTGACTTCACAGCAAAGATCCACAGGTTAGCAGAAAGTAAATAAAATTATGAAACTGAGTCCACAGCAAAGATCTATACATTAGCAGAAAGTAAAGAAAATTCTGTATCTGACTGACTTTACGTGAGCAAAAATTAAATGAAATCAAAGTTTGTTTTCAACATAAAAACAGCATGCAAACATAAACAACACCTGCTACTGATTTGACAGAATCCAAGCTCCATGGCGATGCAGTCATTTCTTTGACAACATCTAACAGAATAACTGGCCTTCTCTGATGCAGAAAGTGCTCAATAAATTCATTGACTCCCAGATCCCGAGCAGATATTCTGTCTACCTAGAATGCAAGTTGACATGTGTAAATAACATTTTATGTGTTCTTTTCAAACTGGGAGCTATTGTTGCATAGAGGTTAGACTATGTGCCTGCCAAGATAATGGTCTGTGTTCAGTCCCCCAGCAGTAGTACAATTAATTGTTCCAACCAGTAAGGCTCTGGTTTTGATCCAACCTCATTAAAATAGGTACCAGGCAAGGTTTAGAATTATCTGTGAAAGTGATGTGGAAGGGAACTAGTCAGTCCATCTCATATGTTGTGGTATAGAATATGTGAAGGCCTAATTCTTCACTCCCCAATAATAGTATCTGGTATGGGACTGCCTCTCCCTTTTATTCTAACAAGTGGTCAGATTAATGGAGAAAGAGATGGAGGAATGCACAGAGAGAACATATGGACAATCTAGCATCGAGGCACAAAAAGGATATCAACACATTAAATAATAATTAGTGAAAGAGAATGGAAGTTGTTGAGAGCCGTGCATGCCAATATCAGCTTGCAAAGTGGTTGATGATGATGATGAGAAACATAAAGAAAATATGCCACACCTTGCACAGTTAGATAAACCCACAACACTAATATTTACATGAAGCATATACGAAGACCAAGCAAACATCTGCCTACGACCCCATTATAATAAGGGATAAGATGAGATAATGACCAAAAAAATATGTTACACATACCTCCAATGTTGTAGGAAACACCCTTGGAACTGTGTTAATTAACTCCATTTTCCTCTTCTGGATGTCTATCATCTTGCACTGTTGTTTAAGCTTTGCTTGCAGCCATCTGTATTTGGAACCTTTGGATATGGAAAGTAAATAATCAACAAGTAACACATGCAACAAATTGTGCACATTCACAAGCAACTACCATTCTGAACTTCACTAGCTATACAGCACTGAAGACGTGCATTTTACACATATTTGTGGAACAAATCTAGACTTACGCTGCCTCTTTGGAGCAGGTTTGGTCTAGGGAGAGGGAAAGGAGAACTGAGGGAGGGAGAGGGAAAGAGAGAGAGGGAGATTGAGAGAGAGGGAGGGGGAGAGCGAGACAGAGATTGCATTTTCATCTCTCACTGTTCATACCTATTTGACTTGCCAGATCAATTAATACAAGTCTGGAGCAAGTCAGACAGACAGACAGACAGACAAGACAAGACAAGACAAGACAGACAGACAGGCAGGCAAGCAGTGTGGGTAGGTGTGTGTGTGTGTCTCTCTCTCTCTATCTTTTTCTCTCTCTTTGTGACTTCCCCCTCGTCTCATATGGTTTATTTGACTTGCCAACACAAGTCAGGAGCAAGTTATTTAATGGGAAACAGACAGGTTGTGGCTTCCTCACTCCTAAGTCTCCCAACCTATTTGGTTTACTAAGTCAATGAGCAAGTCTAAGGGGATGGGAGAGAGAATAGGGGGTGGAAGAGAGAGAGAGAGAGAGAGAGAGAGAGAGAGAGAGAGAGAGA
>OY992880.1:97436159-97476159 GCA_963921405.1 Cepaea hortensis | reverse complement strand
GAGGAACACCAAAAGATTGTCAGGGACCTTGTGCACCCAGAGACAGATGAAAATAATGATGAGCTGACTGATTTTCTACCTAATGTATTAGATGTTTTGGCTGTTTAATTTTTCTATGAAGTCTAATATTTTTTGGGGTTAGTTTTGTTACTATGTCTCAATCCACCTTTACATATTTACTCAAATTTAGCCGGATCACCATGGTCTGGCAAGAATGCGACAGCGAGGGGAGGGGTGACGAGAGGATCTGGCCGCCGATCAACGCTCAGAGGAAAGGCGAGACGGACATATAATCAGATTGCTACTGGTACTATTAGTGTTGAAACTCTTCGCTAGCTGCTGGGGATGGGGATGGAGCGCTTATGGGAATGCCCCGAATGCTGTGATGTCGGTTCCTAAATCAATCAATCAATCAGATTTAGCCTAAATCAGAAGCAAATATTAAAACACATGTTTTGAAAGAGCTGTTGTATAAATAGATCTAACATTTATTAATTCTCTGTTTTATTGTGAGCTTGAGACAGTAGTCAATATTATGCAAGCAGGAATAATTTACTATCGATAGCTTGTGATCATCTATTTGTTTAAAAAACCTACATATTTCTCATTATTTGTCTTCTTTGTCACCTTCATACATCAATATGAATTAATGCAAACAAAAGCAGCAGTCAGTTTAAGCTTGTTGACATCTCCATTATGTTTGTCCTTTCATGGAGTGTATAGGCCATAATAGTTTTCTCTGTGCTGCATATATTGGACACCCGCAACAAATGTTTAGCTCTCAATTTACCAGTTTCCCAGCTACATTCATCAGTATCTCCCATCTTCAATTTATTACAAATGTGAAGATTAAAACTTGTTCTTGTTGATTCAGTTAGCAATATGCATCATCTGTTTGGTAGCCTGGATGCTCTGATTTCCATTTGCTTCTATAATTGCTTCATATAAGTTTCTTGGCTTCATCATAGGTTATGTTTATATCAGGCTGAGGTAGTCTTCTACCATCCTGTGCAAACCTGTCGGCTTCTTTATTTCCAGGTATGTTGCAATGTGAAGGAATCCACTGTATTATAACCCTTAAACAACTAATGTTACATCTGTAAAAGAGAGCTATGTCTTTTTCTTTAATTTTTCTCTGTCAACAACATCTCTGCTGAATTTTCTCTGCTCTGAAGTAACTTGCGAACTTTCCTTTGTTACTGACTGTGTCTTGTTTGCTCCATTTTTCAGATTCAGGCGAATCCATCCACCTCCATTTTCAAATGATTATTTTGATGATCCATCTGTACACATGGATCTAGTGCTGCTTGGGTAATTATTGTCCAAGTAGTTTATAGTTTGCCCCATGGTGAAGGAGTAACGGACACAGTTCGTAATCCTGCATACCCGCGTTCAAAACACAGCTGCGGGTGATTTGGCAGCAGACCGCCTTACGTTGTTTTTTTTTATGAAATGGAATGGGTGCTAGTCATTCAAAAAACAATGGCAAACTACTTAATGTAACCTTGCCCAGGAATCACGAACAGCCAAAATATGCTGGGGTTGACTGCTACATCCTGTAAAGGATATGCAACAACTTTCATTAAGTTTATGGTTGTTTGTCTTCTTTCTAATACATGTGTGATGTTTTTCTACACATTTCTAGATGAAAGAAAGAATACTGAATGCAAAGTTACTGGTAATTTGGTTGAAATACATTTAAATGTTTTAGCAGTTGTATACAATTATTCGCCGGCTCCCTGGTCTAGGGTTTACACAACTTTCTGTGTAATCCCGTATACTCTCATGAGTAACGTGACGTTGCGTGAGAATCGATAGCGGTTCTCTCCACATCAGTAACTTACGGGTATTGAGCCGGTCGCTCAGAAAGCAATGGCAAACTACTGAGCATAATCTTGCCAAGAAATCAACAATCAGCTGAAAGATGCTGATGTTGACAGCGATGTGGGTGGCACTGGATGTCTTTCCATATGACTAAACAATGTCTTTGATGTTGTCAATCTAATCTTTGGTGTAGTGTTTTTACTGATATCTGGTAAAGTTGCATTTTAACAAGATGACCAAACTATATGATCTTCTGTTTCTTAATATATGTGTTTATCCCGGTGTCTGTCTAATAGCATTGTTTCTTACTTGGTCTCAGTTAGTTCATTTGGTATTTCTTCTCAGGCAACTCATCTCACAGGTGTTGGGTTTTGTAGATGTGTGATTTGGATAATGTCCAAGTTTGACATATTTTGGTCACTTAAAACATCACGAAATTGGAAAGAACAATAATGGAGGGATATATACCTGGGAAGAGAGGAAGAGGAAAGCCAAAGAGAAAATTAGTGTAAGATGTGGCGGATGATCTCCAGATGGGTGTATCGAACGCAGGGCATCTTGCTTATGATCGGGAGGTTTTCCATAAGGTTGTTTTGGGAGCGAAGCTCTGCAAAGGACATGCTACTGAATGAATGAATGAGTTGAGTTGAGTTAAGAACCGACATCACTGCACTCAGGACTTTCCTATACGTGCTCCGTCCCCTCGTTCAACAGCTAGCGAAGAGTCACACTACTAATTGTTCCCACCGCTATCAGATGAATGAATGAATGAATGAATGAATGAATGAATGAATGAATGAATGAATGAATGAATGAATGAATGAATGAATGAATGAATGAGCACTGGGTTGGTATGAATATGCTATTTATTATCTGTCATTTTGCAGACATTAGGATATTTGGATGTTTCAGTAAAATACATTAAATTGTACTAATCTCTAAGCGCAATATTATAAAAAATGTAAAGTACATTGATGCCTATTTATGGGGTATCCAATCCTTGGCTGGGAAAAATACAATTTCACTGGAGGTCTAAAACCCTAATCTCATTCAAAGTACTCTCCTTGGGACTGTACACACTTCTCCCAGTGGTCTCACATTTATTGCAGGATTTCAGGAAGGCCTCTTTGGGAGTATAGTACAGTTTGACAGTCATGTTCCATGTAGTAACTTCTCGTAACTCAAATTGGATCCCCTTCAGCAGTATTTTCTGCTTGGGGAACAGTCAAATATCACCAGGAGTTATGTTGGGAGAGTAAAACAAGCCTGATGCTTGCGTGCTTGCTTGTGTTCGTTGGCTTGAGCTCCAACGCGAAGTCCTGTATGTCGGATGAGGGCATCCTGTTGTCCAACATCAGTGTGATGTCATACAGGACCTGAGGCTTGCGCGAGTATCCGTTGTCCCATGTCTGGCTTATTGGTGTGCAGACTGGTGGTTCCTCGTAGTACAGGCAGACACTCTCCAACTATGGAGGAATCAGTGATCCTACTGACTTTAGCCAGGACCCCGAAGGGACCTGTTGCCCAGGACGCTTGATGAGGACGCGTCAATAGGTCTTGGCCAGTATATAACCCAGCCCTGGTGCCTTGGAAACACCTCTGCGTCCCACAAGCCTGATGAACCAGAGGAATATCTTCTGGCAAAAAAAGCTTGAATCAGATGTAAAACATGTGAACAAAGAAAACCTATTCACATTTCTATAGTCTTCTTTTGATGTTTCAAATGCTTATTTATTTCCCATACTTCAATGCTGTTTAGTACAAACCAAAACCATATAGAACATCACAATCTTATTTTCCGTTACACCAGTAAGTAAGAGGGGAGCACAAAATAATATACAACATTTTTGTATTGATAAAATTAGCAAACATGTCTGACTGGAAAAAGTCTGCCACTGAATAATATTTAATCTTCAAATACAGAAATTTGGTATGCACATACCATTTGAAGTAGGTTCTGTTTATTTTTCAGGCAGAAATGCTCACCACTTCACATGCTCACCATTTAACTGTACATTAAGAGCTAATCGTGTTTCTCATTAGATTTAGATATAAAGACAGCCTTCATTGGTTTGATTTTGATTTGAAAGGATCACTTTCATTTCACATGGATATCTCCGTAAGTGTTTCAGTCTCCTCCACTAGATCACACATGGAGAATCTCAGCACAGTGCATGAACTGCATAGCAACAGCAAAGATCTAAACATGTGTATGGCAGAAAACCTTAAAAGAGTATAACTAGAAAGTTATTTTTCTGGAATGCACAGGACAAAAGAAATAAAGGGAAACTTAAAAACACATGGAGAAGAGAATTAGAGACAGAGATAATATGGTGAGGACATGGAGGGAGCCGCTGGAGACAGCAATATATAGGATGACTCGGCAAGAGTTGGTCGAGGGCTTTGATCCAATGGAGGATAAGGGACAGAAGAAGTATTTACTATTGAAAAATAAGATAGTTAAGTTACTTGCATATCCTTTATAGGAGATAGCTGTCAATCCCAGGATTTTTTGGTTGTTTGTGATCTCTTGGCAAGTAGTTCAGTAATTTGCCATTGCTTTCTGAATGCCTAGCACTCATACAATTTTATAAAAAGCTCAATGCAAGGCGATCTGCTGCCAAAGCCCCTGCAGCTTTGTATCGAACGCGGTATGCAGGATTATTAACTGCGTCTGTAACCCCTTTGCCACAGAGCTGGCAAAAAATAGGATACTGCATTGAAATTGTGATCAGTGTTAATGGTCAATGTCATATCTGGAGTTGTACATTTAGCTTGTAACACAAGCTCTAAGTACTGGCACTGTATAGGACATGCATTGAGAAGACCTGGGAATAGAATAACTAGAAAGGTCTTTCTACAGGGCAATATAAATAGAGGAACACCTAAAAACACACACAGAAGTGAAGTAGAGGCAGAAATAAATAATATAGGAACAGTGCTGCGGGAGATGACTAAAGCTGGCTATTCTCTCATTGAATTGCATACCCTGCTGGCTTCTGCACTTCGAGAGGGGAAGGACAACTCTGCAACAGTCCCCATGGAGAGATGGTACTTTGATACTAGAGTGGGAGAAAGATCTCTATGCCAACTTCAATATGACAGATGCAAGCCCTTTTCAGAGGTAACATGACTTGAACACCAATGTTCAATGTGTCTGTCGCATGTCTGATTTAAGAGTAAGTCTCTTAAAACTAACCTACCAACGTAGGATATATGTGGACATTTAATTCACCTTGAAATGTGGAATAACAATGTATGTGGATTGTTGGTGACTGGCAACGATTCTACGTGACGATGTGGATGGCTCCGCCACCATCGTGCCACTCTTGTGTCTGCCATGGGCTCACATTCTCCCATCAACCAGGGCTCGTCTTGGTCGATGTTGGTAATCAATGTTTCATTGGTACACTCATCCGCTTCAATCTGTGACTGGGATGATCTGTATTCTTTATGTTCGGACTTTAACTTCTTGCACACTGGTTCTTTAAAATCAGATGTCGATTTGTGGTATAAGGTCCTATTTTGACGATCCGTTTGTGACCTGCTGACGAACCCGAACAGCTGTTGTTGTTTCAACTTGTACTGCCCAGTCCAAACTGTCTCTGATTTCACAGCAGTGTTAGCCATCTTTTCTAACGCTATATGTGTATTATTTGGAGGCTCTGTAACAGGCCACTCTGATATTGGGATGATGATCTCATTATCTTTGCTTTCCATAGCTATTTTGTCAGTCAAACCACAAGATTTGTGATTGTTTTCAATTTTTGGAAACCTTGTTGTTCAACGAAGTATTTAGAGTTACAGCCCTTAAGGGAGCGATCATTATTGCTACCATTAGTTTAGTTTAGTCAATGTATCAACAACACGGTGCACGGGTGTAACCCATAAGTGCTCCGTTCTCCTCCTAACTCAAACCTGAGTCTGGAGAAACTCAGCTCAGTGCACGAACTCCGTAGCTACCATTATGATCAAGAACACCAAATATGTGAAGAACAATGAGCAAAGACAGCTTATCACAAACATCAGAAAGAAGCAGTCATCGTTTTTTTTTGGGGCCACGTTATGAGAGGACAAAAAAGGGAACATGGCGTGACAACCTGAAAGATTTGAGGACAGAGAGATAAAGGAAGACAGCGGGAGAAGATTCTTGTCAATCTTGTGTCATTGCACGGAAGTGAGTCAATACTGTCACACACGAATTGATCCATGATGTTGGAGATCGTAATTTGTAGAGAGGCATGATCTCCCTCGCCAGTCAGCTGGGCACTGGATGATGATGATATGAACATCATCATATACAATAAATCTTCGTTATAAAAAAAAAAAATCCTTTCATGTAAAACAAAACCTATTTAAATAAAGCACGGTGGGTTGTTGTTGGTGTTGTTGTTGTTGTTGTTGTTGTTGTTGTTGTTGTTGTTGTTGTTGTTGATTGGTTGGTTGTCGACAGTGTCGGTGATTGCGGAAGAAAACCATTATGGAAAAATATGTCATTCCTGTAGAATTTTAAGAAATATATATATTTTTCCCCCTAAAAGAAGCCATTTTCAAAGATGGAAATTATTCTTACAAAACAAAAACCAAAAAAAAAAAAAAAAAACCAGCTATCTGCTGCAGCGAGAGAAAGAATGTTAATGGACAATATAGAACCTATACTGCTGTCTGCATGATGTGAAACATGAATAATAACCAGGTAATCTAAGAAACATCTAATGACAGTTGAAATGTGGTTTCTGATGAAAATATGAAGAATACAATGGATGGGAAGCTTGCTTGCTTGCTTGTGTTCGTTGGCTTGAGCTCCAACGCGAAGTTATGTATGTCGGATGAAGGCATCATGTTGTCCAACATCAGTGTGATGTCATACAGGACCTGAGGTTTGCTAGTGAGTATTCGTTGTCCCATGTCTGGCTTATTGGGTGCAGACTGGTGGTTCCTCGCCGTACAGGCAGACACCCTCCGACTTCGAAGGAATCGGCGATCCTACTGACTTTAGCCAGGACCCTGAAGGGACCTGTTGCCAGTATATAACCCGGCCCTGGTGCCTTGGAAACACCTCTGCGTCCCAATGGGAAGCAAAGCGAGTGAGACAAATGAAAACAGTAAGCTGATTAGAGAAAATAGACCTAGGCAGTCAGGACTTCACCCTAGTGGAGAATATGATCCATCCTCTCCTCGTTAGCCAGACGCGTCTGCGCAAAATTTCCGAGGTGGTGGTTAAGTAAGATCTGTGTCAGTACACCCGTACAAGAAATGTCTCAGGAAGTAAAGACACATCAGCCACTGCGTGTTGTTTGGTCTGTAATAATGTGGGACAATGCGCATTATGCATGTAAACGGGACCTTTAAATATAAACCACGACCACGGCACGTCAGCCCTTCTGCATCGCACAGATTCCCGTAGATACAGAGGTATCACGTTGATTCTCGTAGGCACAGAGGGATCACAGGGATTCAGTTAGATCAGTGGTTCTCAACCAGTGGGGAATTCCCTTCCCCCCCCCCCCCCCCAAAAAAAAAATAATCCCAAATTTAGAGTTTCCAGGGGGGTAATTAAGATTATTTCAAGATCGCGTTAATATAAGAACTGATTACTTGATATTGTTTTTCCCTCCATACTTTATGGTTCTGCACTTCTCACTCTTCTGACATTCGTTTTATAATGTAAGTAGACCTGCAAATCATGTTTTATATAGACGTCTAGACTTGTTCTAGTATGTGTTATTAAATTTAGCTTCCATTTTTACGTATACTGTGTAGGGGCGGGGGGAATTAATAGGGAGGAAATACGAAAGTGGGGGGAGGGGGGGGGGGGTGTGATGACATTCTGAACATATGGTGAAGGGGTGCACGGGCCAAAAAAGATTGAGAACCACTACCTTAGATACAGCGGTATCGCATTGATTCCCATAGATACAGCGATATTCATTGATTCCTGTAGATACAGCGATATCACGTTGATTCCCGTAGATACAGTGATATTATTATTACATTTATTCCCGTAGACACAGAGGGATCATAGTGATTTGATTCCCTTAGATACAGCGGTATCGCATTGATTCTCGTAGATACAGCGGTATTCGTTGATTCCTGTAGATATAGCGGTATAACGTTGATTCTCTTAGATTCAGCAGTTTTACATTTATTCCTGTAGAAACAGAAGGATCAAGGTGATTCCCGCAGATACAACGATATCGCATTGATTCCCAACGAGGCAGCTGTATCACATTGATTCCCGTGGATACAGGGACATCGTATTGATTCACATAGATACAGGGACATCGCATTATTCATGTTAATATAGAATTATAGAGACATCGCATTGATTTCCTTATATACAGCGGTATCTCATTGATTCCCGTGGATACAGCTGTATCTTAATGCCAAGTAGCAGCGCAGATGATATGACGCAAGATAAACTTGATTGCTACATTGATCATGTTTCTGGACTCTGTTGTACTGCAGAATTCCCTGGACCGTTGCACGTTTGATCAAGTTTACGTTGTTTATTGAAAGTTACAGATGTTTGCGTTCATTGTTCTTAATCGCAGTATAGTATATTGATTCCCATAGATACAGCGGTATTAGTATTATTATTATTATTACATTACTTCCCATATATACAGGGACATCGCATTATTCCTGTAGATACAGCAGTATCACATATTGATTTCCATAGATACATTGAGATAGCATAGATTCCCACAGACACAGCGACATCGCCTTGATTTTAATAGACACAGCGACGTCGCATTGATTTCCGTAGTTACAACGTTTACAATTTGCTTGTTTCTTCACACGGGAAATCCGGCGTAAACCCAGAACTGCCCGTGTTTCTACCATCACAACACAGCTGCTCCTACTATCGCTTCAACAAGCCAGCTATGAATAAGGGCGAACCCCATTTTTTTTGTCACACCGTATCAACACACCTACAAGTGTCGTTTCTACAAGAATAGAAGTAGAACGGTGTTCCGTTCCACTGCCGCTGTAATGATTAGAGATTTCACTAGCAAATCTAAACGTGTTTCTCTGTGTGCGAGGTTGATAATTCTCTAAAAGTTATTGTTTCAGTCATAGAAAAGGCTATGAGGGTGTTGTAAGATACAGAGATTACCTTTCGATTACACAGAGAAATTAACAAAATAGAACCGTTTCACCCATGTTATAGCCACACTAATAGGAATAGTGTAAGAATTTTCGCATGACCTACATTTTCTCAATTGGGTAGTCATTACATTTGAACTTGGAAAACTCTGCGTGGTGGCGTTTTATGTGTTCATGGATGTGTGAGAAAAGTATTAGATTTCTTTATCAACAGCAGTTGTAAAGTCTGCTCTGATAGGAATTGCCTGCACATTTGTCTATGAGATCCACTAGCAGATACTTGCATAGGACATTCCGGAATAGCGATCCTAATTATTTGACATCGACGCCGCTACGTCACAAGATATGCTGGAGATGGTGTAAGTAATGCCCGTGTTGTGTCACTTCTGAAAATGGTGTAAGTATTGTCCGTGTTGTGTCACTTCTGAAGATGGTATAAGTACTGAACGTGATGTGTCACTTCTGAAGATGGTATAAGTACTGAACGTGTTGTGTCACTTCCAAAAATGGTGTAAGTATTGCCCGTGTTGTGTCACTTTCAAAGATGGTGTAAGTATTGTCCGTGTTGTGTCACTACTAAAGATGGTGTAAGTATTGTCCGTGTTGTGTCACTACTAAAGATGGTGTAAGTATTGTCCGTGTTGTGTCACTACTAAAGAAGGTGTAAGTATTGCCCGTGTTGTGTCACTTCCAAAGATGGTGTAAGTATTGCCCGTGTTGTGTCACTTCCAAAGATGGTGTGAGTATTGTCCGTGTTGTGTCACTACTAAAGATGGTGTAAGTATTGTCCGTGTTGTGTCACAAGATGTGCTGGAGACGATGTAAGTATTGTCCGTGTTGTGTCACAAGATGTGCTGGAGTTGATGTTAGTATTGTCCGTGTTGTGTCGCAAGATATGCTGGAGATATAAGTATTGTCCGTGTTGTGTCAAGAGATGTGCTGGAGATGTAAGTATTGTCTGTATTGTGTCACAAGATGTGTTGGAGATGATATAAGTATTGTCCGTGTTGTGTCACAAGATATGCAGGAGATGATATAAGTATTGTCCGTGTTGTGTCACAAGATATTCTGGAAGATGATGTAAGTATTGTCCGTGTTGTGTCACAAGATATGCAGGAGATGATGTAAGTATTGTCCGTGCTGTGTCAATTCTAGAGATGGTGAGAGTATTGTTGGTATTGTCAGTTCCAGGGATGGTGTGAGTTTTGTCCGTGTTGTGTCACACACACACACTATATATATATATATATTTATTTGCCCAAGAAGAAATTCTGTTATTTTAGTGGAGTCGTTTTCATACTGCCGGTCTCTCTGGCTGTGGGGTTACAACACTTTCTCTCTGTAATCCCGTTTATCACGCAGAGTCTCGCAGCGGAGCGAGAACTGAGGTGGTTCGACCCCCGCTCGTGACTTGCGGATACTGAGCCGGCCGCTCAGAAAGCAATGGCAAACTACTGAGCGTAATCTTGCCAAGAGATCAACAGACAGCTGAAAGATGCTGCTGTTGACAGCTAAGTCCTGTAAAAGGATACGCAAAACATTGTTCGTTTTCATACTGCTGAAGGATTATTGTCAGAATAAATGGTGGGATTTATCCCTAACATTACCTTTATCTGTCTCGTTACTGATACTTCTACCGCCGCGTGGCTTCCTAAAGTCGTGCGTCTCTGTCCAGCTGGTCTGAATGTCCTAATTATATGTGGGACTGGATGTAGAATATTTGAGTAGTGTTGCATTAACCAACCAGAAATAACAAAGCCACTGACGTCTCTTCTGAGAACAAATAGCAAGTGAATTCTTCGCAAACGTAAAATAGGTGCATTTGAGAAAGATGTGTTTATGAGCTATAGTGCATTGTCTATGTCAGTGGTTCTCAACCTTTTTTGGCCCGTGCCCCACTTCGTAAAGGGGGGGGGGGGGCCTTCCTATCAAAAATTTGGCCCGTGCCCCCCTTCACCATATTTTCAGAACGTCTTCCCCCCCCCCTTTCATATTTCCTATCTAAAAATCCCCCCACCCGTACGCAGTATACGTAAAAATGGAAGGTAAATTTAATAGCATATACTAAAACAAGTCTAGACATCCACACAAAACATGATTTATGGGTCTACTTACTTTATCAAATGAAGTTTAGAAGGATGAGACGTACATAACTGTAAAGTATGAAGGGAAAACAATATCAAGTAATCAGTTCTTGTATTAACGCGATCTTGAAATGGTCTTCATTCCCCCCCCCCCCGGAAACCCTAAAATTCCCCCTGGGGGGGGGGGGGGAATTCCCCACCGGTTGAGAACCACTGGTCTAGGTTATGTTACCAATTATTTCTTTGTGGGTTTGACCTTTCTAATTAGGTTTTTGTTTCCCATATCCTTTACAGGACATTGCTGTCAACATCAGCATCTTTCAGCTGATTGTTAATTTCTTGGCAAGATTATGCTCAGTAGTTTGCCATTGCTTTCTGGGCAACCGGCTCACATACCACGTAAGTTACCGAGCTGGAGAGAACCACTACCTATTCTCGCCAACGTCACGTTACTCACGAGAGTATACGGGATTACGGAGAAAGTCGTATAACACCTAGACCAGAGAGACCGGCTCTAATTAGGTTAGACAATGTAAAAGTCATGTCGGCGAAGTTTTGGATTAGGTTATAATGGTGGCTAATTAATCGCAGGAAACTTCTGACTTCCTCAATCGTTTTTGAGGGTTTGATTTCGAAGTTTGGATACAATTTTTTTATCACTTATAAATAACGAGTTTGAAATTTAGCCTCATTATGCACAATTTCAGGTTTACTTGATTTTACCTTAAGACCGAATAATCTGATTATTTCAAATACTTGTCACTTTGAGGTCGGCAATGTGATCGTATAGAATGTGATCGTTATAGAATGTGATCGTTATAAAATGTGATCGTTATAGAATGTTATTATAGATTATACATATGGATGTCAGCATGACAAAATGGATAAGCGCGTCCGTTCTTAAACATCCGGTCTGCTGATGCTGAGGTAGTGGGTTCAACACCTAGACCAGTCAGTTGGACTAAAATGTTGACTTCTCGTCCTTGACTTGAGAACGTAACTTTCAAGTACCCTTGAAGTCGGAGTGGGTTCGCCAAAAAATAAAAAAAAGAAAGAAAGAATGTACATATTGCCGATTTTTTTTTTTTTTTTTTTTTTTTGAGCTCGCTCGCTTTGAGCTCAAGCGTAGTTCATACAAGTGCTACTAATTCGTTGGACTGATTTTTTGCGTGTGGCTTAACTTTCCCAATTACCAGTGTCCCTCATAATCAGGCGAACCCACTCCGAATACAGAGGTACTTGTAATTTACGCTCCTAAGTCAAAGATAAAATTATAACCAACAAATACACATCTCATTTCCGTTGTTGTAATTCGTTTGTTCTCTTTTGTCTGTCACTGTTTAGGTTGGACATTGGTAGCATAGAGTTGGTAGGAAGATTGTGTTGTAGAGAGCTCTTTCATATCTAGTGATACTTGTTCATTATTTAATATTGGTGCCATTTGTCCAATGAGTTGGTTTGCCTTATTGCATCTACTATCGATCTCGTCTTCTGA
The DNA here is from genome assembly GCA_963921405.1 of Cepaea hortensis. Lineage (NCBI taxonomy): Eukaryota > Metazoa > Mollusca > Gastropoda > Stylommatophora > Helicidae > Cepaea > Cepaea hortensis. The sequence continues at coordinate 97,463,646 of OY992880.1, read as the reverse complement.
TTCGCCATTTGACGATCTGCTAAAGTATTAGCCATTATATCTTATACATAATATACTAAATAACGCACTTTATATACATTGCTCAAGTATTATTCATTTGATGTTTTCCAGGTATGCGTTACACAGTTCTAGTTACAATCTGGGCATGCATAACAACCTACATTTGGATATCGAGCCGAGCATCGTGTGATTCTGGCCTCACCCAAACAAGTCAACCGCTGTCTATTGGGAAGTCGCAGAATAACAACCAAGATTCTCGCTCACAAAATGGCAACCTAGATTCTCTGTCAGAAAACGAAAACCTACATGTCCAACCGGAGCACGCCAAACAGTTATCTACAGACGCTAAAATATTAAATACATCCTGGGCTGATACGATCTATTTCAATCGGCAACTCATACAAAAACTAGAAAAGAATGCTGAACACAATACTTTGTCTAGCGTGTACCAGAAAAAATGGGTTGGCTTCCATGAAATAGCAGGTTCTGATTGTCAGAAGGCGCTGCACTCCAAAGGAAACAATAGTGCATTTCCACAGACAGTGAACCGGACCCGCCCCTCCCAGTATATCCTAGACAGCGAAGACTGCGAGGCCTTTCTTCACAAGTATGGATTTAACAGGTACCCCGGTGCGTCGAAGGAAGAGAAGGAGTTTCCTATTGCGTTCATTATTCTCTTCTACAAAGATTTAGATCAGGTGAGCCTTATACACGCAAAAGGTATTAACATATTTACGTTTTCAGAAGGAGGATAAAAACATAATGCAAAGACGGAAAATACAAAGACAATTACATAAAGAATGGTTAAACCACAACTGAATGTGACTTAGTGGCTCATGGGGTTCTTTGAAAACAAGACAATTATATAGCTTCAATGTACTGCTCAGTATCTGTAGGCTAATATGGGTAGGGCATATTAGGAGCATGGGTGACAGTAGAATACAAAAGGACATCTTATTTTTGGTGAATTATTGTTGGGTAAAAGATCTCGGGGTCGGCTTCTGCTACGGTACAAAGATGTGTGTAAGCGGGACATGAGTGATAGAGGCATTGATGTTGCACCTTGGAAGCAAGTCGCCGCTGATCGAATTCCATAGAGGGAAAAGATCAGGAATAGAATAACGACAAAAGAGAAAATTTTTGCAGATAGGTCTCACACTCAGCGTGTGAGACGTCAGATGGTGCATGATGGTAAAAATGACCATGATTTCACATGCAAGCATTGTGGACGAAAATTTACTGCGCGAATCTGTCTGAGAAGTCACATTCGTTACCGTCATGGGTTGTACGTATTAGGTCTTGTTTGTTTTAAACAATGTAAAGAACTGTTATCTGTCAAGACGGCAAGGCGCAGTACTGAGCGTTAAGACACTGCTACTCATTCTTATGTGTGCATGTAGGACATTTGCAGCAAGGATTAGAGCCGATCATCTCAATTCATAATATGGTTATATCATCATCATCATCATATAGCAGATCCTATGCAGAACAATGCACTCATCACTGTTCGTCAAAAAGTTTCATTTACTATTTTTTCTGCCTCGTGCATTTTTATGCCCAAAGTTGATTCTTTTTCAGTTGCTATGTTAAGTATCTTAAAATGTACAATGAGGTATTTTTCCCTGGGTTTCCACGTCCAGGCCACTATAGACGACGCTCTCAGAATTTAGAAAACGTTTAAGTTGCTAGTGGGTATCATGACATGTGGCACTCTCGCAAACAGCAAATTGCATTCCAGAAGTGTCCACTTATCCGATGAATACTCGGGCCCAGAACTACTCGCATATTTGATATACCGTGGTTTGTTTCCTATCGTCTACAACCCGAGGGCACACATGGGATTTTCCCTTAGACATTTCTCAAACTTAAAACTAGAAGCCATAAACAATTGGTTGCACAAAGTGTTGCCTGACACTCCTGCGGCATCCAGTTCAATGGACTTACGCCGCATCTCATCATGTACATACTACAGAGGTAGATATCATAAGAAGTGAATAGATTAAGCCTTTTCTGATTGAATCCTTGTCTGTGTATTCGCTCCATACGATATCTGACTGCAATATACACCTGTCGAGATGCAGCAAAATATGTCAGGCAGCACTCTGTGCAACATATAGTTTTTGGCTTCTGTGATTAAATTCACCAAGGGGGTACATTGCACTGAATTTCTCAAAACATCCGGTAAGCTCATCTGACATGTGGGGCGTTCTCTGTATGTCATATTCGTACAGCAGTATTGGAGCCATTGTGACATTGCGGTGACTGTTCTTGCTTGCCATCACCGGTGTTTGATTTCAATGTCTTGTGGTTGCGGACATCCTCCTGGAAATAATATGATTTTAGCTAGAAAGTTCTTCCACTGGAACCCATAGAGGCAATGAAACAGAAGGAGCCCTAAAACAGACCGAGAAGAGAATTAGAGGCAGAAATTAATAATATGAGCAGGGCATGGGGGGGGGGGGATGCAGGAAACAGCAAAAGGCTTGGCGTGAGTTGATTGAGGGCTCATGCTCCAACAGAGATAAGTCAAATGAAGGAGAATATGGTTCTGGGATTGAGCAAAGTGTCTACTGGATAATGTTCAGAATTGTGGCCAGAAAAGGACCTGATCGACTCAATTCATTTATAGTGACCAGGATATGTCAGTGCGTAACACTTCGCAGGCCAGTTCGGATTTTTACAATTCTTAGGTCGACCCAGCCTGAAATAGGTACCAATAAATGTCCTGGGGAATAAAGGCAGCCGGTGTGACACTGACAGCATCACTCACGGAGTGAAGGCTGGTCTATACAAAGTATGGCTCCCGCAACATATACCAAATGCGTCTTTATGTGTATAAAATAATCCTTATTTTACTTACTTAACACTTTACAACTATGCGCTAAAATCTGACCGTGGATTTTGTTACACGTAAAGCATATACTTGTTAGTTTAATGTATTACATAACTGAAACCCACTGAAACCTTATTCGCAGGTGCTGTTCTTGCTGCGTGCTCTCTACCAGCTGCACAACGTATACTGTCTGAGTGTGGACACAAAGTCCAGCATAGAACTTCTAGAGGCCGTCAGGTCAGTGACAAAATGTCTCCCCAACGTGTTCGTGGCCAGCAAACTGGAGAATATTGTCTACGCTGGGTTCACCAGGTTAATGGCGGATATAGATTGTATGGACGATCTTCTGAAGCACCCGGTACAATGGAAATACGTCATCAATATGCCGGGGACCCAGTTTCCACTGAGGTTGGTTAAATATTGTTTATAAATACGTGGACTTGTTGTGGTCCAGTGATTTCTTTATGAATACTTGCTGTGGTGTAATGTATTGTTTATAAATGTGTGGATTTAATGTGCCACAAATGTATCTCTATATATAAAATGCGATGTATGTATGTAGGGATGTATTTGATGCGTTCGATAACGGTCTATCCAATTGAGATGAAATTTTATACATGTTTTCTTTTCATTCCCGTGCAGCCAACTGTCAAATTTTGTTAGTGTACAATCAGCTATTTACTTACTAAAATTTAATATTTAAATTTACATTATCATTTATATATAGTGAGGGGACTTAACTTAAGAAAGGTTATTTAAAGGGGCATAACTTTTAATAGCATTGCTATATATTTTATATATAGATTGTTGCATTGTTTTCAAAGATTTATAAACTCTTTGTCTACAGTTATTTACAGGCATATGGGTTATAATAAATAATGATATAATCTTTAGGGCATTTTCAAAGTTTTCATAAAAAATAATGCATCTATTTACATAGTGAAAATTTTCTAACTCATCTTTTTATGTTTAAAGAAGTTATCCACAGTCTTGTAGGTGATTTAAAAACAGTTTTCATTAAAAAATAATGGATGGTGTGTGGAAGGACATTCTTAAGTTACTTTTTTTGTGTTATATGAATTTAATGAGACGCTCCCCGCCAGGAGCTGGGCGAAGCCGCGCCGGGTCAGATAGATAGACAGACAGTCGGGAACAGGAGCTTATATGACTACTTATATGAATTAAATGAGATGCTCCCACCAGAGGCTGGGCGAAGTCGGGCCGGGTCAGACAGACAGACAGACAGAGAGACAGAGAGACAGAGCGACAGAGCGACAGAGCGACAGAGCGACAGAGCGACAGAGCGACAGAGCGACAGAGCGACAGAGCGACAGACCCACAGACCGACAGACCGACAGACCGACAGACCGACAGACCGACAGACCGACAGACCGACAGACGGACAGACGGACAGACGGACAGACGGACAGACGGACAGACGGACAGACGGACAGACGGACGGACAGACAGACAGACAGACAGGCCGGAACGGGAACGGGAGCTTATATGACCACTTATATGAATTAAATGAGATGCTCGCCACCAGGAGCTGGGAGAAGCCGGGCCGAGTCAGGCAGGCAGGCAGGCAGGCAGGCAGGCAGGCAGGCAGGCAGGCAGGCAGGCAGGCAGGCAGGCAGGCAGGCAGGCAGGCAGGCAGGCAGGCAGGCAGGCAGGCAGGCAGGCAGGCAGGCAGGCAGGCAGGCAGGCAGGCAGGCAGGCAGGCAGGCAGGCAGGCAGGCAGGCAGGCAGGCAGGCAGGCAGGCAGGCAGGCAGGCAGGCAGGCAGGCAGGCAGGCAGGCAGGCAGGCAGGCAGGCAGGCAGGCAGGCAGGCAGGCAGGCAGGCAGGCAGACAGACAGACAGACAGACAGACAGACAGACAGACAGACAGACAGACAGACAGACAGACAGACAGACAGACAGACAGACAGACAGACAGACAGACAGACAGACAGACGAACGACTCCCCGTGGCCACTCCGTCAAGGTCCTCTTGGTCCTATTCTAGCGGACATCTTCATGGCACATTTAGAAGAAAAGAGATCCTCAGACATCAACAACTTGGCCTTTTACCGTCGTTATGTGGACGATATACTAATTATCACCACAGACGAGCTAAAAGCAACATCGTTCCAGGCCACAATGAACAAGACGCATAAAAACATCTCTCTATCTATGGAACACGAACACAACGAAGCGTTGCCGTTCCTAGATATTCTAATGAGACGTAGAGCAGACGGCACAATTCATAGATCGGTGTATCGCAAAGGAACATGGACTGGCCAAAACCTAAATTTTCAGAGCTTCACACCTGTCCAGTATAATCGGGGCTTAGTACGGACCCTGTTTGACTGTGCTAGAAAGATATGCACCCAGGACACACTGACAGAGGAATTTGAAACTCTGAAGAATGTCTTAAACCTGAATGGGTACTCTACAGGATTTATAAAGCGCCACTGCCAACAGCCCAAACCAAAACCAGACGCAACTACAGTCCCCAAACTCAAGGTATTCATCCAGCTAACCTTTCGAGGGGATGACATAATGCAACGTCTTCAAGACCGGCTTACTACAGCAGTAGGCCGAACATTCTGTGCTGCAACTCCAGTCATTAGATATAAAACCGTACCGATTCCTACACCAGCAGTCAAAGAGCCTGTTCCTCTGTACGCCACAAACAATTGTATTTACCAATTCACATGTAGATGCCAGGCCTTCTACATTGGTAGAACAGAGAGACAGCTTAACAAACGAGTGTCAGAACACATACCTCAATGGGTCAACAAGATACAACACACAGGAAATGCTAGCCTCGTGGGACCGACACACCGGAAACTCCCGGCGTCTTCAATTGAAAGGCAAATTATCGAAAGCGGCCATGTGGTGGACAGAGACACTGCCTTTCGCGTGTTGTTTAACACACAAAATACTCGAAGCAATTATGATCTATCAACGCAAGCCAGAATTGTGCAAACAGAAAGACATGTTAGTCAGCTTAAAATTACCGTGGTAGATAAGTGACATTACTGTGCGAATATGTGTATATTTCAACTTGAAGGATTTATCTAGTTAATTCACGTAAGTTGTGTGATGTCTGCAGTATGTACCTGACGAGATGCAGCGAAATATGCCAGGCAATAAATCGTGCAATCTATTGTTTGTGTCTTCGTTATTCAAAATCTAATATTTCGTTGAAGATGACGTTGATTACAATAGCATTTGCTGCCCAGCCGTTGAAGCTTTACACAGACATATGTCTATGTCTTCATCTTCTCGTCTTTAATAGTCTCCTTTAAACACCTTAACAGTATTGGGCATGCGGCGCTAGACCCATCTCTGTTTTAACCGACCACACTCGGTGAGTAATATGGTCTCTATCACACTCGGTGAGTAATATGGTTTCTATCACACTCGGTGAGTAATATGGTTTCTATCACACCAGCTTACTTGACCTCCCAAGACATATTTCTTGCTACTTACTTTTGGCTGGGTCGACCTGGGAGCCCAGGTTAGTACAGTGGTACCTCGGGTTACGAACTTAATTCATTCCAGAACTCGGTTCGTAACCCGAAACGTTCCTAACCCGAAACATTGAAATCAATAAAATAGAGACAAGCCGTTTTAAAATGAAAGAAATTAAGAATCGTTCTTTTTTATTAACACGTTTTAAATAAAGAGAAAGAAAACAACCAAATAAATTAAATGTTTTTTTTTTTTAAAAAGTCTATCTTTCTTACCAAGAAAATGATCATGGGAAATGTGTCACTTTCTTTGCTATTCTGAATCAATAGTTTCAGGAGTTTCTTGGCAGCCGACTGGGAATCTTTCTGCACCAAGAAACTATCAAGGGAAACTTGTTGCTTCCTTTGCTGGAGAATCTTTCTGAAGTGGGCCATCGCGTTATCATTCATCATGTTTACTGCCCTGTTAACAACAAGTTTGTTTGGATGATGGTTCACAATGAAGTCTTCGACGTCTGCCCACTTGCTGCAAATTTCTTTCATCCTGGCAGTTGAAACAGTCACTGGCTCCTCATTATCGGACGACTGCTCCTCGTCTGATGTCTTTAGCTGTTCATTCTGAAGATCCACAAGCTCATCTGTAGTGAGCTCTCCACTGTGGTCCTCAATCAGCTTCTCCAAGTCGTTGCCATCGACTTCCAGGTCCGTATTTTTTCCCAAGGACACAATCTCATTCACTACAGCTGCTGCGTCTGCCTCTAATTCTTCAAACGCTTCTGTCTCTGGTAAACAAGATGGCCACACTTTCGTTTGTACTGTACGCGATCGTTTGTCTCCAACTTTAAACCTCTCTCTCTCTCTCTCTCTCTCTCTCTCTCTCTCTCTCTCTCTCTCTCTCTCTCTCTCTCTCTCTCTCCTCTCTCTCTCTCTCTCTCTCTCGCATTCGTTCGTAACCTGAGGCACTGTTCGTTACCCGAGACAAAAACAAAGAAAATTCAAAGTTGTTGTTCCTAACCCGAATTTTTCGTGACCGGAGGCGTTCGTAACCCGAGGTACCACTGTATTACAAATTCGAATCTTCCTTGTTATGCAGAGAACCTATGACCAACGAGCCAGCAGGAGAGTGTCTACCCACTGCGATACCGTGACTCCCTCGGCGTTTTTCATACAAGGCAAATTTCACTATTTCATCTCTACTATTGATATGCATCACAGATGGCACATACATTTAGAGAAAAAAAATCACCAGCGCACTAACCACTATGCCAACGCGACTCCTATATGCTATACATATTCTATTCCTAGATTGTTGTTGTTGACTGTGTAGAGAAAGAGAGAGAGAGAGAGAGAGAGAGAGAGAGAGAGAGAGAGAGAGAGAGAGAGAGAGAGAGAGAGAGAGAGAGAGAGAGAGAGAGAGAGATGTGAAAGCAACAGAAAATAAAGAACCACTTATGCGTCATAACGTGCATTGGTTAAATGTTGCTAGTCCCACATGTTAAACCAATGGACACTCAAGTGATGTGGTCAGTATTACGGCGGGCACCTTTACTTCCCAGGAAGCTTCATGGAAGCAGTTATTTTTAGGCCGGATTGACATGGCGCACCCATTTTAGACCGGCTGACATCGGAGCCCAGATCAATGGAACAATACCCCACTGGAAGGGGACGATATGCCATTCTTGGGCCGGCCGGCAGGCGGCTAGCCACTGCTCCTCTCGCAGTGTGAAAATACTGGCTTACAAATTTACACATACTTGAAAAATGACTGTTTATTTCGATCGCACACTTTGAAATCCAGCGTATTCCAGGCTGAACAATGTTTTTTGCGTGTGGGCTATCTTTCCCTAACACTGTCCTTCGCCATCAGACGAATCCACTCCGACCTCTGAGGTACTTGTCCCCAAGTCAAGAACGAGAAGTCAACAATTTAGTCCAACGTACTATGCATAATCTATTCGTTCTCGTTTTCCTTTAGTTTTAAATTGAGCACACACACAAAACAGGGTGGGGGAGTGAGTGAACGAGGGAGGGGGCGTAAGGTTGAACCCAGCTACTTCACCATTATCACACCGGAAGTTTAAAAGTGGGCGTTATTATCCATTCGATGCTACCCTCGAAATGATAACGCAGTTCCCATTTGTCAACGCAGTATTGTTTAATTATTTCTGTTAGCCTGACTTCTATGTGTACTAGTAAATGCGTGCCTTTATGTGTTCCTGTTTCACAGAACAAACCTGGAGATGGTGAACATTCTCAAAATATTTAATGGTGGAAATGACATCGAGGGCCTCACTGGAGACATGCTGGTTGCTGACCGCTACCAGTACAAGCATATCTATGTTACAGATCAGGAAACAGGTGAGGTGTTGACAATGCTGAACATAAAGTTTGTGACAGATTATAATACATTGTATTATTATATTGTTCTGTAATACCCCATCTGAGGCCTGAAGATATCGTTTTGTTTGTTTGCTAATCACCAGGATTTAGAGCCATATGATAAAACAGGTTGCATATTACATGCAATAATTATTTCTCTAATCTCCATTATTATTCTTTGCATTAAAGTATGAAAGCCTGGGATTTATGAGCCTGTATTTCTCACGAATAATATATAATATTTCATATTCGCCGCATATGGTATGTTCTTAAAAGACAGCATGAAATACTTTATTCTTTACCACTATTCACTATACTTCGATATCGCCCCTGAATTTCTCTCTCTCTCTCTCTCTCTCTCTCTCTCTCTCTCTCTCTCTCTCTCTCTTCCTCTCTCTCTCCATCTCTCTCTCCATCTCTCTCTGTCTCTCTCTCTCTCTGTCTCTGTCTTCATCTCTCTCTCCATCTGTCTCTCCATCTCTCTCCATCTCTCTCTGTCTCTCTCTCTTCCTCTCTCTCCATCTCTCTCTATGTCTCTCTCTGTCTATCTCTCTTCCTCTCTCTCTGTCTCTCTCTCTTCCTTTCTCTCAATCTCTCTCTGTCTCTCTCTTCCTCTCTCTCTCCATCTCTCTCTCTCTCTCTCTCTCTCTCTCTCTCTCTCTCTCTCTCTCTCTCTCTCTCTCTCTCTCTCTCTCTCTCTCTGTTACAACATATAAATAAAAGTACTGTCCAAGTGATAAAGAAAAGCGAACGATTAGTTATTTCTGCTAGGAAAGTATACGTGACATGAGACATAAAGAATATTAAGAAGTTAGACATTAGGCTTCGTGGCGAAGGAGTTACGGACACTGTTCCTTACGTTGCTTTTTTTAATGGTATGGGTGCTGGTCTTTCAGAAAGCAATGATAAACTACTGAAAGTAAACTTGCCCAGGAATCACTACAGCCAAAAAATGATGGGGTTGACTGCAATGTCATGTAAAGGATATGCAACTACTAAAGAAAGACATTAGATATGAATACCTTTGGCTTAACATTTCATTCATTCTGTACTCACACACCTCGTTTTAAATGTGCTGCACACAGTGACAAATGACTTATTGCAGTGCTTCTCACAGTTGTGCTGTGGTCTAATGGAAAGATCGAAATGAATAGTACTCTAGTCCTAACATTGTCTTTCCTTTCTATTTTGGAAATTGACTTGAGCTACGCTCAACGTAGTTTAAAAAAAAAAAATATATATTCTATCTTAAAAGAACTGAGTGAATGTCCACGCTTTCCTCACGCTTGTGTAGCTCTTTGTCCATCACATGACTCATAACGGCGTCTGCATTACACTCTTTCCCCGTAACCTCTGTATTTATTGTTTCCCTGACGGTCCCTTTTCGTGCAGTCTTTTGCCTCCTAGCCTCTCCTATGCAATATAGATTCTCTTGGTCACAAACGTATTTGCATCGTTGTATTTTCCTTCTGCATCACATGGTATGGTGGGGGAAAAGGGGGGGGGGGGGGTTGATATGGCAACGAGCTTGATTTCCCGAATCTGGGCTGGTTCGGTGATGCAATCTGAAATTGTATTACATCGCCATGCTCACAGTGTGGCAAGTCTTCTCATACCTTAAGAACTTTGCAAATAGTGGGAACTCCTTGAGGATGTGTCTCGGAAGAGAACATGTATAAACTCACCAGGTTACACAAACGGATCCAGATGAGCATTAGCTGGAAAAGGACGTGATATGTCCTGACATGATCTACCGAAAATGAAATGTGGAGCTTTGCGTTCAATACTTTATATCTGGAAGAATCCAGAAAGGGTATGAAATGTATCATGCTGCTAGACCCACTCTCTTTATACTTATACAGATACAGAAAGGTGATACTAAATTTACGGAAATGTTATATGGAAAAGCATCACCATCATATGAAATGCCGGTAAACATAGGCGGCTATAGTTCACGATTATATCTAGAATCATGTCCGTTTACCTGTCCCGATTATGCCTTTAGCCAAATCTTTTAGATAGTTGTCTATATAGCCGGCTTCGTGGCTTAGAGGTTATGACTTTTCTCCGTAATCTCGTATACTCTCGTCGGTAACGTGATGACGGTGAGACTCAGCAATGGTTCGAATCACATCGGTAACTTACGGGGTATGTGAGCCGGCCGCTCAGAAAGCAATGGCAAGCTACTGAGCGTAATCTTGCCAAGAAATCAACATACAACTGAAATATGCTGGTGTTGACAGCGATGCCCTGTAAAGGATATGCACCCCTCACCCCCCCCCCCCAAAAAAAAGTTGTCTATATACCACTATATTACAGAAGCGAAATAACCCAGCCGTTGTAGGATTGATCTTCTTCTTCTTCAGCGTTCCGAGCCATTGAGGTTCTTTGCTGCAAATACAATCCGTCTCCATTCGTCTCTCTGGTGGACCTTCTCTTGCCAGTCGTTGATTCCAAGTGCTTGTAGGTCTGTACATGTACTATCTCTCCACCGCCTTCTTGGTCTACCTCGGGGTCTACGGTCATTTATTTCCTGAGTGTAAGCGAGTTTTGTTTCCCTATTATCTTCCATTCTTTCTATATGCCCCAGCCATTGTAGTCTATTAGCCTTCATGATACCAGTGATTAGCGGGGACTTAAACAGATCATAAATGTCTTTGTTACTTCTTCTTTTCCACTCTCCACTTTGTGTATCCCTAATGGGTCCAAAGATGCGTCTTAAAATTTTGTTCTCAAAGGTTTGTAACAAGGCTTCGTCTCCTTTCGTTGTACTCCAGGTTTCAGAGCCATACAGCACAACTGGTCTGATCAGTGTTTTGTATATTGTGATTTTGGTGTTACGAGATAGCGCCTTTGATTTTAGTAGATGTTGTAGTGCATAGTATATCTTATTTCCAGAGTTGATTCTAGTTTGTATTTCTTCCCTTATGATGTTGGAGCAGTTGAAGATTGTACCCAGGTATTTGTATGTTTCCGTTCTTTTAATGGTCATATTATCTATTTGTATGTGGCCAGAGTTTCTAGCCATTCCGTCTCTTGAAATTACCATATATTCTGTCTTATCTTGGTTGATAACCAGCCCCATCTGTTGGGCTTTTCCCTTTAAGTGAGTCAATATTTCCAATGTCTTTTGTTCACTCTGCCCTATAATATCTATATCATCTGCATAACCAAGCAGCTTGGATGTTCCTCCAATATCACATTCCTCCTTTACCTTCCTTACAACTTTCTCTAGAGCCAGATTGAAGAGTAGCGGCGATAGTGCATCACCCTGTTTCAAGCCAGATGTTATTTGGAAGGGGTCTGATTTCCTGCCTTTATATGTTACTATATTATAAGTATCTTCCATGCATAGTCTGGTCATGTTGATTAACTTCCTTGGTATTCCAAATTCCTGCATAGCATTCCATAGACTATTCCTATGGACACTATCATAAGCCTTTTTAAAATTCACAAAAATGTTATGGAGATCTCTTTTATATTCCCAATGTTTCTCGGCTATTTGTCGTAAGATAAATATCTGATCTATTGTTGATCTGTTTTGTCTAAAACCCGCCTGGTAGTCACCTAATATGTCTTCTGAATATGGTTTTAGTCTATTTAGTAATACTGCGGATAGTATCTTATAGCTTGTGGACAGTAGTGATATTCCTCTATAATTTCCACATTGGAACTTGTCTCCTTTCTTAAAGATAGGTATCAATAATGACTCTTTCCAGTCATGGGGTAATTCTTCTGTCCTCCAGATTTTTATTATTAGTTCGTATAGCTTTAGATGTAATGCATGGCCACCTGCCTTTATAAATTCAGCAGCAATTCCATCAGTCCCAGTTGCCTTATTGTTTTTAAGTCGTGTGATTACATATAGGATTTCTTCAAATGTAGGTTCTTCAATTTGTGGTTCGCATGTTAGAACCTCTTCCTGTGGGAAAATGTGACTTGGAGCTTCACAATTTAGTAATTCAATAAAATATTCTTTCCATGTGTTGCACATTTCCTCATTGGTATTTATCATATTCCCATTTTTGTCTTTTAAACCATATGTGTTTTGTTGGTGCCCTCGTTTCATTGACTTCAGTTCTTTAAAAAATTTTCTGGATTCATTTTTCTGGTGATTAGTTTCCATATCTTTGATTATATTACTCATATATTCTCGCTTCTGCTGTCTGACTATTTTTGTAGCCTCTTTACATTCATTTCTATAATGCTCTTCCTTTTGGATGTTATTGATGTCATTTAACCATACATGTCTGGCATTCTTCTTCCTAATGACTGCTTCTTCACATTTTTGATTGAACCATCTGTTCTTTCTATGCGTGGTTAACACACCGAGACATTCTTCTGCGGTAGACTGAATTGTATTCTTGATGTTCAACCAAGTTTGGTCAACGCTTTCCTCCAAAGGGTTTTGCAGAGTTTCAAGTTTACATTTTATTTCATCTGTAAATTTCTCTTTGACTGTAATGTCTTGCAGTTTTTCTCTGTTATATGTTGGGTGTAATCTTTGTAATTTAGTATAGAAAGCTCTCTTAAGTTTTATTTTAAATTTTGCTCCAACGAGGAAGTGGTCACTGTGGCACTCAGCTCCTCTATAACTTCTAACTTGCTGTATGTTTGATGCATTTCTGTTGTTAATTAAAATGTGATCTATTTGATTATAGGTTCTCTTGTCACATGATTTCCAAGTTTGTTTGTGTATATCCTTTCTTTGTAGTCTGGTACTGCTAATCTGCAGTCCTTTGGCTTCTGCCAGGTTGATGACTCTCCATCCATTATCATTTGAAGTTGTATGTAGGCTTTCCATACCGGCCACTTTTTTATTAGTTTGCTCTCTACCTATTTTTGCATTGAAGTCTCCTAGCACAATCAGGATGTCCTGTTTGGGGGTTTCTTCTATGACATCTTCCAGATCATTATAAAAGTCTTCTTTAATATCATCTTCTTTCTCTTCAGTAGGTGCATGTACATTAATCATCGTTATATTTTTCCATTTACCTTTTATTCGTAATTTACTAATCCTGTCATTAAAAGCTTTAAAGTTTAAAACGTTCCCCCATAACTCTTTTTTGATGACAAATCCTGTTCCTAATTCATGTTTATTTTGGGTGTTTCCTCCATATATTATAATCATTCCATTTTGCTCTAAAGTACCCTCTCCTGGCCACCTTATTTCTTGAATTGCTGTTATATCCATTTGATATTCACCCAGCTCCCGGGTTAGTTCTTCGGCCGCTCCAGCTCGATATAGTGTCCGTACATTCCATGTTCCAAATCTCAAAAGTCCTTTAACGTTCCAAGGTCGTTGTCCAGATAAGTCAGTCCGATATCGAGGCTCATGTATTTGTTTCGTAACAAAGAAAGGTTTTTACAAAGGTAGGATTGATAACAACATGAATTATCTCCCATTGTATATAGCCAGATTATTCGTGGCTTCTAGAGCTATGGGATTCACCAACTCGAAAAGTGCCGCGGTTCGAATCCAGCTGTGGTAAATGTTCTTAATCCTTAAAGGCAGAATGTATGTTATTGGTTTCTACTGTTATTTATTAAAGGTTCATTATTTCCATGGTTTTTAAACTTATATTAAATAGGATTTTAAAAATTTCTGCAAACAGGCAATAATTTTCCTATTGTGTAATGATTGATACAGTACACACTGTCAATCTTGCCAGGTCTACTCCAGTTTGAGGCCAACGGTGTATCTCTAAACCACTCGGGGCTTCGGCGTTGGAAAAATATAAAGATAGGCAGAACAAGCAGATATCCTGGCAACATTTCCTAACTTCACACACACACGGATAACGACTAATATAGTTACTAATAGTAAAAAGTAGGCAGAACAAGCAGGTGTCAGGGCAACATTTTCTAACTTCACACAAACAACAACTAACACACTTACTAATAGTAAAAGGTAGGCAGAAAAAACAGGTGTCCAGGCAACGACTAACACAGTTACTAATAGTAAAAATAGGCAGAACAAGCAGGTGTCCTGGTAATATTGCCTAACCTCACACATATGGGGATGGCTAACAGTTATTTATAAATTATCATTATCATATGCCTTGCTAACTGGAGACTCTCCACAGATCTCGGCCCTTGTTACTCTTGAGCAACGTTGCTGATGATAATCATCCACGCCACATTCTCAGTCCAGCATCATCATCATCATCATCATCATATCTCTCTCTCTCTCTCTCTCTCTCTCTCTCTCTCTCTCTCTCTCTCTCTCTCTCTCTCTCTCTCTCTCGGTCTGCCTCTTCTCCCGCCGATCTTCCCAGGGTTCACAATGTTTTCCAATGCCTATCTTCTCATTATATGACTAAAAAAGCTATCTTGTAGTTGCATAACATTCCGCGGCGAAGGAGTTACGGACGCAATTCGTAATCCCGCATACCCGCGTTCGAAACTCCTGCATACAGGCGATTTGGTAGCAGACCATCTTGCGTTGGTTTTTTACGAAATGGTATGGGTGCCGGTCGTTCAGAAAGTATTGGCAAACTACTGAACGTAAACTTGCCAAGAGATCACAACAGCAAACAACAAAGAAAATGTTGACTGCGGCGTCCTGTAAAGGATATGCAACTAACGTTTTATAGAATTATTTGTATAGACTAATCGACACTCATAAGTCGGTGTGGTCAATATTATGCCGCCACCTTTACTTTAAAGGACATTTCTTGGTACTCATTTTAGGTCGGGAAAACTTGGTAGCTCGGGTCAATGTTTTTTTTTTTTTTAAATCCGCATAAATGAGGATTCGAACAAATGACCACCAGACCGGCGGGTTAAAATTCTAGCCACTGCGCTAGAGCAGTTTCCTCAGTTTTGTTGTCGGACAGTAAGTGGACAGCAAATCCACAAGGCGAATTGTGGGAGCGGGTGAAGGTCTCAAGCGTACTGTCGTGCTATTTCACATTCCTGAATAGACCGTAGCAAACCCTGATGGCTGCTGAAGAAGAACTGTTTATAGATACATCGCAACGAACACCAGTTTGAGTTGTAGCGATGGAGAGGAAGCAATAATGAAAACACACATTGTCATCTGTTTATTACCACGATATAGTTTTTGCTTATTTAGGCTTCCTTTACATCTGCAGTTCTATTTATATAATTACTAGCTGACCCGGCCCGGCTTCACCCAGTCACTGGTGGGGAGCATCTCATTTAATTCAGATAAGTAGTCATATAAGTGGCCGAACACCAAATTTGATGTCTAACATAGTGCTTTTTGATAAACAATATTTTTTGTTTGTCTGTCTGGTGCGTACACGAATAAATCCGAAGGTTTTCCAACGCGTGAGCAGGCCACATATAGCTGTCCATGTGTGAAGCACGGATTTTCCAAATTGAGTCCACACACTTGTAGCGATTGTCCCTGTGCTTTGTTTTGTTGATCGTCATGGCAAATGCAAGTCGCACCGGAAACTGCAGGCGTTTGAATTCGAATGGCATCTCTGTTGGAATCAGTGGGATGCGAGGCAACAGTACATCTTCTCCTTTAAATTTACCATTCAAAATTGTAGCTTCGATTATATTGTTCATCATCTTTTTGACTGCAAGCCTGGTACCGTTGCAAAGTCGAGGTGGATTGATGTTTCGGAGAAGAATGATAGGCACGCCAATTTTCAATGTTAAAACGTGCGGCGGTATGCCTGGCAAATCAAGTGAATTCAAGAATTCAGTTGGATAATTGACAACTTCGTCTTGATTCATCATAGAATCTATGGACTTATATGTTGTCGCTTCGCCTGGTATTTCTTTTTGAATGGCGCAATTGATTGCATTGACATCATTATTTTTGGCTGCTAATATAGCACGTGCACTGAGCCATTGATGATTTTTGTGATTCCGTGAGATATTAGGGAAAACTTTGTCAATCAATTCGTCTATAGTTGCTGTGATTTTACAGAAGTTTGTTGGCAACGTGATACAATGTGTGGATTCATAGATTGGCATTTCCCATTCCCAATATCCAACAACTGTTTTGCGAAAAGTTCTGCGGATGCATCATGTTGTAGTTGTACACGCATGTTGGTCTTCAAAGTCAATTTCTGAACGTGTCGCCATAAAACTGATGATTTCAGACATGCATTAAGTTCATCAGCGGGCGTTGAACGTGGTATAACTGGTAGAGTTTGTCGAAAATCACCAGACAATAAAATAAGTGCGCCACCGAAGAGCTGTTCATTTCCTCTGAAATCTTGTAGTGTACGATGAAGCGCCTCCAATGCTTTTCTGTGCGCCATAGTACATTCGACCCATACAATGAGTTGACATGATTGAAGTACTTTACCCATTCCAGAATTTTTTCGGATATTGCATGTCGGTGTCTCAGTGGTGTGCATATTCAAGGGCAATTTTAGTGTTGAATGTGCTGTTCGGCCACCATCCAAAAGAGTTGCTGCAATTCCAGATGATGCGATAGCCAGCGCAATATTTTGTCGTGATCTTATGGTTGCCAATATAAGTGAAATGAGAAAAGTCTTGCCTGTGCCTCCTGGCGCATCTAGGAAATACAATCCGCCGGTTTGGCTTTTAATTGCATGCATAATTATGTCATACACTATACGTTGTTCTGGAACCAATTTAGGAAGATTCGTTTGAACAAATGCACACAATTCGTCGACATCAAAGAGTGATTCTCGTTGCAAATCACGGTCGAAAAGATCGTTTGCAGATCGATTCGGCGCAGTCATTTCCAATTGTACCAGTGGTTTGTTAGCGATTGCCAAACATATGTCCTCAGTCGAAACCAATGCCTCGTTATACACATTTGGTGTGAATTGAATGTCCGGATTTTGATTCATTGCACGCAAACGATGTAGGATGTCTTCACTCATATAGTCTTTGTATTTTTCCCAAAGATCTTTTGGATTGGATGGGAAGCAAGTTGTCAATATGATGGCAAATAACGTGCGTATTTGCTGTGGTTGAGCAGTATTTGATGCATCAGCGAGTGAAGTGTCCCAGTGTGCATCGTTTTTAAGAAGATGTAATTCTTGGCAAGTTTCTCGATAAGTGGCACATACTTGACCGTTTACTGTTCTTAATTCTTGAAAGGATGTCGGTCCACGTACGTTGATTAACAATAAGCGCAAGTAAAAGCATTCTGAATTGTTTGGGTGAACAGTGTACAGACGGCCTAACGCGTCGGTAGAATATAAATTGTATGTCCTTCAACTGCTTTACCTTGTTTGCGACGTTGAAACTTTTTCGCTGATGCATTCCATGTGTAGTATGTTGGCACTTCAGAGTAAAGTAGTGTCTTTGCAAACATACCATTCCCGCACAATGCAGTTCACGTTGTTGGTGGTGGTGACAATGCTCGTTCACGTGCATTTTCTGTTGTGATGTACACGCGCTGTCCATTTTCAAGGTGCACTGCCAAATGAACAACTGTTGGATGACGTTCATGGATTGGAAATGATAAAATGCGCCATACTGCTTCATTACTATTAATGTAGCGTCCCACTTGATATTGGTCTATTTCATCGATAGATGCAGATGCATTTCCCACTCCAAAAACTGCCATATCGCTTCCTTTGTTGACATATTTGCAAATGTACTTGATCGATTTAACTGAATTGCAATACTCGACATTGATGTGTGCTTTGTACGTTTTCGAGAGTAACGGTGAATACGGTACAACCCAACGATTATCGACTTGAACATCATTGTTTCGTACTTTTAAAGTGATAGATTTGCCGCCATCTTCAGTTGAGCGTCGACGATAAAGTGGATATCCGTCATTGCCAGTGATTGTCTCTGCATGTAAATGTCTTGGGTACCGTTTTGTGCATTTCCCATCAGACATGCAAGATGAATTGTTATTGAGGAAGCCACATGGACCATGAATCATGTTTTTGGTGACGATTTCAAGTAACTCTGGATCAATGTCGACATCTGGTATTTCTGCTGAGATGACTTGATCAATTTGATCTGGTGTGATTTTTTTCATCAACCAAATCAAAATGTGTGCATGTGGCAATCCTCTTTTTTTGCCATTCGATGGAATACATCCAACAGCGTGTCTCTCCAAAAACGTGATGCTTGACAATGAAATCCATTAAAGATTTCAATTTTTGTTTGAACACACGTGCGGAAATATCAGGGCGATCTGATGATGATTGTCCAGTTAACAAAAGTTCTTTATTTCACCCCATGTAGGATTGCATGTGAAGGTAATAAATAAATCTGGTCGGCCATATGCGCGAACATATGTCATTGCATCTTGTGCGTGTTCATGCATGTGCCGTGGACTCCCTGTAAATGTGGCCGGGAGTATGATCTTTTTCCCCAATTCATTTGGATTAACATTGCTATCATTAACAATTGCATCACGTAAATGAATGTACTCTTCTGAACGCAACTTTGTTTGATTTAAGCGAATGTAGAGGAGTCGTTCGCTTTCGATTTTCGCATACATGTCGACAATGTATTGAAGGAACAATTGTCGACATTTCAAGATATGATTTTCAGCGTTGTCACGAACCATCAATCGATATGAATAGTAATTCATGGCACTGACTTTCTTATTCGTTTCCTCATCTGTTTGTGGATTTCTTAATTTGATATTTATATAATATCTATCTTCCCCTTGCCAAAATATAATCGGATATTGCAATGCGTCGTATGAACGGTGAGTTTCTGAAACTCGCTGAACATCACCATTTCTGCGATGAAGAATTATATCACGTGAGTTAGATTCTTCGCCAACTATAACGATCGCCACCTCATCAATTGTTGGTGCATTATACCGTCTTTCGTGCTCGCGGACAGGTGTTTTGTCTGCTCTAACTACAACTCTGTAGTCATTAGATGGCATTTGTTCAAGGGCAGTTCTGAACAATCTAATTAATTCGTTGTGCTGATCGAATAAATTTTGTAATGCAGCGACAATTTCTCGTTTAGTGCCTGTATTGAAACGACATCGTTGATCAATTTGTTCACCAGTGTTTCCCATGAAATAAATTTGAAGATATTTGGGATCTGCGTTCGGCAGTGGTAATAGTGATCCTGCGCGATGATAAATTTGCCCCTGAACCTTGAATGTCGGCATGTAATTCTCGCGCACGATATTTGTTGCACCAAACGATGTCATTTGGAAACATGAATTGTACTTGCGTATGTTTGCCAAGAAATGTTGCGATTGGCTCGTGACACCTGATACCAACGTTGACAATGGTTCAGGTGGTGAATGTAATTCTGACAATATCACTTTTCCACCCATGCAGCAAATTCCTGGTGTTTCATTCTTAAATTTGAGGGCACTGCAATACATGCATAATTTATCCAATTTTCCAATAACCACACTTGGATGAAGACTGTAATCATAATGAGCATCGTAACGAAATGCACCAAGATTTAAATTAGCGCCCAGTGATTGTCTGGATCGAGCAGCGAGTACTCTTTTTGTTTCCAGTCTTGCTTCCCGTTGCTCGTCTGTTTCTGATGAACGTGATCGAGCAGCGAGTACTCTTTTTGTTTCCAGTCTTGCTTCCCGTTGCTCGTCTGTTTCTGATGAACGTGCTTGAGCAGCGCGTACACGATTGGTTTCCAGTCTTGCTTCCCGTTGCTCGTCTTTTTCTGAAGCTCGTAATGCCTTTTTCTTTCGTGCTTGAGGTGTAGATCCACCAATCGCTTTTCGTTTGGGTGGCATAACTGATTTAGTTTAGGACCCTGATCGAAAAAAGATTGCAGATGAATGTGACTGAGCATTGTTTCAGATAGACGGATAGGTAAACAGACAGACAGACAGACAGACAGACAGACAGACAGACAGACAGACAGACAGACAGACAGACAGACAGACAGACAGACAGACAGACAGACAGATAGAGAGAGAGGGGGGGTAGGTAGGTAGGCAGGCAGGTAGGCAGGCAGGCAGGCAGGCAGACATATAGATAGATATATATAATAGACAGACAGACAGACAGACAGACAGACAGACATATAGATAGATAGATAGATAGATAGATAGATAGATAGATAGATAGATAGATAGATAGATAGATAGATAGATAGATAGATAGATAGATAGATAGATAGATAGATAGATAGATAGATAGATAGATAGATAGATAGATAGATAGATAGATAGAGAGAGAGAGGGGTAGGTAGGTAGGCAGGCAGGTAGGCAGGCAGGCAGGCAGACATATAGATAGAGATAGATAGTAGATAGATAGATAGATAGATAGATAGAGAGAGAGAGAGAGAGAGAGAGAGAGAGAGAGAGAGAGAGAGGGGTAGGTAGGTAGGCAGGCAGGTAGGCAGGCAGGCAGGCAGACATATAGATATATATATATATATAATAGACGGATAGGTAGACAGACAGACAGATAGAAAGAGGGGTAGGTATGTAATGAAAACTGTTTTTAATCACCTAAATGACTGTAGATAACTTCTGTAAACATACAAAGATGATTTGTTATTGACATTGCCGTGTGACGATTCTGTGTAGTCAAGTCATTTTCTTCGCTTTTCCTAGAGTTGTGGTTCAGGGATTCTTTGATCTCTTCTATTTACGTCTATCATCTATTCTATCTATATATCTGTCTGTCTGTCTGTCTGTCTGTCTGACCCGGCCCGGCTTCGCCCAGCTCCTGATGGGGAGCATCTCATTTAATTCATATAAGTTCCCGTTCCAGACTATCTGTCTGTCTGTCTGTCTGTCCTCCCTCTCTGTCTGTCTGTCTGTCTGCCTGTCTGTCTAATCATTTATTGGTTGCGGTTAGAACAACCTTAGATAAACGAAGACCAACTTACAAAAAGCATTAGAAAGAGCACTTAAAAGATCTTTACATATTCCCTCAACAATTAACTTGGGTAAATGGAGCAGCGGCAGCAGCAGAGGAAGAAGAAAAAGGAGGAGTAGGAGGAAGGAGGAGGAAGAGGGTGGAGGAGGGAGGAGGAGAGAGGAGGAAGAGGGAGGAAGAGATAGGCGGAGAGAGGAGGAGGAGGGAGGAGTAGTTAGGAATAGGAGGGAGGAGGAGGGAGGAGGAGGGATTAGGAGGAGAAGGGGAAAAGAGGAGAAGGAGGAGGAGGGAGGAGGAGGAAGAGGGAGGAGGAGGAAGAGGGAGGAGGAGGAAGGAGAGGAGTAGAGAGGAGGAGGAGGGAGAAGGAGGAGGAGGGAGGAGGGGAGGAGGAGGGAGAGGGAGGAGGAGGGAGGAGGAGAAGAGAGGAGGAGGAGGGAGGAGGTGGAGGGAGAAGGAGGAGGGAGGAAGAGGTAGAAGGAGGAGGGAGAAGGAGGAGGCAGGAGGGGGGAGATGGAGGAGGGGAGAAGGAGGAGGAGGAAGAATGATGAGGAGGGAGGAGGAGGGATGTGGAGGAAGGAGGAGGAGGAGGAGGTAGAGGGAGGAGAAGGAGGGAGGTAGAGGGAGGAAGGAGGAGGAGGGAGGAGGTAGGAGGAAGAGGGAGGAGGAGGGAGGAGGAAGAGATAGGCGGAGAGAGGAGGAGGAGGGAGGAGGAAGAGATAGGCGGAGAGAGGAGGAGGAGGGAGGAGGAGGAGTAGGGAGGAATAGGAGGGAGGAGGAGGAGGAGGGGGAAAGAGGAGAAGGAGGAGGAGGGAGGAGGAGGGAGGGAGGAGGAGAAGAGGGAGGAGGAGGGAGGAGGAGGAAGGAGGAGGAAGGAGGAGGAGGAGGAGAGAGGAGGAGGTATTAGGAGGAGGGAGAAGGAGGATGGAGAAGGGAGGAGGAGGGAAAGTGAGGAGGGGGAGGAGGAGGGAGGAGGAAGAGGGAATAGGAAGAGGGAGAAGAAGGGGGAGGAGGAGAACGCAGGAGGAGGGGGGAGGAGGAGGAGGGAGGAGGAGGGAGGAGGAGGAGGAGAGAGGAGGAGGAGAGAGGAGGAGGGAGGAGGTGGAGGGAGAAGGAGGAGGGAGGAAGAGGTATAAGGAGGAGGAGAAGGAGGAGGGAGGAGAAGGAGGGGAGGAGGAGGAGGAATGATGAGGAGGGAGGAGGAGGGATGTCGGAGGTCGGAGGAGGAGGAGCGGGGGAGGAGGAAAGAGGAAAAGGGCGGAGCGCTACCTCTCTCGCTGCTGCGTCTTGTCTTCGTATGTCTGTCGTGCAGCGCCCTTCTTCCTCTTCTAAAGGAGGAGGAGGGAGGAGGTAGCCGAGGCCGGAGGAATGAGGAGAGAGCGGTCGGAGGAGGAGGAGGAGATCTTCCTCTTCCTGTCTCTTGTCTTCTTGTCTTTTGCCTCGTGACTTACTGCTTCGTTTTCTCGGGCTGCAGAGGCGCCTGCGAGGAGGCAACGGGACTCTAGGGTAGAGGGAGGAGAGGGCAATTCTAGTAGTTGAATGTGCTGTTCGGCCACCATCCCACAAGAGTTGCTGCAATTCCAGATGATGCGCTAGCCAGCGCCACTATTTGTCGTGCTCTTCATGGATGCCCATCTAAGTGAAATGAGAAAAGTCTTGCTGTGCCTCCTGGCGCATCTAGGCAATCCCAACCGCCGGTTTGGCTTTTCAATTGCATGCATAATTATGTCATACACTATACGTTGTTCTGAACCAATTTAGGAAGATTCGTTTGAACAAATGCCCACAATTCGTCGACATCAAAGAGTGATTCTCGTTGCAAATCACGGTCGAAAAGATCGTTTGCAGATCGATTCGGCGCAGTCATTTCCAATTGTACAGTGGTTTGTTAGCGATTGCCAAACATATGTCCTCAGTCGAAACCAATGCCTCGTTATACACATTTGGTGTGAATTGAATGTCCGGATTTTGATTCATTGCACGCAAACGATGTAGGATGTCTTCACTCATATAGTCTTTGTATTTTTCCAAAGATCTTTTGGATTGGATGGGAGCAAGTTGTCAATATGATGGCAAATAACGTGCGTATTTGCTGTGGTTGAGCAGTATTTGATGCATCAGCGAGTGAAGTGTCCCAGTGTGCATCGTTTTTAAGAAGATGTAATTCTTGGCAAGTTTCTCGATAAGTGGCACATACTTGACCGTTTACTGTTCTAATTCTTGAAAGGATGTCGGTCCACGTACGTTGATTAACAATAAGCGCAAGTAAAAGCATTCTGAATTGTTTGGGTGAACAGTGTACAGACGGCCTAACGCGTCGGTAGAATATAAATTGTATGTCCTTCAACTGCTTTACCTTGTTTGCGACGTTGAAACTTTTTCGCTGATGCATTCCATGTGTAGTATGTTGGCACTTCAGAGTAAAGTAGTGTCTTTGCAAACATACCATTCCCGCACAATGCAGTTCACGTTGTTGGTGGTGGTGACAATGCTCGTTCACGTGCATTTTCTGTTGTGATGTACACGCGCTGTCCATTTTCAAGGTGCACTGCCAAATGAACACTGTTGGATGACGTTCATGGATTGGAAATGATAAAATGCGCCATACTGCTTCATTACTATTAATGTAGCGTCCCACTTGATATTGGTCTATTTCATCGATAGATGCAGATGCATTTCCCACTCCAAAAACTGCCATATCGCTTCCTTTGTTGACATATTTGCAAATGTACTTGATCGATTTAACTGAATTGCAATACTCGACATTGATGTGTGCTTTGTACGTTTTCGAGAGTAACGGTGAATACGGTACAACCCAACGATTATCGACTTGAACATCATTGTTTCGTACTTTTAAAGTGATAGATTTGCCGCCATCTTCAGTTGAGCGTCGACGATAAAGTGGATATCCGTCATTGCCAGTGATTGTCTCTGCATGTAAATGTCTTGGGTACCGTTTTGTGCATTTCCCATCAGACATGCAAGATGAATTGTTATTGAGGAAGCCACATGGACCATGAATCATGTTTTTGGTGACGATTTCAAGTAACTCTGGATCAATGTCGACATCTGGTATTTCTGCTGAGATGACTTGATCAATTTGATCTGGTGTGAATTTTTTCATCAACCAAATCAAAATGTGTGCATGTGGCAATCCTCTTTTTTTGCCATTCGATGGAATACATCCAACAGCGTGTCTCTCCCAAAAACGTGATGCTTGACAATGAAATCCATTAAAGATTCAATTTTTGTTTGAACACACGTGCGGAAATATCAGGGCGATCTGATGATGATTGTCCAGTTAACAAAAGTTCTTTATTTCACCCCATGTAGGATTGCATGTGAAGGTAATAAATAAATCTGGTCGGCCATATGCGCGAACATATGTCATTGCATCTTGTGCGTGTTC
The DNA here is from genome assembly GCA_963921405.1 of Cepaea hortensis. Lineage (NCBI taxonomy): Eukaryota > Metazoa > Mollusca > Gastropoda > Stylommatophora > Helicidae > Cepaea > Cepaea hortensis. Next base: position 97,438,815 of record OY992880.1, on the reverse strand, counting down.
ATGCATGTGCCGTGGACTCCCTGTAAATGTGGCCGGGAGTATGATCTTTTTCCCCAATTCATTTGGATTAACATTGCTATCATTAACAATTGCATCACGTAAATGAATGTACTCTTCTGAACGCAACTTTGTTTGATTTAAGCGAATGTAGAGGAGTCGTTCGCTTTCGATTTTCGCATACATGTCGACAATGTATTGAAGAACAATTGTCGACATTTCAAGATATGATTTTCAGCGTTGTCACGAACCATCAATCGATATGAATAGTAATTCATGGCACTGACTTTCTTATTCGTTTCCTCATCTGTTGTGGATTCTTAATTTGATATTTATATAATATCTATCTTCCCTTGCCAAAATATGAATCGGATATTGCAATGCGTCGTATGAACGGTGAGTTTCTGAAACTCGCTGAACATCACCATTTCTGCGATGAAGAATTATATCACGTGAGTTAGATTCTTCGCCAACTATAACGATCGCCACCTCATCACTTGTTGGTGCATTATACCGTCTTTCGTGCTCGCGGACAGGTGTTTTGTCTGCTCTAACTACAAACTCTGTAGTCATTAGATGGCATTTGTTCAAGGGCAGTTCTGAACAATCTAATTAATTCGTTGTGCTGATCGAATAAATTTGTAATGCAGCGACAATTTCTCGTTTAGTGCCTGTATTGAAACGACATCGTTGATCAATTTGTTCACCAGTGTTTCCCATGAAATAAATTGAAGATATTTGGGATCTGCGTTCGGCAGTGGTAATAGTGATCCTGCGCGATGATAAATTTGCCCCTGAACCTTGAATGTCGGCATGTAATTCTCGCGCACGATATTTGTTGCACAAACGATGTCATTTGAAACATGAATTGTACTTGCGTATGTTTGCCAAGAAATGTTGCGATTGGCTCGTGACACCTGATACCAACGTTGACAATGGTTCAGGTGGTGAATGGTAATTCTGACAATATCACTTTTCCACCCATGCAGCAAATTCCTGGTGTTTCATTCTTAAATTTGAGGGCACTGCAATACATGCATAATTTATCCAATTTTCCAATAACCACACTTGGATGAAGGACTGTAATCATAATGAGCATCGTAACGAAATGCACCAAGATTTAAATTAGCGCCCAGTGATTGTCTGGATCGAGCAGCGAGTACTCTTTTTGTTTCCAGTCTTGCTTCCCGTTGCTCGTCTGTTTCTGATGAACGTGAACGAGCAGCGAGTACTCTTTTTGTTTCCAGTCTTGCTTCCCGTTGCTCGTCTGTTCTGATGAACGTGCTTGAGCAGCGCGTACACGATTGGTTTCCAGTCTTGCTTCCCGTTTGCTCGTCTTTTTCTGAAGCTCGTAATGCCTTTTCTTTCGTGCTTGAGGTGTAGATCCACCAATCGCTTTCGTTTGGGTGGCATAACTGATTTAGTTTAGGACCCTGATCGAAAAAAAGATTGCAGATGAATGTGACTGAGCATTGTTTCAGAAAGACGGATAGGTAAACAGACAGACAGACAGACAGACAGACAGACAGACAGACAGACAGACAGACAGACAGACAGACAGACAGACAGACAGACAGACAGACAGACAGACAGACAGACAGACAGACAGACAGACAGACAGACAGACAGATAGAGAGAGGGGGGGGGTAGGTAGGTAGGCAGGCAGGTAGGCAGGCAGGCAGGCAGGCAGACATATAGATAGATATATATAATAGACAGACAGACAGACAGACAGACAGACAGACATATAGATAGATAGATAGATAGATAGATAGATAGATAGATAGATAGATAGATAGATAGATAGATAGATAGATAGATAGATAGATAGATAGATAGATAGATAGATAGATAGATAGATAGATAGATAGATAGATAGATAGATAGATAGATAGATAGATAGATAGATAGATAGATAGATAGATAGAGAGAGAGAGGGGTAGGTAGGTAGGCAGGCAGGTAGGCAGGCAGGCAGGCAGACATATAGATAGATAGATAGATAGATGATAGATAGAGAGAGAGAGAGAGAGAGAGAGAGAGAGAGAGAGAGAGAGAGAGAGAGAGAGAGAGAGAGAGAGAGAGAGGGGTAGGTAGGTAGGCAGGCAGGTAGGCAGGCAGGCAGGCAGACATATAGATATATATATATATATATATATAATAGACGGATAGGTAGACAGACAGACAGATAGAAAGAGGGGTAGGTATGTAATGAAAACTGTTTTTAATCACCTAAGATGACTGTAGATAACTTCTGTAAACATACAAAGATGATTTTGTTATTGACATTGCCGTGTGACGATTCTGTGTAGTCAAGTCATTTTCTTCGCTTTTCTAGAGTTGTGGTTCAGGGATTCTTGATCTCTTCTATTTACGTCTATCATCTATTCTATCTATATATCTGTCTGTCTGTCTGTCTGTCTTCTGTCTGACCCGGCCCCGGCTTCGCCCAGCTCCTGATGGGGAGCATCTCATTTAATTCATATAAGTTCCCGTTCCAGACTATCTGTCTGTCTGTCTGTCTGTCCCTCCCTCTCTGTCTGTCTGTCTGTCTGTCTGCCTGTCTGTCTAATCATTTATTGGTTGCGGTTAGAACAACCTTAGATAAACGAAGACCAACTTACAAAAGCATTAGAAAGAGCACTTAAAGATCTTACAATAT
>OY992880.1:97427661-97435959 GCA_963921405.1 Cepaea hortensis | reverse complement strand
TACTGTTTAACACTTGTTGTTTAAATTCCATCGAAATCGTCAGATGCGCGAGCTAAGGTTACATCTAATACGTTACTGTCCACGGTTGGCCTCAGGAATATCGTCTCTATCTTTATGTGGAATATTTCGTCTTCTGACAAAATACTGCCTAGATATTTGAACTGTGAGACCAGTCTTACTTTCTGTGTTTGCGTTTTGTTTTAGACGTAGAAGAGGTGAACTAGAGATTTTAGTCTTTATGTTAGAAAATACTGGACAAGGCAGACAGAGGAAGACAGAACAAATGTTCGTAAATAGCTTAAAAAGACGGGCAACACATTATATATATATATATATATATATATATATATATATATATATATATATATATATATATATATATATATATATATATACATATATATATATATATGGTCTTTCTTTTAGATGGCCGTCTTTTTTTTTTTTTGGTGGACGACAAATGCATGCGCCGAAAGTTCCATGCGATTGCGCGCATAACGTTTTGATGTAGCTCCCTACCAACTACACTAAAGCGCCAGCTTCAATGAAATATACCTGGCAAGACATTGTGCAATAGATTGCGTCTTTAATACTCAAATTCACAAAATGAAAACATTGTTTTCAATCTAGATGTTTAACATAACATTACTACTGTGGCTTTTATTCCCAGGTGAACCTCATAAAAAACCATGGCTGACCTCCTATTCCCTGTGGGAAACCAACCCTACCGCTAAATGTGCTACCATATATGTCCACAAGATCTGCATCTTCTCGCCAGAAGACTTCCCCATTTTCATCCAGCGAGCCCAGCTGTTTGCCAACAAGTTCTACATTACACATCATCCTGCAGCTCTACACTGCCTGGATGAGATGCTTGTCAATTTGACCTACTCCGGTGTCACCAGAGACCTAAAATTTTACAAAAGAGTCCCGTTTGCTATCAAGAAGAACTCTTCTGCATAGAAGTATAATCAGGACGCCAGCAACTGTTATTTATTTGGTAATTGTGAAGAGCTACTGCAGCCAAAGATGACGTGCTTTGAGTTGGATAAGAGATAACTGAGAATAGTGTTACTTCTTTTGAGTGTGAGTTAGTGTGTGTGTGTGTTTCTCTCTCTCTCTCTCTCTCTTTCACTCTGTGTGTGTGTTTTATAACGGTGCGAGTCTGAATGCAACTGTAGCTGAGTGTAACTGTAGGAAATCAAGACAACTCCTTGATGATAAATAAGGGTCTGTTTAATTATGAAGGTTCTCTAGTACAAAAATTGTAGACTCCAAATATCAAAGCTTGTTGACAGTTAGCCAGCTGATCGTTACTAACTCCCTACGTCAGCACGTGAGCGTCACTCAAATCTCTAACTACCGTGCTCATTCGTGCTCATTCGTGCTCATTCCCTTTCCCCTTGCGCAGCATCTTGCGTACCAAACTAACTAAAGCCCATATAACAGGTCATACTGTTATAGTTTCTCTCTCTCTCACTCTATGTGTATGTGTGTGTGTGTTTCTCTCTCTCTTTTACTGTGTGTGTGTGTTTCTCTCTCTCACTCTGTGTATATGTGTATGTGTGTGTGTGTATGTATGTGTGTGTCCGTTCGTGGGTGTGCTTTTGTACCTGAATAAGAGAGGCAAATCTCCGATACATATGTAATGGCGCATTCACTACGCTTTCCTGGTCACTTATTTAATTAATGTATTCAGATGGCTTTCCCAATCATAATACACAGGAAAATAAATATTATTGCAAAGTCTACGAGGACAATAGTCATCATCATTATTATCATCATCATGTGCCCGGCCAGCTGGCGTAGAAGTTCAGGCATCATCACATATCTCGATTATTGTTGTTACCGATCTATTCTAGTGATAATCTTTTATACCACTGCTCCAGCCCATCCCTATCGTTCCTCTCGGACTGCTACTGCTGATCTTTCCAACTGTCACGATGTTTTCCAAAACCTATCTCCACATCACATCATCGTAAACTGTGTCTCCTTCTTACATGTATGTATAATATTCTACTTCGATTGTCCTTCGCTAGGCACTTGCTCTTGGCTACTCTGTCAGTTCAAGTTATTTACAACATACGATTCAGAAACCACAACTAATTTACATACATATTGGTACACGCTCTATGATTCACTGACATACACCAGAATAAGTTCCATAAAGAATTTATACACTCTCTTTCTGACATTCAATGATGATCGCTTACTGTATAAGCTACTTTTTATTTTCTAAAATGCAAGTTTTGCTTGGTCTATTCTGTATTCCGGCATGGCACATGATTGATTGATTCTGTAGTTAATCGCGGTCACGTATCTTTTATCCTATGTTATAATTTCCCCCAGGTATTTGAATGCATTAACTTGGTTAAGCATTTTCCTTTTTATTGCTATATCACATTTTTGTTTTTCACATCTTTTTCTTCGATGTAACAATTGTCTCTGTTGTCATCTTTTGTTTTTCGGTGTAACTATTGCCTATGTTTTCTTTGGTGTTATCGTTTTTTTTTTCATTGTAACAAGTATCTCTGTTTTCTTTGGTGTTTTCGATGTTACAATTATCTATGTTGTCTTTGGTGATATCTTTATCTTCGATGTAACAGTTGGCTATGTTTTCTTTGGTGTTATATTTTTCTTCGTTGTAACAGTTATCTTTATTTTCTTGAAATTCAAGGAAAGTCCTTGATTATACTTTTTATTACTGGAATGTCCAATAATTGTAGATGTTTTGCGTTTTCAGCTATCAAGACTGCATCATCTGCCCTTTTGCTGTGCTACTAATAATAAACAGATTCTTAGAAAACAAATATGATTGATTTTCCATGATGTTAGCATCAATTTAAGATATTTACACATTATAGCTATATTCTTCTTCGTTTTGTTCTATCCTATATGTCCCTTAGCCATGTTACAATTACTAAAATAAATATTTATAATCTGTATTAATACGTGATGTGGGGTATTGATTTTTGCACATTCTCCGCGTGTTTACAATGCATATATTATTATTGCTGTTGTTGTGTAAGATTAGAAAGGTGGTTAAAGGCAAGAGGAACTACTTCATTACACCTGATGTGATCCAGAGCATGAACTCTGTAGCACCAACAATGAACTCCAGGTGGGGATTAATTAGGGCTCTTGTGGACCCAGTGGCGCAGTCTGGCAACGAACCAACAACCTTCGTAGCGCGAGGCAAGCAGCTTGACCATTTCGCCACAGAGACTCTCTGTTGTTTAAGATTAGCATAATAAAATATGTGTGAATGATATAATATATGTAAGGAGAGAGAAAAGAAGATCAGAATGTTAGCAGCTCTGCGTGCAAAATTCTTAACTGTTTGAAAATGAAAATAAAGTACATTCATTCAGTTGTTCTTTTGTTCTCCTACCAGATGCTTGCTGATAAGTTTCATATCACATATTTATTGCTAGAACTCATATTTTTCTCCTCTTTGTGTTTTCTTGTTTAAAACTTCCTCTCTGTATCTTGTGTTTGTCATGGTTCATCCTCTTCATTGTTATATATTGCATGATAATAAGTCATCTTCATTGATGGTCAGAAAGAGAGAACTGACATGTTATATCGAATATGTTCTTCTGTGTAGCCGTGAATCTTGGTATGTGATTGAATACTTTAGGAAAAGCTTGAGTCAACAGAGGTGTGGTTTCTGGGGCAAATGTTGCGAACGCTTTGCACTGCGAGAGAAACTATTATTGGTTGAAAAAGGCTATTGAAAGTACAATATTTTGAGCAATGAAAAGAAAGTGACAAACGTTAATCTTTGGTCATATTATGAGAAGAGAGATAGTGGAAAACATCGTGATGACTGGAAGGTGGAAGATCAACGTTAGAAGAGGCAGAGGGAAACTCAGGGAAATTATACTGAACATAAGAAGCAGCGGCTGAAGCAGGATATAATAATATGGATTGCAAACACTTTTGTATATATATCTCTCGCGAAAAGATGAGACATAATAAACACAGACTCAATGTACATACTTTACAATGGACTCCATAACGGTGAAAAAGAGTGACAATTATCCAAAGATCAAAAACAATCAACAAATATATAATAATGAAGTAATAAAATAAAGAAATAAGTATTATAGGACACAGAGGACAACCGACGTTTCTATTCTAAGAATCTTCTTCAAGGACAGGACAACATAAACAGATTTAACACACACACAAAATGATTTATTTAAAAAAAAAACATAACTCATCTGTTGTCGAGAAGGCACAAAAACTTGGTTCATCCAGTTTTGAAAGGCGCTCTTTTGCTAATAGAGGTTAAGTATGTCCAATTAAGGTCTCATTAAGGTCTTTAAGGTCTTTTGCTATAAAGGTTAAGTACAGTTCGGCTGCCAAAGTGCCAGATAGGATATGTGTGGCCAAAGGTGTGTAAATAGTCCGATATGAATATGTAGTGGGAAGACAGCATAGTTATACAGTGGCACACACAACAGTATTTATTCCAGCTGTGTGGATGCACCCCAGAGAGTTTATTAACTGGCTTTCAATTTTAAGCGTAATGGAGTTAGGGAAGTAAGGGTTCAATGCAATGACACACACATCATCGACTCCATTGTAGTTCGAAGAATTAATGTGGTTGGAGACAGTTTTATCAAGTGTTTTGATTGATATCTCTAAGGTGTTCCCTAAAGCGGTCGGCAAGGCGTCTGATAGTTTTACCAATATATTTCATGTCACATTGTTTGCAGATGATAACATATGTTAGATTGCGGGATATGTAAGTGAATGAATCTTTCAAGGAGAAGGTGTCTAGGGGGAATGTAATCACCGAAATTATACTGAATGGTCTCAGAAGGTGGCATGGAGGATTATAATCAATAGAATTGGTCCTGAGCATAAATGATCCAGATTTGTTGAGAGATATGAATGCCTACACTATTGACAGGGCACATAATGATGATGATGATGATGATGATGATGATGATGATGATGATGATGATGATGATGATGATGATGATGATGATGACGACGATGATGATGACGATGACGACGACGACGACGACGACGACGACGACGACGACGACGACGACGACGACGATGATGATGATGAACTGCCTTGCCAAACTAGCATGAGAGACCATTTTCTGATTATTCGAGATCTCCAACAGAATATGTAGAAGGAGGAGGAAGAAGAAGAATTAGGGGAAGTCGAAGAAGAATAAGAGAACGAAGAATAAGAAGCAGCAGAAGAAGAAGAAGAAAGAAAGAAAGAAAGAAAGAAAGAAAGAAAGAAAGAAAGAAAGAAAGAAAGAAAGAAAGAAAGAAAGAAAGAAAGAAAGAAAGAAAGAAAGAAAGAAAGAAAAGGTAGTAGTAGTAATAGTAGTAGTTGTTGTTGTTGTTGTTCTAGCAGCAGTAGCAACACCATCACCACCAGCAGTAGCAGCAGTTGTTGTTGTTGTTGTTGTTGTTGCTACTGCGCGAGCAAGGAAGAGGAGTTGGAAAGGGTGAACAAGGAGGATAGAAAACGGGGAAAGAGAAAGTTATGGGGAAGGGAGAAATAGTGCCCCGTGTGCTTTTTCACGAATCTTTAATCAACTAGTGTTGAATCTTCAAGAATTTAATTAACTAGTGTCGAATCTTCACGAAGGTTAACTGCTGCAGTGAGATGTTGAGAAATCAGATATATGAGTTGACTATGGTGTGTGTGTTTGTGTATATGTGGAGAAATCCGCATTATGAGTTGACTGAGTTGTCCGTAAGTGCGTGCGTGTGTACGCGTGTATGTGTGAGTTTGCGTGTTTGCTGTAGCAGTCTGCCTGCAGGGTCTCTCCATGCCATATTGATTACATAGTTTTACGTGACCATCCTAACTGCAAGTCATTGTGTTTTTATCTGTTATCCGACAGTGTTGCGACATGAATTATCCATCTCTCTCACCACATGGCCAATGGCTTTTACTTCAATTGTGCTGTTGAGTACAGGGGTGGAGTCGACAGTTTCATTTATAGGCATAAGTGTCCTCTATGCTGTGCTTAGTTTGTGTGTGCGTGTGTGTGTGTGCAGCATACATAGTTACACAGACAGAGCCCGTTACCTTGGATGGAATTTGTCTAGAGGAAGCAACAATTACACACACGAATGCCGTATTCGGACCTGTGGGGTGCACAACTAGTTAACAAGTGACGTATTTCTCTTGAAATAGAAACGTATAGATAGTTATAACATCTGAGGAAAGATGGCTTGTCGAACCTAGAACAACATTCGCCATGGTAAATTTAATGCAGTGGTTCTCAACCGGTGGGGAATTCCCCCGGGGGGGGGGGGGGGATTTTAGGGTTTCCAGGGGAGAAATGAAGACCATTTCAAGATCGCGTTAGTACAAGAACCGATTACTTGATATTATTTTTCCCTTCATACTTTACAGTTAAGTACGTCTCATCCTTCTAAAATTCATTTTATAAACTAAGTAGACCCACAAATCATGTTTTATGTGGATGTCTAGACTTGTTTTAGTATGTGCTATTACATTTACCTTACATTTTTACGTATACTGTGTAGGGGTGGGGGATTTTTAGATAGGAAATATGGAAGGGGGGGGGGGGGGAATGACGTTCTGAAAATACGGTGAAGGCGGGGGGGGGGGGGGGGGGGGGGGGGCACGGGCCAAATTTTTGATAGGAAGGGGGGGGGGGATGACGTTCTGAAAATATGGTATAGGGGGGCACGGGCCAAAAAAGGTTAGAACCACTGATGTAATGTCTTGTAAAGATGGAAAACATAAGGAAGTAAAGTCAGAAAAGGAATCATGTACACGTCTTAAGGTGCATTATTTACATGGTGCTAAATTCATATTTTATACCCAAATCGGCACACGATAACCACGCCTAGAACCCATGATCACCACACCTAGGTGAGCAACTAGCCACTACGCTCCCCATCTCCCAGATGGAAAACATACTCACCAAAAACCGACAACTGCAGTGAGACAAAGATTGATCGATTGATTGATTGATCTTTATTTTAGAAGGGTTACAAATTGGGCACGCAGGCCCGTCTTACATTCGTCCCTTCCAGAGAGGAGAGGAGCATTGTACAGGGTGCCTGCTGCTGGTCCGAGGTCTGTATAGACGTGGGCATTCAGTGGGTGATGTCCCCTCGCTGGCCACCTTTCCTTAATATAAGAGTGTTAAAGTGCTATATACAACCTTTACTGTTGTATGGATGTGAAACATGGACGATAAGCAGACAAGCTGTGAAACATTTAATTGCAGTGGGATTCTTGTTTCTGTGGAATCTGCAAAGAATAAAATGGACGGATGTGAAGTGTAGAATTTTTAGACAAGGACATAATCAAAGGTATCCCGGTTGGGATGAGCTATCTCCTCTTTCACCTTCATCAGGAAGCCTGGAAATGGCTCGTTTACTCCCATGTGAGGACAATTATAGATAATGCCAGTCTCCTGTACGAATTTGATAAATATAGGTTCCATTTGAAGGCTTGAAGACCCCGAATGTTTACGACTGACGAAAGAGAAGACTGCCCCTTCTATAATGTAAACTGGCCAGAGTGAGTTTATCCGCCAACATTGGGTCTCCTATAATCTATAACAGGGTTGTGTATGACTAGTAATAAACAACTGAATATAACATCCAACAATAAATCAACCCAAGTCCTGATTCAAATACAATATATATTATGTAATCAAAGGATGGGATGTGGGAAGTTCTGTGACCGATGTCCACTCAACATAAGAACCCACATTTTAACCCCCCCCCCCCCCCAAAAAAAAAGTTTGATGACAAATCATTAAAATATTTCAACACAGTAATCTCTCTCTCTCTCTCTCTCTCTCTCTCTCTCTCTCTCTCTCTCTCTCTCTCTCTCTCTCGCTCTTTCTCTCTCCCTCTCTCTCTCTCTCTCTCTCTCTCTATATATATATATATATATATATATATATATATATATATAAAACACAATTTATGTATGTGTGTGTATGTATGTATGTCCGTTCTTTATGCGTTCGCGAACGGTCCATCCGATTGAGATGCAATTTTCTACACGTCTTCTTTTCATTCCCGTGCAAACGACTGTCATAGTTATTTAGTGTAAAATCACCTACTTACTTACTAAAATTTAATTTTGTAATTACATGACTCAACATAAGAAAAAATAAAACAAGGGACATAACTTTTAGTAGCATTGCTATATCTTAAGTTAAGTCCCCTGTCTATAGATAGATAGATAGATAGATAGATAGATAGATAGATAGATAGATAGATAGATAGATAGATAGATAGATAGATAGATAGATAGATAGATAG